>JAMJEW010000015.1:1200000-1593565 GCA_024713625.1 Morchella sp. 2018-W30
TACGGCTTAAAGACTACATGCACGTATATATTACTTAATCGCGGGGCACCAGCTAGTGTGGACTCAGAGTTAGTATCCCAATCACGAAATATCACTCGCACTCATAGTGTGTTGGGTCCAAGATTAGGGCCGGCAATAACACATTTTTTGGCCTAGCCTCACTGTAGCTGTACATACTCTACTCTACAAGTATGTAAGTAGCATCGCAATAATTATCTATGGGCCCCATAACACAACCGTGGTGCCGCACATCTTGTGTGCCCTACCGTCAGATCTAGCCGGCTGGGCCTCTATACTTTAAGGACGTGGTTGTAGTTTCCGCTGCGGTGCTTGCAATGTATGCACCACCAGTTAAGCTCCGGGTCTTATGTCATCGGCCGGGAGAGGGATATAACCTGGGGTTGCCGGAGTTGTAGCTCCCATTCTTTGTCGGTACTCATATGGTGGTAGCTTGGAGGAAAGAAGGCTATGTATAAACTCTAGGAGGTCCCTGTGGATAGGCCATCGCTGAATTCGCTATATAAAATAACTGCGCATCTAATTTCCATACGTACATAACTAAAAACCATATTCTGATGCTTTTCGGTTCACATTCACATTACCCCCCCTCTCTCCTCCTAAGCCATCAAACAACCGCAAAAATACTCAAATACACAATACAACAGCACACCAGTCATGAAATAAAAGAACGGAGAGATGGAGGGAAAGGAATCCACTAAGAAAAAATATGACTTTGAAAAACTAAAAAACTAAATATACACCCAATACTCCTCCCCCCCGTCCAATCTTTCTAGTCTAACTCTCAAACTCCACCGTCCGTCCCTCACTGACACTTCTTCTCCCGCCCTCGGGCGGCGCCGGTAGCCCCAGCCCCCCCCGCTTCCCCACCACAAGTCGCTCCTCTTTGAACTCCTCTTGAGTCGTTTCTGGGGTTCGCTCCAGGATCGTCTCCGCTTCAGCCCCCTTGAGGAGGTCGCGGTCCGTCTCCATGATACTCTTGCTGTCGGTCTCTCTGCCGGCATCGTCATCCTCATCCTCTCTGGAGTGGTCGACCGCTTTCTCTTCCATCTCTTCCACCCGTTTCCGGAACTCGGCGGCGACACGCATACCCTCGTCGACCATGCCATCGAGGACGCCGCGGAGGCTTTTTGTTGTACCTGCAACGATTGCAGGCGAGGAGGGGAGGGAGGGGAGAGAGGGCATGCGCCCGCCTAGAGAGGAGGGCTGTACGGCGATACCAGGACGCGGGTTGGGGCCTGTAGTTGTGGGCTGGAGGACCGATGCGGTGCCGTCGGTGCTAAGGAGGGTAAATGTCTCTGCGAAACCCCGCTCAAAGAAGCGTTCTAGGACTTCGTCGGCAAGGACTACCATGCGGAAGGTGGGAAGGGTAATGTGCAGTGGATTACTTGGGTCGAGAGCTATATTCGCCTTTTCACTCGGTGTCGGGGGTGGCTTTTCAAAACTATCTTCTCGGGGTGGATGTGAGGTGGATTGTAGAGGGTCACTAGATGAGTTTTCATCTATTAAATCGAGGAGATCCTCCTCTTCCCTCTTTTTTTCATTGAGATCGGAGTCTCTTTCCCGTTGCGGCCGATCTGGGTCTGCGTATTCAAAACACATACGTGTGAACCCACTGACCGCACTAAGGACTCTCTCTTCGTCGAATTCACCCTCTACCTCTCCCTGGGACTCGTCGCGGTTGCCATAGCCCCGTCGCGTAACAAATAGTAGGGCCTCTGTGATCCTGAGGATACCCTCTCGATCAACCTTACCATCTCCATCATCATCATACAATTCAAACCAGTAATTAATCATTCCCATGATGTCTTTCTTTCCGCCCACAACGCTGGCAAGTCCAGTGACTACATTTGCGAGCGTCAGCTGCCCTCTCATACCCGTATCCCACCTTCTAAATAGGCGCTTCAAGAACTCATGGTCTGCTGGCTCAGGGTTCCCGGCACCCCAAGGGTTTAGCAAGTTCTTCCTTGCTGCGGCAGTCGCCGCCGCGTTGGTGGTAATCCCATAAGACCCGAAGAAACCCCCTGCTTGTGGCGGCTCGGAAGCTGATGGCGATGTGGGACCGTGGGGTGTTGCAACTGCCCACGGCGCAATTCCGGTCATGAATTCACGGAAGCAATCATAATCCATACCAGTCTCTCCCGGCGTAGGGCCTAGTCCAACCCTACCACGCTCGCCGTTGCCTGTCCCAATACCAGCATGCCCTGAGGTCTGATTCTTCCTCGCCGCAATCTTCTCAAGCTCTTCAGCTATATTCTGGAGTCTTGCCTGGCGTTCATAAAGCACTACGTAGTAGCGATCGTATACTACGCTCAACTCCAGGGGTGTAAGACGTTTCGATTCAGGACCGAGATTACGAAGCTGGGTTCGTTTTGCAAACGACTCGATGGAAGAGAGGACTGCATCTTTATGACGAGCACGTTGCTCCATTATTGTGCTCTGCGTGATACCCGCGAACTCCTTGAACGCCACTACCATGAGCTCCTGGAATCGAGTGACGGCGCGCAGCTTTTCGTTGTCACTGCGGGGGTGTGCGCTCTCGTCCAGGCGACCGAAATAGCCTTTCAAAATTGAGATAAAAGCACCGTCATCTGTCGCATCAAGAAGCTCCTCGCCGTTAATTCGGAGGATCGCTAGTCCGATCTGGAATAGGACTTTGGGACCCTCAAGGAAAAAGACATCTAATACACGGAATGCGAACACTAGTGGCATAGAGTTGATATATAGTGATAGAAACCATGGTAGCGAGACTACAGATAGTTGCACGTCGGATTTTACGAGGTGCTCCCAGAGAATTGGCATAGTTTTCTCGACTAGAGACTCGAAAACGCGCTGATCAAGGAGGGTACCATACATAGTCTTACTGTAGTATCCAGGCACAAGGCGGTCGCAGAGTGTAGAGAGGAGGAAAAAGGCTTGTGCTTCCGACATATAGCTGTTTCAGGTGTTAGCCCTCAATTTTCTGCCAAGCAATCATTGAACTGGAACCTACATCAACAGCGCTGCTGTTACAATATTCATTGCCTGACAGTATCCCACCTCTTCATTTCTCCAACTATAAGCCCCAAGTACTCTCCGTAGTCTGCTTATGCCTATATCGTTTTGGAAACCGCGGTATTCTGGAAGAGACCGATTTAAATCCTTTTCGATCTCCTCGATGCTGTGGGAATGTCTCCCTTCATACTCGGAAAGAATGTCGGTATATAATGTAGGAGAAAATAGCCGTAGGTAAATCGACCCGGAAGATAACTCCCACATTTCACCTCGCAGACGCTGTGAAAGACTTCAGCAAAATTTTTAAACGAGGAAGGGCAATATACACACATTCGGAAGCCCCACACGGATCAACTTGTGGAATGTCGGCTGTCGAACCAAAGTGACATTTCTACCATTCTCTGTAGCCACCAAGTCAGCCACAAGGCCCCGCCACAGCTATCCTACGTTCACTATACACACCTCTCAGATACTCCGCCCATAGTCGCATTTTGCTTTTATCCCTGAGCTTCCTCGCATCTCCGGGATACTTAAACACCATGCCCAACCCGGAATTTTGAATCAGACTCTCTTTCTTCTTTTCATATTCATCCTCGCCAACCCGTCTTATCCCTTCCCCAGGTGATCCGAGTAGGTGCTCGCTATAGCAAGTATCTACCAAAGCCCTTAGGTTCTTTACCTCTCCCATCTGCGTCCTTAACCCACCTTTTAACCGGTCACAGAATGCCTCACAGCTATTCCGCATCCCGACAAACTGGAGAGTTATCCTCTCCTCCTTCGACCCTGCCGACCCTGCAGCTACTCCGTGCCAGGTTGTGATAGCAAGAGCAAACATGTAGCTACGGCTATGAAGCCTTTCTACACGGCGGACCGCACATAAGGGAAGAGTAAAGCCGACGCCGGCAGTTGCGGCCGCAACGGATGTTGCAGTTGGTGGGTTAGGGGAGAAGCACAGGAATGCTTCGGAAAGGTAGAGTTTTCCGGCATAGTGTTCTCCGGACGGAAGAGTGAGTTCGCAGGTGATCTCTTGGAGCGGGGATTGAGAGTCGGGAAGACGAAAATGATTGCGGAAGAGGACTGTTTTCGTGGGCCGGGAGGATGGTGGTGGTGGGGGGGGTTCGGTGAGGAGGGAGGTAGCTTTGGCAATGAAGGATGTAAACATTGTGGGGTTTACCGGAAAGCTGGGGCCACAGCGTAGACCTTGGGTCTTGGGATAGCAATAGACTGGAGTTTGAGGTTAAAGTAAAGGTGGTAGATGTTCTTTTGTATGAGGTTATATGAAGAGTGAAATCCTCTGTCTAGTCAAAGTGCCGTAGTGTGATTGAAGAGTAGGATACCTCTGCGAGGAGCCCCAAGCACCTAGATCCTTTGAAACAAGAGAGCACCTCGAGGTTCGATTAGAGATATTCCGGAATATATAATGTATAGATAGTATCCCAAGCTCGATTCGAGAGATACACAGGACCTCTTTAGCACCTAGACCGAAAGACCGAGATAAAAGGTTAAGTTGCCCCTCTGCAAGTATATCGAACGAATGAGCAGACACACATACACCGCTGACCTATGCAGCAGGGATATAATCAATATTCCAAGTTTCGTTTCGTCTAGCTATCGTGGGATGTCTTGCTGTGGTGCGTGTAGGTATGATATAACTAGTTCCGGGAGCAGAAGAGAGAGCTGAACTCAATTCAACTCATCGCTTAGTAACGGTTGGCAGGGATAGTGGTTACTGCTGTGTGTGTATGTTACTGGCTGGCTAACTTGACTGCATCCGTCATTACCGTCACTAAGAATATCTCTTCTGGAAGCGGCACGGGAATGAAATAGGCACGGACACGGATGGCTAGGTACATGTAGGTACGTCCTACATGCACAGAGTTCCTTACCGGGGCCGAGGAAGGCCCTATCATGCTGGACGTAGGTGCTTTTTGATTGTGTATGTTTGTTTTTAAATTTTGCGCAGCAGTCTGAAATAAAACAACCACCACAGATGAACTTTATTCTGGTGATATCAGATCTCACCTCGGGTGGCCTACGCACGTGAGGTTCTAAGTAACATGTATGGTACATACACGTACATATGTTACATGTAATGTGCCCAAGTACCTACAACATGTAAGTACATGTACCTAGGGGAAATCTCACGGTCCTCATCTCACAAATAAAAGGATTCATAAAGTGATCAAGCTTACGCAGCCCTCATATTACCAGTCTCGATACTCAATCCCCACATTTCCAGGTCTCAGAGCATGGCTTTCAATCCGTTGTCTTCAAGTTGTGTCTTTCTATCCAATCTGCTAGTTCTAGATCTCTCCCCAGATTTCCCCCCTTGATTTTTTCAGCGAATGGCTAGGTAGCCGAGATCCATCATGATACCCGAGATCTCCCTCCCCCCCTCATTTCCAATCAGCCAACCGAGACAGCATATTGATCCTAGTAAGATAAGAACAGCCAAGGATTAAGTCAAGGGCCAGGGTTATGCCACCGCAGAGCCCCAACATACACCCTCGCGCAAACACGTCGTCCCGAATTAATTTATTGGATCCTCTCCTCCACGAATCCCGTAACCACCTATCTACCCACCCCGACGACGATGTGTGAGAGACCGAGTCCGCTGGAAGGGGATAGTAACTGGATCAGGAAGAAAAAGCAGCAGCAGCAGAAGCAGCAACAACTACCTGGACTGAAGCTGTTCCTGGGGGGTGCGGGGAACAAGGGGAGGTCGCGGTAGTAAAAACAATAGACCTGTCAAGGTCAAAGAAACACCGCAATTGTTTGTCTCCTCGCCCGCCCTTGTTCCAACTAATGGCTTTATTGCGCGCGACGAGTACTGATTATGTATATTACAGTTTCAATCGAGAAACCTACCCCCAGTGTCCCCGGCTAAGTAGTTTCATCCACGAATTCGCGATCCGTACATCTACAATTCTTACTCACCACCACCACCACCTCACCACCTCACCACCTCACCACCACCTCACCACCTCACCACTACATCCACACTCACCCATCCACCCACTCACCCACTCACCCACACACACACTTACACACACACACAGAGCTCCGATTTCTACCACACTACCTGCTAACGTTCCTCCTACAACTTACTAATTGTTATCACCACCACTTTCCACAAACAAAGCATCGTCTAGCTCTTTGTCCCCCCAACAAAGGAACATCGCAATGCCGCTCTCACATAGTCGCTCTATGAGCGACCTGCACTCTGAGCATCATGATTCCACAAAACCCAGACTCATACCCTCACTCCCTCCCAGCTTACAGATACCACTCCATTCGCCATCCCGTCGAACTGCAGCGCTATCACTCAGCCCTCTTAAAACCGATAACTTGTACCCCCGGAACAGAAATAGCAACGAGACTAGTGGTTTCGGTCTCGGTGTTAATCCTAGCTTTGGTAACGGGTACGTCCTCGCTCCGCGGCCATCCCCCCCATCGGTATTGAGCGGTAGGCCTTCTCCGGCGCAGCTACGAAAATCATTTTCGACAAGATCTTCAGGCAGCGGTGGATTCGGCGCGGTTTCTTCTGGGTCTGGGAGTAGTAGATCTCCTGAGAGAGGGAGGACGCGCATAAAAGCAACAGGGGAAAGGACGGGAAAGAAAAGGAGAGAAGGGGAAGAAGATCGAATTGGCAGTAGTGACAGCAGTGGTAGCAGCAAGGAAGTTAGAAGGAAACTCTTTATAGGAGGACAATTCACAGGCAACTGGAGCGCCATGGCTTTGTTTTCAGCGACATTCAAGCGCTTTGACCCTAACAACACCGGGAGTGTATGGCGATCCTTTTCACCCCAAGCCCGGAACGAGTGCTAATCTGTGTATAGATTTCAATCCGTGATTTCATTCCCCTTATTCGTCAGATTGAAGAAGAACTCCCAGGATGCGAAAAATATGGTATTCTAGAAAAGGACTCTGAGGGGACTATCTACAATACCATTGAAAAGGCACCTGACCTCACTCTCACCGAGGAGGAATTCATACGGGTTTTTGATGACATCAATAAAGAGCAGGATGGCATCCTGCAGCTCATGGAAATCTTCAAGAATGCTGGAAAGTTCACCCAAGAGGACGTATACGAGGATGTAGGTGACCCCGAAATGGTATCCCGGGACGGTCCGCCTTTCAGCGCTGGCTCACCTCCCCTCTCCCCTTGCTTTCATGAAGACGGGGAAGGAAACTCTCTTTGGCACGCTCTTGTCGGGCCCTTCCCATCATCACCCAGAGACGGACACAGTTTCGCGTATAGCGAGGGCGATGCGACAGGGACCCTAGAAACTCCCTTGAGCACGTCCACCCCCTTGGGTTCGGCCACTCCTAGCCGTAGGGTCTTTCCGGGCGCGGCGACTCCTGATCGCCGTATGTCCAGCCCTGCTCGGCCTGGCTCTAACCCCACTCTACGCTCTGGTTCTCCACGCCCCCTCAGTCGCGGCGGAGGACCAACTGATAGAAGCTTTCGTGCCGGCCCGCCAAGAATGGCGCCACTCCGCCCCGCCGGGGACGATCAGGTCATATCTCGTCCTAGCTCTCGTGGACGTTCCCGCGGAGGTTCTAGTAGCTCTAGAAGTCGTCGTAGACGTAGTCTCACCGGACTTGCGCCCTTTGAGATTGACATGGAGCTTGCGCTTTTCCGCCCAAATCTTCTATCGCTGGAAACACCCACAACCATCGAGAATTTACAAACTCTCACAGCAACGGAGGTAATGACTATTATTACTGACTTTCGCTATGCATGGGCCGTCGCCGAGCAGCGTGAGCGTGAACTCAGGGATCTGCATACCCGCATTGACGAAGTAGAAAGCAAAACTGTAGAAAACGCCGATTACGACGAAGGCCGTATCACTGAGATTCAGAAGAAGTACGAAGAAGCGGATGCAGCTGTTAGCGCCGTTTACGAGAATAATGCAGCCCTCATACGGGACCTTAATAGGGCCGAGGCTCTGTATGTGGAGCTTGAAAAGGACATGGAAAAACTGACCAAGGAGCTAGAGGAAACCACCCGCATGGCTGAAAGGGAGAAGGCGGAGCGTCTCAAAATCAGTGAAAAGCTCGGCCGCAACCAAAAGCACCTAGCACGTGTAGAAGAAGATGGCCTCGACTCACTCAGATCACTTGATAAGAATAAGGAAGAAGTAGCAAAATATGTGTCCAAGATTAATAGCCTTCAGGAGGCGGTCAAGGAGCGGGATGAAATCATCAAGGAGACCAAGAATGACCTAGAGGAGTCTAACGAAAAGGTAAATGTGCTAAATGAGGAGCTGGCCGCTTGCAGAGCCGATGTCGAACACCTTACCTCAGGAGTCACGCCAAGTAAGGGCACATTTAGAAGGACAAGGACATCGCTGGGCGCTATGCTTGGCGGTGTGAAGCTTGATGGGCCCAGTGATGATGAGAACAGATGGGGATACAACTCAGAGCCGTCGGCGAGTGAGGGGAGTGGTAGCTTCGGAAGTATGGGGAGTGTAGGTTATGATACTACGATCGGTGAGTACCCACATGGATATAGAGACAAGGATTTGGAAGGTCATGCATCAAAACCTACAACCGAGGATCGGGATGAAGATGAAGCTAAAACTCAAACTCAAGTCGTAGAAGAGGAGGAAGAGGAGCAGAGTGGCTCAAAATCACCAATGCTGAGAGATGCAGACACCCCAACGCAAGAAGCTCCCGGAGGTGAAAACACACTTTTGCAATCAAGGGATACAATAACCCCAATACCCAATGAGCTCTCTGATCGAGGCGTCACGGCACAGAAAAAACTCTTAAAGTTTCAGGAAATTAAAGAAATGGCAAAAGAATATCCATATCGCGAGCTCGTTTTAGATATGGCACGTGACTATCCTTTTGGACAGTTGATTGCAGATCTGGCAGACGAATACCCAGGGCTTCTTACACCACTGCCCCCTATTAGCAAAGACGACGAAAAGCTATCAGAGCCAGAGGATTTGGGCGAATTGAGCGAGGCAGAAGACCTATCATTTTCTGAAGATGAACTAGAAGAAGATGAGCAGCAGGAAGAGGAGGAGGAACTTGTGGATGTGGAATACCAGAACCAACAGGAGGAACAAGGGGAGGCGGGAGACCAAGCAATTATCAAGACGCTTTCAGAAACAGCCCTACTACACCCAAGGACGTCAACCCCAAAGAATAAGTCGCGCTCATCAAGCGGATTTCCCACCTGTGTTGATAGCGCTTCACAAACAGACCCTGCCCCTAGTTTTTCCGGCGGTAATCTTAGGGGTGGATGGGCAGGACGCGGTACAGGCGACATTGGTACTGGCGGCGCCGGGAGTCCCCTTCCGGGTGCTACTGGCAGTTCCACCGGAGGTAGCGCAGATAGCGGTACCTCGAGTGGGGTACCGCCACAGCAACCGGCTTCTGGCGGTACTGACGGGGAACCCGCATGGCCGCACCCGCATGACTTCGGCATGGGAATCCCAGTGGGAAGACTGCCGGTTGTCCCAGGAGCACCGCCAAGGGACCCTCAAACATTCCCTCCTTCGGACAGAGGTGTGAATGAACCTTATGAAGATTATATGCAGTACTACTTGGGCAATTATTTGAGCGAGGAGCAGCGTGTGCAGCCTGGCGCTGCTGGTCAACACTACGAGGCGTATAGACAGTATTACTTTGGAGCCTATATGAGACCACCAAGAGGTAGTGGCCGTGATCTGGGGGGAGCGCGTGACCCAAGGCGAATCTTCATGCCCGGGCGTGACAGGGCTACGGCCATAGGTGATGGGGCCTACATTGGAAACTTCCGCATCCCAGCCCCGGATGGTGAATATGTAGAGCGCATATCCACCACGCTTGAAACTCGAGTGCGATTACAAGAACTCAATGAAAGGCCTCGCCTCACCATCGACGAAGCCCAGGAAGTTGCCGAGTTTGTTGACAGTCAATTCAATCCGCCTGAGAATGTCATCCTAAAAACAATCTGGCTCCTAGCCGGCCGTGTGGAAAGAGCTTCTCGCCGTGCAGTTCGTGAGGCAGAGTGGCCCAGAGAGCAAAGGCTGGAGACCCTGATTCCATACAACAACCCATTCGGTGTTTTTGGATGGCCATGGAGAATGCTATGGCATATTCTAAGATCGATGGATTGGGGGGATTATCAGGCATTGGCTGGAAACGAGAACATTGCGCTTGTACTTAAGAATAACGGGATGATCGGGTTGGATATTTTCCCTTCCGTACCACCCCCGGTACCACCACCCCCGGCCGGCGGCGCTGCCGACCCTCCTCCTCCGAGGGGGGGGCCTCCGATGATGAGGGGGGCGGCTAACCCTAGGACTCCGCTGAGGGGAACGGGGGGGGCCGACCCTCCACCGCCTCCAGGGGGGGGAACGGGGGCAGCCGACCCTCCTCCGGCTCCAGGGGGGGCGGCGCCTGCACGAACGCCCCTGGTAGACCCAATGACTGGTATACGTGGCAGCTTAAGACCCTACGCACGCCGGATTCCGCTCGGACAAGCAGTAGAGCTTATTCACGCTGGTCCTCGGCCTGCTGCTGCTTGGAGTATCCTGAGCTTCATCCTTATTTGCGGGCTGATCACTCTAACAATGTTCAACGTCTACATGTACACTCAGTTGAAGATGAGACAGCGCGGGTGGGAAGACACGTTGGGTGTTTACACGAATCGCCCGAATTGGTATGATTCGTGCTATATGAGCTGTAGAGGCAATCAGTACCAGTACTCGCCGCCGCAGGGACTGCTGCATGTCTACGAGAGATTCATAGATTATGTAGGTCCGCTGTTGGGATTTGATGACGATTGTATGGCTCTTCCTCCAACTTAGGAGAACTCCTACCCGGCGCACGTTTCTTTCTCCTTTATCTCTATTTGTTTCACAGGTGTTGTTAGGAAGGGTTGTTTTTTTTTTCTTTTTTTTTTCCTTCTCCTTCCCTTAAGGTGCCATATCGTTCATCTTTTAGTACAATATCCACAGTATTATATCGGTACCCATTCTACTTTTTTTTTTTTTTTTTTTTTGCTTTTCTACGGGCTGTATTTCTCGGGGCACCCCCCTCCATCGGCACCTAATCTCTACGTGTGTTCGCCCATGTTTCAAAGCGATGGCGAGTAAGGTAATCTCCAGGGACTAAAGGCAAATAGGCACCATTTATCACACATTATTCTTGAGTATAATCATTTCTTTCTTATATCCGGTTTGGTTGGTTGGTTGGTTGCAAGATGATATCATTATTCCCATTTCTTTTTTTTTTTGCCTGTTGTGAATATATATATCATATCGTATCGTGTAATTCTATCTTTTATGGACAGGACTCTGGGTTGGGGGAGATATTATGAGTGATGGGCATTGTATGTATTGGTACATGTTATGTAGTTATGCGACCACTGAAAATATCATTTGATGGCTTTTTGTTTCATGTTCTGGACGCCCCGCGCGGGGGGTTAAAGGTGTAGCAGCTACAGACAGCCCAGCTCCTCCCGGGGTCTAGAATACCTGGTGGGCGGACATTTCACTCACATAAGCAAACAAAACAACAAGACGAAACATCACCGAGTGATCCCCGGTGCCCGGGACCACCCATCATAGCTCTCCATACGTGGGCGCACATCCAGAGCAATCGCGAAATGAAGGGTAGCTGGTAGGTTTCTATTATCCCTACCCTACCCTACCCTACCCTATCGGCAATATACACGTCCTCCCCCCCTCCTACTCATCATCAAACCCAACCGGAACAGACCTCGGGCGACTCGGTACTACAGTCAGCCAGTCAGCACCCTACCCTACCTTGCTATGCGGGGGGGGGGGGGCAAGGCATACTGGGATACGTCTGCGGGATCGGCGGGCGGTCGGCAACGCCGAGGACGCGCTTGAGCGGGACGGAGGCGAGGAAGACGGCGGGGCCGGCGGCGCCGAGAACCACGGACCAGAACAGCGCGGGGCTTGTGTGCGATGCGTAGCGCATGTAGCGGAGGGGCTGGTGCCAGAAGTAGGGGGTTGTCATTTTTGTGTTGGTTGGTGGTGGTGGTGCGTGGTGGTGGTCCGGGTGAGTGTGGTGGTCCGGGTGAGTGTGGTGGTCCGGGCGGTGGTCCGGGCGGTGGAGTGGTGGTGTGGAGTGGAGTGGTGGAGTGGAGTGGTAGGGAGGGAGGGTAACTTGTGTGGTGGTGGTGGGGTGCGAGTGATGGGTCGTGATGCGTTTGCATTAAAGTTAGCTCTCCCTATAATCTACTTGCAATTGGTGGATCTGCTCCGCCACCACACCCAAGCTTTCCGGCCGCGCCATCCGCCTGCTGTCAATTCCTAAAGACTACATGTATCTACATATCTACCACCCCAGCTACCGCCCCAGCGACCCAACAAACCACCAACTCTATTCCTCTCTCCCCCCCAAAAAAAGGGCCCCCGGTCACCGCACCAGGAAGAAGCTCGACTGAATAAAAAATAGCATTTGGTTCCTTACATGCACGACTGGGGCACTGCCACCTGTTGCCGCGCGACTAGCAGGAAACACGGAGGGCCGCGCGCACGATACGGCTGAAACCCTGCTAACGTCGCGTACAGGGCCCCTTCCCCCGCTATAGTAGAGAACAAGCAGAGAGAGAGCTCTGGGGGGGAGAAAAAAAAGAAGGGGAAGGCATGAAAGGGGGTGGTACAGTACGTGTAGTAGCATCACTGCGGCGCCGCGTCTAGCTGTTTTTTCACTACAGAGCTAGAGGGGGTGTCAGAATGCCAAACAAGCGCGCGGGAATGGGGTGTCTGCGCTGCACTGTTGCCAAGCTGGCGTGTAAGTGTTGGTGGCTACATACATACATACATAGCTAAGAGCAAGAGCTAACTACACGTAAATAACGCAGGCAGGCACAAGTACACCCCACATGCAACGCAGCACACACACCGACGTACCCGAGTGACGCTGCGTGATGGACAACGTCACACGCTATCACTCGATCCGTACCCACCGCAGCTCATGTTACCGGGGTCTACTATTATATGCGCTGCGGATGCGGTAATGTAGCGTACGTGCCCGTCACCATGGCCGTAACGCACCCCAGACTTGGTGGTCAAAAGGTGGTGTCTCTCTCTCTGTGCCAGCTTGTTCTGCTGTGGATTGTTGTATGCTGTGGACGTGCGGGTTGCTAACATCAATTGGTGCGTGGGCAGCGAGCGGGTGGGGGCGTCGTCTTCTCTGGTTCTGTGGGTGGGTGTGGGCTTGGTTTTGTATCGGGGTGTGTGTAGGCCTTTCTTGCGTTGTAGTGTAGTGTAGTGTAGTGTGTAGTCGAGTCGAGTTGACCCCATCCATCCATCCATCCATCCATCCACCACAAAACAAAACAAAAGCCTAGAATCACCATCGATCATCCCCCCTCCCTCGTGGCACGCTGCTACTCGCCGACGACGGGGGGAACAAGGCCCCGCCAACAAGCCAGACGCACAAGTAGTGGGCCCGTATCGTACCGTACACAATCTAGGCTGTTCTGTCCCCGTATCATGCATATCGTCACTACTATCGAGCGGGGTCGAGGGTTGTTCTAATTCTGTCCCCCGTATCGAGCGAGAACTGGGCCGGCCGCAAGGCTCTCTTTCCTTTCCCCTTTGCTTTTCTTCCAGTGCTGCTAAGGCACTCGGTCTCGGTATTTAGCTATCCTCACGGGGCCTCACTCGGACAAGGCGTCCGCTCACGTGCGGGTGCTCGGGATGTGTGTGGCTTAGACTCAATAGAGTGTACTACATGTACTACTGCCTAGCCAGGGTTGTGGTACAGATGTGGTGGTACAGGTCGCACGGACGGGCAGTGCCGGTGTGTGCGACATTGTGTGTATTGTGTATGTACATAGTATCTACATGGACTCATACATGTAGGTACTTGGTGTTGGGGCATCAACTCCCCTCAAGGCGTTCTGGTAGTGGTAATTGTGGTTTGTGTGTATCTACTCTATCTCGCGGCAGGGGTGGTGTGGATACTTGTACGTAGGTACATGTACGTACCTGTTTAATCTAGGGTTTCGGAGTCGATTATGCACATCTTACATGATGCACTTGACTTATCTCCCCGCGACACAGCTCCTATCTACTCTGGTTGCCCGAAAGCATCGGTACCGTCTCCAAGGATGATGGCACGCGATGGATTAGTAACTACACCCCTCACAGCCCAGCTCTGGTCTGATCATGGTATGTATGTTGTAGTAATTGCTACAGGTTAATTACATATAGCATATATAATGCAATGTAGATAGATAGAGAACGGATGCCCTCCCCCCACACGGCCTTCCCGACCGATGTACAATATTGTCTAGGTACTCTAGCTGTGGAATCGTTTACCGCCGGGTAAAGTATCTTCCTCGCTCAGTTGACCGTGGCAACGGCTTTCCTTGGCGCCGATCTCGCTCGCTGCGTTCCGGTCGGTTGTGCGACGCGACCAGCGGCAGTGCTATGCTGCTTGTGGTGGTGTTACTATTTTACTTATTACATGCTCAGGTGGGAGAGAAAGTGTTGTTTTGGAAATGCGGGTTAATAATAACAATTGGATTGGGAGAAGGGGAAACGTTCGCTTTTCGTCGGGGGGAGAGCTTATTTGCTTGTTCGTGGAATTAGGGTTGGGGGGAGTGTTACTGGATCGAGACAGAGCTCCGGGGACGCGCCGCTGGTTTGCTTTTCTCCTCTGTGTGTGTGTGTGGGTGTGTGTGATGGATGGTTGCAGGCAAAAAGGCAGCTTCCCAAGGCTCTCGAGAGTTAAGAGAGAATGCTAATCTGGTAGCAATAGCGAGAGCTGTATCTGATAGGTTGATGTGCCTTATTAGAGTTAATTGCTGTAATGTGATGTATGTCTAAGATACCTTTTGCGCAGTTGGTGGTTGGTTGGTTGGTTGGTTGGTCTAACTCTCTCCGTATGTAGGTCCATGTACACTTTGGGAAGGAGAGAGTGTGAGAGGGAGATAGTAAGAGAGAGAGAGCGCCTCGCAGCAATCATCATCAGCATCATCATCACTACCACCAGCTGTGAGGCAAATTAATAAAATCTTTTTCTTCCCTGCCTGCCTTGTACATGTGCTTTGTATCACGTTACGGGGCGAGTACAAATCAAATCAAATATAATACATATATCTTGCCCTTTCCCGCCCCCCTCACCACCCTTCCCAGCTCCCCCGCAGTGTGTCTTTCCATCCAGTCAATAGATCTAGAACAGCCTTCACCTGGTTGGTGCGCTTGCCTCCGTCATCATTACTACCAATACCACGGTTACAGCACTGACTGACAAATTAAAAAAAGGCCCCTACCCAGTACTTGTCTATATATTTGGGACAGACACCCACCCACCCACCTACAACTAGCTACATAGCTAGGGAAGATACCAACCACCATGAACCGCAGAGCAGGAAACGGCAGCATCTCCTCCTCGTCGGAGGAGCGGCAGCAGCGCGGCAGCAACGAGAAGATTGGCGAGCCCGTCACGGAGCTGCTGAATGAGGGCGAGATGGACCTGCATCGTGGGCTCAAGGCGAGACACATCACCATGATTGCCATCGGTGGCGCCATCGGCACGGGCCTGATTATTGGGACGTGAGTACATAGTTTTCTGGGGTGCTTTTTTTTTGTGTGTGTGTGCGCGGAGTGCTAACTCGATGGTGTGTGTGTTGTAGTGGTGCGGCGCTGGCCCGTGCGGGTCCTGCGTCCATATTGATCTCGTATACGATTGTGGGGTTCTTGGTCTATCTGGTGATGTGTGCGCTGGGGGAGATGGCGGCGTGGTTGCCAATGTCGTCGGGGTTCACGGGGTATGCGGCTAGGTTTTGTGATCCGGCTTTGGGGTTTGCGTTGGGGTATACTTATTGGTTCAAGTATGTTGTTCCTTTTCTGGGGTTCTTTTAATGTGCTAGTACTAATGATGGCAGATATATCATTGTCACGCCAAATCAATTGACGGCTGCGGCGCTGGTGATACAGTATTGGGTGGATCGAGATAGAGTCAATCCCGGTGTCTGGATCGCTATATTTCTGGTCGTTATTGTCTGTATCAATTACTTTGGCATTCGATTCTTTGGAGAGTTTGAATTCTGGCTATCTAGTAAGAAAAAACCCCCTATGCACTCTTTGAATGTTTTCTAATCCTCCCTCCCCCCCACAGGTATCAAAGTCGTAACCATTGTCGCCCTCATCATTCTCTCCGCCGTCCTCGTCCTCGGAGGTGGCCCCGACCATGACCGCAAAGGATTCCGCTACTGGAGGAACCCCGGCGCCTTCAAGCCCTACGTCGACACCGGCGACACCGGCCGCTTCCTCGGGCTCTGGTCCACCTTCGTCAGCGCAACCTTCGCCTACCTCGGCACGGAGCTTGTCGGCGTGACTGTCGGCGAGGCGCAGAACCCACGCAAGACGATCCCCCGCGCCATCAAGCTGACCTTCTACCGCATCGTCTTCTTCTACGTCTTCTCCGTCTTCCTCCTGGGAATGCTCGTGCCCTACAACTCGCCCGACCTCATCTTCGCCACCAGCCAGAGCACCGGCGCCGCCGCCAGCCCCTTCGTCGTCGCCATCCAGCTCAGCGGCATCCCAGCGCTCCCCGGCATCCTCAACGCGTGCATCCTCATCTTCGTCTTCTCCGCCTCCAACTCGGACCTCTACATCGCCTCGCGCACCATCTACGGGCTAGCAAAGGAGGGCAAGGCCCCCGCATGGCTGGCAAGGACCGACTCGCGCGGCGTCCCCTACAACGCGCTCGGCCTGTCTGCCGCGTTCGGCCTGCTGGCCTTCCTGAACGTGGCCGAGGACTCAAAGACCGTCTTCACGTACTTTGTCAACCTCGTCACCATCTTCGGCATCCTGACGTGGATCTCGATCCTCGTGACGCACATCTACTTTGTGCGCGCGCGGCGCGCGCAGGGCGTCACGGACGACCAGCTAGCCTACACGGCGCCGCTCGGGCCCGCGGGCTCGTACGCCGCCCTCGCCATGTGCATCCTCATTGCGCTGTTCAAGAACTGGAACGTGTTTGTGCGCGGCTCGTACGGCGCGTGGGACTACAAGTCCTTCATCACGGGATACCTGGGCATCCCGCTGTACCTGGGCATGATCTTTGGGTACAAGTTCCTGTACAAGGGCTCGGGGCTGGCGCCCGAGCGGGCGGACCTCTTTACGGGGAAGGATAGGATCGACCGCGAGGAGGAGGCGTTCCTGGCGGCGATGGCGGAGAAGAGGGCGGCGGGTGGCGGCGGCGGGGGTGGCGGCGGAGGGTGGTTTTATAGGACGTTTGTGGCGTGGCTGTTTTAGGGTGGGGGATTTCTTGCTTTCTGTAATGGGTGTATTTAGTTTTGGGGGTGTGGTGGTGGCTGCAGGGCTGAGCTGGAGAAATATATACATACATCTATTAGACACCTGGTTTGGTCGAGTAGTTATGAGTGAATCAGTAAGTGATCAGTGAGTCAGAGTGAGAGTGTGGGGAGGTAATATGGGGGGGAGGGTCGCGGCCCTAATCTGGAGCTAGCTGGGGTAGAGCGAGTGAGGGGCTGTGAGCCAAGACTGTGAGTGGGTTGGGTTTAATTTGGAACAGGGTTTGGGCTGGGGGTTGGGGATGTGTGTCAGTCGGTCACGGGTTTGGCAGTGGAGCAGCAATCCACTACTACTATACTAGCTAAACACTGCCTGTCTGTCTGTAGGCTACGGTAAATGGCCTACGGTAATGGGGGTGCATGCTGTCGTTTTCTGCATCCGCCATGTTCTTGACGTGTGCATCGGGTAGCTGTGGGTTGTCGTGCGTGTGTGCTTGTTGCGTGGCGGTGGTGGTGGTGGTGGTGGTGGTGTGTGTGGGGGGGGGGGGTCGAGTGATGGCCTGTGACGGCGTTTTTTTTTGGGGCGTACCCCGGGCGGGGGTCCTTAAAGTGATAGTGTACAACGGCGACACTAATTCGCAGCTACGCTGGCCGCCATGCATGCCAGGCGTTGGGGGTGGTTTGTATGTCGAATTGGGAAAGAATTGACTGGGTCTAGCGACACCAGTCTTGAGACGAAATCTCTCTGTTAGTTGCCTTTGTAGGGTAGTTGGATTAGTTGCGGCGGCATTCAGCGGGGTGGTAACATGGGAGAGATTCTGTGGGCTTCTCACGCCCGGACTTGCTACGGTTGGGGTTGGGTCTGTGGGGGGGGGGGGGTTGTATGGGGCTACTCTTGCAATTGGTCCTGGCGGATAGCTATACACTTGTTGAGAGGTTGGCTGGGGGGGTTTATATTAGGGAAGGACTGGCCGTTGGGTATATTTGCGTGTTTACATGTACGTGACTGCTGCAAGGTATGGGTTTGTGGATGGATGGTAAGGGCTGAGAGGCGATGGGTTCTTTATTTTTGTTCTTGTTCTTCAGTTGGGTATTCATGTTTTAGGGAGATGTAATACAGGTATTCTTGAAGGGTCGATGGGGGTTCTAGTGGTGGGGGTGTAGATGTAGATGTAGAGTAGATGTAGATGGTACGCCGTAGAGTGTGTGCTCTTTTGCTGTCTTTGCTATATTGCAGAGATGTGCTACTTCTATGTGCTACCTGTATAGTTACTACTAGCTAGTGATACTCGGTATAATATGCAGTGATATTTGTTGTTTTTTACAATGTTTGCTTTGCTGTCTTTGATGAAGTGTCTCGTCCGTACTGAATGTGTAGCTGTCACTTCAGATACTTGTGGGGAACGTGTTTTAACACTCTCCAAAGTTTATGTCATATAAAGAGGGCTTTCCCCACTTCCTGTTCGATCATACACAGTTCATCTCTCTACTCTTCTCCCCTCGCTCGGGATACCACGCACTAATAATATTCGCCTTGTAATACCCGGGACGAGGGTTGGGGCCAGGGCATGTTCTGGTTCTTATTACCACCCCCGGGTATAAGGATTCTTGCCGGTCGGTCCCAACTTTTCAGTAGAAGGGAGATAGGACCTCTTTCTTCTGGTGATAGTCTTGCCTCGACCTCGTTGTGATCGTGATGGTGCCCTTATAATTACATGTTGCTGTGCAACCAACCATTCGGCCTGTACATTTCATACTCAGTGAGTCGCAGCCTTGGCCACAGCGCAAGGCGGAAGCTTGGGCCCATACATGTCTACCTCTGTACCTCTCGGGAAGCAGGGCAATGTGTAGTGCCATACATACATACATATATAAACCGCCCCCGAACCTAGCTTCTCCTCCTCGCCCGATCCTCCACCACTGATCTGGCGGAGACTGGTTGATCGTGGGTGGTCCGTCGTACCTCCCCCCCCGCGTACAGCAGAACCGATACCGACCGGCCGAGAATGAGGCCTGCCTTGCCCTGCTTTAGCTACCCCGGTCCCAATCCTGGTGGTGGTTGACTTAGGCACCAAGGCTTCCGTTTTTTGTGTGTGTTTCGCTCGAGAAGCTATCGCGGATGTCCCGTTGGGGGAGTGATCAGCACCAACCCAAAATGATTGTGGGGTCGGTCGGTCGGTTGTCGTCACCTCACCTCATTTCACCTCCCCCCTCCTCTTCGCGACAACTGAACTGACATCGTTAACTAGCTACCAACTATGTCCGCCTGATGATGTGATGAAGAAAAAAAGGACCCTGAGGGGCTCTAGACGGCAGACCCGATCGAGCAGCATGTATAGAAAACGGTTCTAATTGATCTAGACGCTTCCAGGGCTAATAATGGTAGTGGTATTAATGCGACCAATCACAATCCCGGAGAAGTAAGGCGGCCAATCATCACGTGAGATCACTCGGACAGGCAGGCAGGCAGGCAGGCAGGCAGGCAGGCAGGGCTGTGCTTGCCTGATGATGGTGGTGATTCATGTTGGTTGTGTCTGCTTGGTTTCGTGCGGATCTCTCTCTCTGTCTCTGTCTATGACAGACAGTGAGTGAGTGAGTGGGTTTAATTGGGGGCCTTAAACAGTGGCGCCTGTCTCTGTATATATTGAAGACGGACTGTGCGGGTTGAGGGGCCTCTCTCGCTGTCTATCAATCTGTCTAGGCCAATATCTCGCTACTTAAACCTGCTCGCGGGACCCTCGTTTTCTAAACCCCCAAGCGAAAAAGGTTGTTGGTATACCAGTACTGGACTTCAGCTGCTATTATCATTATTACCACTACTATTATTTTTTGGTTGCAACAAACAGGTAATCCCGCCCCAGTCCACTAGCTATCTGAAATACTGACATTGGATTTCTTAATAAGAGATATAGAAAAAAATGTCTTCCAACCGATTCGCCATCCTTGAGAACAGGAGCGGCGACCCAACAAAGTTCAAGAATTCCGAGAGACCATGGCCGGCGGCGAGAAATCGCCCATCGATGCCCAAGTGGTCCGCTGTAAAGGCGTATCTCGAGGAGAACGTAGATATATATAGAGAGCTGCAAGCCATCCGCACAGAGGTACATTTACATTCATATTTTGAACGCTGAGCATAACTAAGCCATGATGTGATATCCAGGGCTGGGGATCCGAAGAGACCGAAACCTTCTTCAAGAATCAGCAACTGGCCGCCGACACCGCAAACCTGCAAAAGCAAAGGGGCTTCTACAGCATGATGATCAAGATCGCCTCCCAGATCAACGACGCTACGCAAGCCTTCAGCCATACCAACTGCCAGTCCGTCCTGGACCTCTGCATCGCCCCCGGCGGCTTCGCCGACTACGCGCTGCGCCAGAACTTCCGGTGCGTCGTCGACGGCACGACGCTCCCCATCGCCCAGGGCGGCCACCGCGTGCACCTGCGCACGCAGGGAAGAAGCAGCGTGGCAATCACATACACAGACATCACGATGCACTCCGAGTTCCTCCCCGCAGGCGCCTCCATCCCCGAGGACTCTCCGGACAAGGAAGAGTTCCGCAAGAACCGCCCGCTGCCGAAGCTGTGGAGCTACGGCCTCGTCATCTGCGACGGCAACCGGCTGCGCAACCACGAGCACGGCATGCTCAGGAAGTGGGAGCCGCTGCGGCTGATGCTCGCGCAGCTGATCCTGGGGCTCACGCACGTGCGGGCCGGCGGGTCGATGATTGTGTTGATGCACGGCGCGGATAACTGGGACACGGTGGCGCTGCTCTACCGCTTCGACAAGTTCGCCGATATCCGCCTGTTCAAGCCGTTGGCGGCGCACAGGAACCGCTCCAGCTTCTATCTCGTCGCAAACAACATCAAGCCCGAGCTGGCGGCGCCGTGGGTCGAGCACCTGAAGGAGTGCTGGTACCGCACCACGTTTGGCGGCGAGGACGGCCTGGGCGGCCATGTGGACATTGAGGAGGACCTGGACGTCGACCTGGTCTTGAAGGAGTTTGGCCCACGGCTCATCGAGATGGGGAGCGAGATGTGGCGTATCCAGAAGGAGGCGCTGGAGTCGTGGGATTGGAGCGGGAATCTCACGTGGACGCCGAACCCGGCGGCGGCCCCGGCGGCGGCGGCGGGAGGGTTTGTGGAGAATAGTCGGGCGGGGGCGGGCATGGCGGACTTGGTGGTTGGGAGAGAGGCGGCGACGGTCTAGCTGGGTTTCTCCTTTTTCCCTTGACTGTGAGTGGAATGGACGCTATGCGGCGAATGAACTACATGTACCCTTTCTCTCTCTCTCTCTCTTATCTTTAATCATCATCCTTTTTTTTATTATTATACGATTACCCCCCCCCCCCTTGCTCTTTATTTTATCAATTTCGAGGGCGTCTGGAGTTTTTTTTTTTTTCTCACTACCTTTTTTTTATCTTCTTTCTTTGGGGTCATATTTTAGTTAGCTAGCTAGCAGAGGCGGTGGGGGGGGGGGCAATAAATAAAAAAAATAATATTCTTTTCGAATCCTCTTTTTGAACACGGAGTGCAAGTAAGGTTAAGATTAAGATTAAAGTTTGACGCAGGGGTGGTGTGGCGCGTGGGTCGGTGGGTGGGTCAGTGGGTGGGTCAGTGGGTCGGTGGGTGGGGGGGGAGTGTGATATTGCGTAGGTACATGTAGGTATGATATCGTATTGTATTAATTGTATCGGCCGTAAGTACCCCACCAGTAGCGTAAAGAGCCACAACCCGCGCCGTGCCGCGCCCAGACTAAACCAACGTCGAGTCAATCACGGAAACACACGTTTCAGGAGTAGACAGACACCTAGCTGTGCTCAACCTGCCCGCCAACCGCAAAAAGCCAAACATCTCCCTGGGCCGGGGAAAAGACACCAGACACTGAACTTGTCCGCCCCATGTACCTTATCTGCCCTGCCAGAATAGATAGGTACCGTGACACTCCCTCCCCCCCGGATCCGGTACGCCATTGCTACAGCATTGCCGGCCGAGGTCCACAAGTTCTTCACGATACCGTATTGCTACGGTAACTACATGGGGGTAAAATCACTACGGAATTTGATGACAGATACCAAACTAGAGGAAGAGTACTGTGTAGATATCATTGTGTCTCCCCCCCCCCCCTTTTGGTACTGTACATTACATGTATTCACATAGCCCTAACAAACGAACGGACGGGTGCCATATAGGGGGGCGGATCCGTCCGTTGTCACGTGTAATGTAATGTATGGAGTTATTAGTAGATAAATAAATAGATAAATAGATCTGCCCCGTCATAGCGCGTCACTCGGGTGTGCAGGGTTAGGGTTATTCTGACTGCACCCCGGAGGCTACAAGGCTACACTCGGACAACCCCTCCCTCACTCGGGCAGTCAGTGATTGTTGGTAGAGAGGCCACTTGAGTTGTTGATCCTCCCTTTTTACGTTAGCTGTCCGAGTGAGGGGGGTGTCTGGGTGGCCTATGTATGGTAAAACCTCACTTTGATATCCCAGAACCGTAGCTAGGTGGGGCTCTGCTAGAGTAGATATATTCACACTTCTGAAACCTTTTCCCTTCTCTCTTGTTATTTAAAATCTGGGCGTTAATTGATAATATATACATTTCTTGCCTTTGTGGATTAAGAGCTACGTAAAAATGTCGTGTACATGCTATAAGGGAAATTGAAATACAAATGAAAAAGAAAAGGGGGCCGGGAAACACAAACGAAAAAGGGAGGGAGGGAGGGAGAGGTAGCTCCCCCCGACTAAGTAAGTAATGTATATATATAGCCAGACAGCGATCGATCGAGAATCCTCGCTCGATGCAAATATTGCCGTCAAATAAAGCACATTCGAAAAAAAAAAGACCAACTCCAGACCCTACGTTAGCCTACATAGTACCAGACGTCCACGTATCCACGTTACCTTTTTTTTTTTTCTTCCAACACCACGCCCGCACCAAAAAAAAAAAGATATCAAAAAAATAAAAATTAAACAAAAAAAAAAGTGATATACTCTACCAACTCGCCCCTCTGTCTGTGCTCGTGGAATCATCCTTCACAGACTCACTCTGCACCACAACCTCCACCGTCTTGTTGACGCTGATGCCCATCCCCTGGTGCGCCTCCCCTCCCTGTAGATCATGCATGATGTACTCCTCGCTATCATTGTTGTGCGTTGCGGTGATTGTGCACGTTGCTCCCCCGCCCGCCGACCTCCCCAAGCCCCCCAAATGGCTCTTCCTTGAGCCGGCGCCGGCGCCGCCGGTGTTGGCCCCGCCCTTGCCGTCGTTCGTGTGGTACCTTAATCCGTTGCTCCCGTAATAGCCGCTCTTCTTGACGCTCGAGCCCATGATTCCTGGCGCGACCCACGTGAGGAACTGCTTGAAAGCCGGCGTGCACGCGCAGATGATGGCGACATTGAGCTCGACGGCCGACCAGGTGCTGGACACGGCGCCGGTCCAGCTGAGGTCCTTGCTCACCATGGCGATTCTGACCATGTGGATGCGGACAATGCTGATGCAGGTGACGAAGATGCCCATGGAGAAGACCATGACGAGACCGATCTTCTGGCGGAGCGGCAGACGAAGCTTCCAGATGACGGGCATGGGGAGGAAGAGCAGTATCAGGTCGGTCACTAGGTTGTTGGCGCCAGAGAAAAAGTATAGAGGGGTGGTCTTTTCGAGTTATTTTAGCTTGTTGCTTAGAGGGGGGAACATATATCGAGTTGGGGGATTTCTGGGCGAGTGGGAACAACATACATTAATACATTTCCTCCCTGGAACCGTATAATCCCACCCTCCACGTATCGGCGAACACTGAAATATGTTTGAGAAAAAGATACTCGTGCTGCTGCAGACGACATACGCCATCGTGACCCAGCACACCCTCCGGAACGTCTTCTCGCTGCCCAACTTGTTAATGTAAAAGGCGAGGATGGACGTCTTTGTCATCAAGAGCGTCGGGTTATACAGCGCCGTGAACGTGTACGACAGCTTCCACGCCGGTTTCCTCCATTCAGCTGGTATATCCCATACATGTCGGCCAGTTCCATATTTCGTCGCTGAGACTTGTCAGTAATTGATGTATGAGCGAAGGAGATATCGGGAGAGACCAACAGAGTGCAATGGAGAGGCACATGCCAAAGCAGAACACCTGTTAAACTTGCGTGTCAGTGGAGATCCGTATATACATTATAAACGACTCCGCATTTCCACGGGAAGGACATACATACCCAAGCTATACATATCAAAATGTCATCGAGGCCGAAATTCCTAAGGTTATACCTCGTAAATACTCGCAAGCTCACGAAGAAAAAAGATACACATATCATTCCCGCATTTGTGGCCACGACCATCGGAGCACGCGTAGGCGGGTCAATGTAGTTCGGTGTAGGGGTTGTCGCCATGGCTAGAGAAGTGACTGGAGCTGACTAGCTTGCAGGCCTTACTCAGTGAAGTAGGATTAGGTTCCAACTTCTGGTCGATGAGAAGTGAAAATGAGCGGGACAGTCGGGAAATATGGGTGGGATCGAATTCATAGATCTTGGATATCGAATATGTACTAGCTAGCATCCACTTACTTGTAGTGTAGTGCAGGGGAATTAGAAAGAAAAAAGAGAAAGAGAAGGACAGAGAGAAAGAAGGGGAAAAAACAAAGTAAACGAAATAAAAAAGATGATAGGTGCAAATGAATTACCACACACAAGAATCCTCTGATTTTGCCCCCCACCATTAGGGTGAATTGAGTACATATGGTACTGTACATGTACCCAGGTACCACTATCCCTACCCTACTCTGCCATCCTCTGTCTATACGTCTTTAGCCTTGGTATATTGTTTTATCTACATCCCTGGCAAAGTGTAAAGCGCATAGTTGCCCCGATCCCAGCCATGTAAGGGACGTAGAGTAGGTAAGATTTGCTATCTAGTTGCTTAGTTCTCGGACCTTTCCACCCTTGAAGACTTACTCTCTCTGCTGTGCATGTATGTAATCCGAGGCAAACACCCTCCAATCACATCCCGAGGGTCAAAATTTTGAGACCATTCCGCTCGTGCGTGCACCTCGTGGGAATTGCGAATTGCAAACCCAACAGACGGGCATTCTGGCGCAAACCGATCTACGAGAAGACAAATACTATTGTAGGAAATAATCTTCATAGTCCACTGCTTCTAAGGTCAAGACAGAAGGGGATATCGATTGGTCGGTAGATCTGGAGCGACTTGCGCGATTATGTCCGCTTCAGTGGATGTTTCACTTGAAAACCGCTACACTTACTAGGCAGAGAGCACCTATTCTGCAGTACTTCTCTATCCAGAGTGCTGTAGGTAAGCAGACCAAATGGACTGTCCCTAACTTAACCGACTGTGGGAAAAAAGAAAAAATGTCTCGCGGCCGCGGGACAGCAAACCATTCCACAGAAGCTACCTAGTGCCCAGTCAGTAAGGTCGACACTCCTATTACCAAAAAGAATTGTCATGTAAATGAGTTACCCGCGCGAATATTCCGACTCTACTTTACGTACAGAGTGGTATAATCTTCAGACTTATAAGCTGTTCATGCAAATAATTGCCCCACATGATTGCAGTGTTAGAGAAGCCTGTTTCTTGTGGTGGTAGGTGCGGGCGTTCACACCACTCACGACCCGACGCAATGACTCTCATGCCACTGCTCAACAGCCTAGGATCCCAGATAGATAGCCACCAGCAGGGGGTATGATGGCTCGGGTTCTTATTCTTCTGCTCTGCTGTAAGCGGTCTGTGGCATTAAGTCGGGCCAGTCTCGCGGCACTATTTAGCGAAGACATGTAACGTCGCTAACGCTTATATGTAGAGATCTGATTCATGTCTTAGTGTTAACCATTCTCTACGGGATGTCCCAGCTCAATGAGTATAATAGGCAAAGTGTAGATGTGTGAAGTAATCAGGTACACCTAAAGTAGGTGCAATACCCAAGAACAGCGTCCCGGGAAAGCTTATCACACTGGAAATGCAAGGCGTCCAATTCTAGAATACCAGAAAAAATGAAGGTTACTGGATGGGATCTGGGGGCGGAGGAGCGGAGGAGGAAAAATTATGTCTTTGAAGCATGCTAGGATAATATAACCACACATGTAAGTATATGTGAATAGAGCTAGAGGGAAACCGATGTCCTGGATACATGTAGATACATGTACTATGTAGCTAGGTGGTGAGATTGGGCCCGGACCGCCCAGTAGATGGACGTAGGCTCTTCAGCTCATATTTTGTGGTATCGTACGTTAGTCGTGGAAATGAGACACTCCAGAATCGCCGTATAGTAGGTACATGTAATCATTACTACATGTACATAAATGTGCTCTAGAGCACGTACATGTAGGAACTTGCAGTCGGTGCAAAGGGCGGGAATACATGTATACGTAATCACTGAAAGGGGCGATTAGGACACAGATGTGACCGTCAGACAAACAAACGTCTTCCACGAGAACTACACGCAGCACGTACTGAACAATACGGAGATCATAACAAAAACTCCGAGTTGCGTAATTCGGGAGGTACATGTGAGTATGTATGTAAATCCTCAGATCTCTAAGCTTCTAGCTTTGTCCATACATAGATCAACAGATGACAGTGTGCAATACTCTCTACGCACAGTGCACGTTGGTGGAATGCTAACTTGTAGCAATACGCACGGATATTTCAGAGCAGCTTCAAACTCCCTCCCTCCCCCATCTCTGGACGGATCTTCCCAGTACTGAAATATCAACCCGTCCTATACGTATCACAAGCGCACTTCAGGCTAATATATAATCTAGCCACAGCATACACAAAATAAATGTACGTAGGTAAGCGTAGTCAAGCCACCCTTCTTCCCCTCCATCAAACAACCATCCTCACCATACTATCTCCAACCACAGATCTCATGATTGAATATTGATTGCATGTATTCCATATATACAATACCTTGTATTGTCCCAAAAACCCCATCCAGACGTTTAAATAAAGTGTGGCGCCTCCCCGCCGAGCCAAGCTTAAAAAGGAGGCGGAACAGGCTGGGCACTAATGCTTGAGTGCGCCTGACAGCCTCAACCCACGTCGGCCGGCCGGTAATATAAAACCTACTAGGGTCAGGGATGAGGTATTTAGAATAACATGCACCTACATGTAGCCAAAGATTCCTATCCGTTTAATGAGACAGTACTTATGTATCTACTACTCTAAGTACTTTACCTACCTTGCTCTACATTTACGTTACGTTAAACTCCCCCGCAGGACCGGGGTAGTCTAAATGGACCTTTCCACAGGAAAAACGGGCCGTAGGATTGGGGTCCGATCCTGTTCGACGAGATTTTTTTCCTTCTCTGAGCTTCGCCCCTAGGTACGGGGAGAATTAAGACTAGAAATCATTATGGGTTCTAGCCACACCTAGGCGCAGACGGCACACGAAACCTGCATCTCATCCACTGTGGCCCAATTGAAACTCGGCCCAGTACGGAGTCCTCCCCTTGAGCATCCGAGATCTCAAGCCGGCGCAGGAACCAGAAGGGCCCCTTGACTGGGCTAAGAAATTACATGCAACCTGGATTTCATTTCGTTCCTGCACTGTCTAGCTAGATTACACCGCGCTGGCTTTTAGTATCCCGGAGGTTTCTCGACCGACCGGGCTGGGCCACACCCGGTTCCGTCGTTGACATTGAGCACGAGGCGTCGGCTGCACCTCCGAGCGTGAAGAGACACACATGTGGGGTTACATACGGCCCATAGGTGGCATCTCTATAATTAGGGGCACACCGCCATAATATGATATCGAGATAGAAGGGGGAACTGTTGTGGATATATAGCGTGTTGACGTCAATCAGCACAAAATCGCTCGGCGTGACTCGGGGAAACCGGTGGGTTTAGATTGTTTAAGTTTTGATATGAAAGCTTTGTTTTATATTTTAACGAGCGTTGATCGTGTCCCTCTTAGGTGTTTGTCAATCAACCTCTGCCTACATGTACTATGTACATACAGCCATTCTTCAAAAGTGCTCGTGATTTATATATGAGATGGTTAGTGCTCAATGTGGCTTACAGAGTTAAATCAAAGAACTCAAATGTATCTATAGAATTATAGAAACTTGATAATAGAGAATAAAAACACCATGAACATCTAATATTGATTTTAGCCTCCACCAAGTACTGGTGGCTTGAGGCTTTAAACATTTCGATGCACAGTTTGATAACTGACTTGAGCCCATATTAGACCCGGATCACGGGCACTTTTGATGAGTGGCTGTAGTTCTCCCTCCGTTTGAACATATACCCTGCTCATAATTTACTAGACCACCAATCTTCAAATAGAGCTACTCTAGCTTGTGGCAAGTATTCACGGTATACTCATGGCGCACAAACCTCGATGTGACTTGCTACTCTTTAGCCCCCCAATATATTTTTGTTCGACAGTAATATCTGGAGTACATGTACATGTAGGTATATACCAGTACCTAGAAAAGTGCATGGATAATTGATATGAGTGCGCCTTTTCCGACCAGTCAGCCAGCCACTCAGCCAGCCAATTATCTAGAGCATATATGTCGTACCTGCAGCCGGCGTTCTCCTTTTTTTATAATACTCCACTCCTCCTCTCATTTCGCTAGTGTGCTGAGTCGAGAAGGACATTTTGCTGCGGTGGGGTTTACACATGCGAGCTGCGTAGCCAGGGGTCGAGATGTCCTAGTAATCCTCTAAGTTTAATTTTGAGCATTGAATGGCTAGCTTGTACAAGTGTAGGGGTCAACACTACAGTGCAAAAAATGGGGGTGGGGCACGGTGGGGGGGGGGGGAGGTGGGGTCACTACGGTATTCCCGCCAATACGCTAGTATACGTAGTGTGGTAAGAACATGGTATTGGTAATATACATGTAGTATTCCTCCTAGGTAGGATACATGTAGTTAGGATAGTGACTTCACCCCGTTTTCTTTATACTGTATCTTTAAACAGGGCTCGTCAATTGTAAAGAACCTCGCCCATTCTTCAACAGTAGTACTCTCTAGCTCAAACGCAGTTTATATTCTAAGAACAAGTCCCTCGCGAAATCCAGTGGGGTAGTCGCCAGGCCTGTGTTTGATTTCTACCCACACCACCAGTAACATAGTACTATGATATGACATGGGTTGTTGAATATCTGATCCTTTGTCGCTTAATGTGACACTGAGGTAATCTGGGGGTGCGCCTTGTTGCGGTAGAGAGACATGCGTTTAGGAAGCATAGAGGTAGGTACTACAGCAATTCATCTTAATACGAATCTACTTGATAATTTGTCACCCCTGAATATATACCTGCTCACTCTACTAATCTAATCTACACATGGAGTCTGTGAAGGCCTTCTACTCGCTTCAGACCGAAGATGCCCTAGCTAGCTATAGATTAACAAGATGAGACTCCTTGTGGTACACTGCCCACGAGGGAACCGCGTTACCCGGTAGTCAAAGAAAAAACGTGGCGTACCTCAATCAGTAGCTCTCTAGTACAGTACGATATCGCGATATGGTATGGTATGGTATGGCATGGCATCGTGAGTACGAATATGGTACTGTGGATGTCTAGCCAGTCTGTATATAAGTTCTCTATGATCTTCCCTTTTCTTCCTTCCTCATCAATTTCCAGGTCCATTAACTCTCAGTATATCTAATATACTCCTTTCTACTACACTCGTTTTTTTTCCCACTCTCTTTTAAAATGCCTGGTCTATCCACTTACCTAGTGTCCGCGCTCTCAATCGCATCAGTCGCCCTCGCATCTCCAATTGCAAAGGCGCAGCTTGTCGGCCGTGATACCTCTCTACTCGCGTCCTACGACTATGTGATAGTCGGGGGTGGCACCAGCGGCCTCATCGTCGCTGACCGTCTCACAGAGAACTCTAGCAGTCAGTACTTTCACACTCCAATTCATCCCTCTGATTTATACTGATTTTGCGATAATATTAGAAACGGTGCTTGTGATCGAGTCCGGAAACCTGGATGATCAAGAAGACGGGATTCTCGTCCCAGGCATGGCCGGTGGGACGGGGAAGAAGTACATGTACAACATGACGTGCATCCCGCAGAAAAACATCAACAACCGCACGTACAGTCTTCTTGCCGCACATGTTGTTGGTGGCGGCACTGTCGTCAATGGTATGTTCTTTGACCGTGGGTCAAGGGGGGATTATGATCTGTGGGAGGCGCTCGGGAACCCAGGGTGGGGCTGGAGCGGCATTTTCCCGTATTTCAAGAAGGTTTGTTTGTTTTTTCCATACACCAGTATGATTGATTTTATCAGAGCTCCAACTGACATCTTCACAGAGCGAGACGTTCTCACCCCCGGATAAGGCTCTAGCGGACGAGTTCGGTATCACATACGACGCCAACGCCCACGGCTTCAGCGGCGTAATCAAGTCCAGCTTCCCCAAGTTCCAGTACCAGGCCGTGAAGGACTGGTTCAAAGCTTTCAAGCAGCTCGGCATTCCGCTGCCCAAAGATGGTGCCAGCGGTGACGCCATTGGCGCATTCTGGGTAACCAACTCTCTAGACAACGACAACCAGACACGGTCTTACGCAAGACGCTACTACGAGGAGGCCAAGAAGAGGTCGAACTACCACCTCATCACCGGGAAGACCGTTACCGGATTGGTCTTGTCCGGCACCACAGTGACGGGAGTTGAATTCGCCAGCAGCGCGGGCGAGACCACTACGAAGGTCTCGGCGAAGAAGGAGGTCGTGTTGGCGGCGGGAACGGGACATACACCGCAGTTACTGCAACTGTCGGGAATTGGGCCGAAGAAGCTGTTGGAGGGCTTGGGTATCAAAACAGTGGTTGATCTTCCTGGCGTGGGGAGCAACTTCCAGGACCACCCTGTGCTCTACTTCGCGGGGACATGTAAGTACCCTCCATATCATTCTTTGAGTACTATCGCCGAGTATCAATTCTAACCTTTGCTCAGTCTCAAACGACTACCCCATTAACCCCGCCAACCTCACCACAAACGCCACCTACGCTGCCGAGCAACTCAACCTCTACCGCACCAAGCGCGAAGGGCCATATACCATCTCTCGTGGCAACAGCGTCGCCTTCAACACCCTCCCACAGCTCAGCTCTGAATCCATTGCCAACACACTCATGCAAAAGGCGCTCTCTCAGAACCCCGCCGACTTCTACCCCCCCGGAACAGACAGCACCATTCTCGAGGGCCACCGCCGCCAAACCGAGCTCCTGGCAAACTACATCTCCAGTGGGCGCGTAGCAATCCAAGAAATTGCCTTCGGCGGTGGAGCCGGCGGCGGCAACGGTCTTGAGAAGCCCTTCTCCCGCGGTAGCATCAACATCAACTCCACGGACCCGTGGGCGGCGCCCGTGGTCGACTACGGCGTGATGAGCAACCCCGTTGATATGGACATGATGGTACAGCTAATCCGCTTCGTATGGAAGCTCTACGACACCCCAGCCCTGCAACGACTAGGCGCGAAAGCGGTGAGCCCGGATCCAGCGAACAATAGCGACGAGGCAATCAAGGCCGCCATCAGGGCGTCGCTGACACCGACGTTTGCGCACCCGAGTTCGACATGCTCGATGATGAGGAGGGAGTACGGTGGTGTTGTGGATAGCTCGTTGAGGGTGTATGGTGTTAAGAACCTGAGTATCGTAGATGCGTCAATAATCCCTATGACGCCCGCAACGCATATTCAGAGCACAGTGTATGCGGTGGCGGAGAAGGCGGCGGATATCATTAAGAGCAGGCAGTAGAGAGGAAGGGGGATGAGGGGGAGGGGAGGGAGGGCGAGTAAGTGTACTTTTAGCATAGTAATTAGTGGTTTTTATTATTATTTAGCGTCTGGTATCCTAATAGATTAAATAATACAATCCATCCATACATCACTGCATGTATTTATGCATTGCAGTCACAAGGTATCACTCGTGCCTTGGCACTCTACTACGACTATTAGACTAAGCACCCAATAACAGCTGTACTAGAAGCCCAGGAGAACTTGATATCCATACTTCAAAGTAGAGAAGCACCTACAACTGGCGGCCGCGAGGTAGTAGTACGTACCGCGGAGAGAGGATTAAAGCCTACACAACTCGCGGTCACGAGGTGATAACCCGAACCATACAGAGCACCCAAGGCTAAAATATAATTAAATGATAAAAAAGCCGGCAACAAAAGACTTACGTGAATGAGTATCATCCCTCAAGAGCGTCGCTACCATGTTGGGCATTCTCATCACTGCTCCCACCAGGGATTGAACCTGTATGTGGTCATATGACGAAGCCCAGTGTATTACCACTAGGCCACGCCACGATGCTTTTGTTTGTGTCGTTGTAGTTTATGAGCGAAAAGATCCTTTCCTTGGCAACGCATCAAAACCTATGAACTAATTTGCATCACAGGGCAATGAAATATCTAACTGGCAGGAATGGGAGTTGGGGGGGGGCCGAAGGCCCCCATAACTAGAGTACATGTATACATGTATGTACCTACCATAGAGAGCTAGAGGATTCAAACTTACACACCTCGCGGTCGCAAGGTGGTAACCCCTAGTGTAAAGTACTTGAATCACGGTATATTTAAGAACACGTCCCTTTAAACCAAACGATCAATCTGCCGTGCCCAAGGTGCCTCGACTTCCCTCCCTCGCCCCACCCCACGTATTCGTTATACGCGAAACGAAGAAAGAAAAAAACCACATATTCACAATCCCCCACAGTATAGACCACATCATCTACCCACATCTATCCTAGCCACGTATGTCACGCACCAACATATATATGGACAAATGGAACGTGTCCCAGCTCCTTCTCTAAATCACAACCACAATACAAAGCGCAATACTCTATTCCGATTTATGCCCCGCGGGGAACGTAAGCTGCACCGAGGATCATCTGCCCCGCCGGCACACGATCCATTAATACCGTCCAGGGGACGATTCCAGTTTAAGGGTAGATTTGCTTATATAAACCTCGGTGCAAGAGGGCTTAACAGGCGGAGGGCAAGGGCAAGGACAAGACGTACATATCCAGGAGTAGTAGCAATGGCCACAGGCTCGGCCACTCCACAACCAGAGGCATTAGAGGCAGAAGATACTCCAGAGCTGGGGACCTCAAAACCAGAGACTCTAGAAGCGGTGCCCACAATGGCTCCAGAGGTAGAGATCTCGAAATCAGATGCCCCCGGGGTAGAGATCACTAAGGAAGAGCCCCATATCCCGGAGGTGGCGGCCTCAGAATCAGCAACCATAGAGAAAGAGTATCCGGAATTAATAGGGGCCTCCCCCGTCATGTTACCATTTCAAGAAATTCCAGATGTAACTCCTACAAAGGGACTCACGGATGGAATTGGTGGCTTAAAAATAGGCGATCCGGTGGACGCAGTGGTTATGGATCCCGAGATGTTCTGGTCGTATTACGACTTTGATGAGATTGAGGAGGAGCTTGCACAGGTTTCTGGGGCTACTCGGGCTCAAATTGAGTACGCAAACAAGTTTAGATTACCAGAGAAGAAAGAGCCCATGGGCACGAAACTGGTGATATACAAGGAGCCTGTCGAATTTAAACCGTCAGCTCAAGCACAAGCGGAATTAGAAGAGCTATATATCAATCGTCATGATCTTTTAGATTATAACCAACAACTCCTCGCCACCTTTCCAGAGCCTCCACACTCCTCCCCGCCCTCTTCGCCCCCGCCCCCGCCTCCGCTCCCGCCGCTCGGGCAGCGGTTTGAAATACCCTCAAAACCTCAGCAATTTCTACATTCTCCACAACCTTTACATCCTCCACAATCTCTGCAGCCCTCACAGTATATGCATCCTCCACGTCCCCCAGCCCCTCCAGTCCTACAGCACTCTTCACCACCCGTGCACTATACGCCTCCTCTACCTACCCAGTATATGCCTTATGGGAACTTTTCACAGTACCCGCGGCCCACACGACCTCTGCACCATCAACACCAGCATCAGCAAAACCCACAGCATCCGCAGAATCTCCAACGCTCTCAACATCCTCAACATCCCCAGTATCCCCAACATCCCCAACTCCCCCAACTCCCTCAATATCCCCAGAACTCCCGATACCCCCGACAGCCCCAGCAACCCCAGCACATCCAGCATATCCCACACATCCCGCAGCATCAGGTCCAGCCGCATCAACCCCAGCAGGTCCAACAACACCAATATCTCCATCATCCTCACCATCAGCAACCCCAGCACCCTCACCATCCTCAGCACCCTCAGAATTCTCAGTATCAGAACCCTCAGAACTCTCAGTATCAGCACCATCAGGATTCTCAGCATCCTCAGCATCCTCAGCATCCTCAGCACCCTCAGCACCCCCAGCACCCTCAGCATCCTCAGCATCCTCAGAATCATCAACACTTGCAACCTCCACGGAAGGTCCATAACCAGCTTGGTCATGGGCAGTATGTAACTTTCAAGACACATGTACCACCTCTACCTCCACATTTACAACCATCGCCGCCACAGCTAGATGATGTTGTCCAGAACAACTTTCGACAGGAAAATCTTCCTCCGGCACTAGAAGTGCTCAGTAGCCACGTTCTGACCACCTTTGAATTCTGGCTTGGTGACCCTCTCGATCCACCTTTGATAGCAGGGGACTGGGAAAGACTCACCATTGCAGCTTATGGGGAAATGACGCTCGCTAGTCTTTTTGATGACTACTATATGAAGAGTGGCCATCATCTTCTAGGCAAGGATCCAAATGTGCGACCTGACCTGAACTTCTATCGAATAAATATAAAGCCGAATGGGCAAATATCGATTGGAGAAATATTCAATTACAGGGCTGTGAAACAAAATTTGAAAATGATCCAGGATACGGCGTGGTATACTGGGCAGAAGGTTTTACTGGTTGGAGGCGATAGAATACGTGCTTTTCAGAGCACATATGGGGAGCTCAATTTCCGCCGTAGCTAGTATATAAAGACTAAAAGTCTCGAGACTAGGCCTCGGTGTATCTTTATTTTTGGGTTGGGGGGGAGGGGCAAGTGGTGTGACTTTAAAGGAGTTTGGGATGGTCATTACAAAATTACAACACAAAAAGACCTCTGTTGTTCCTTCAATGTTTATGATAGACAATATTACAGATGAAAAGATTCTGTTTTGTTGCCGATTGGTGTTTATTCATTTTGTCTCTTATCAGTCCAGCGATAACGACAAAAACCTGCTAACCGATCATTGACACCTTACTATTTGGGTCACAAGTACTGAAAACGGATGGTCCATGCACAATGTCGTCATTGGGAAACAAAGAAGTCGAGTTAAGCTTCTTCTTCTGCCTGGGCCCGATGGACCCTGGAGGTTTTTAAAATTGCCGGGTAACCAATCAGCAAGGGCCCTCTTCCAAAAAAAAATATGCATGTCCCCTCGGGTTTTGAAAAAGCTCTACTGGGCCAAACACCATTAGTACGTCATATATATCCCCCCCTAACTCACCTCCCAAAGACTAACACTATCACAGTGTCCCGGCGCCACAACAGGATCACCCCCCCAAGCACCGATGGTTGGTCCCACGTCGTTGGCAAAGGGCGTGCCCCACTCCGAAAGCCCTCAGAGCTCACCAAACCCCAGCACATCCTCACCACCTCCTCCCCCGCCCCCCCTGACTACACACTCTGGCACCCCACGGCACTGAAGCAACTCCACACCGCAACGAGCGCCCTTACCGCCTCCCCGCTCTGGCAGACCCTCAGCGCCCTCCTTGCCCCCACCACCACTACAGCTGGAATCACAACCATCGTCGTCCTTGGCCTCGGCAGTCTCCACGGCCCCACACACACGAGCAGCTTCCTGCAGCTTGCCCTCGCCGTCGCACTCGCAGAGCTGCTGACCGCAACACTGGTCATGCAGGACCCCGCGTTCAGTACCGCGGACGGCCGCTTCCTGGTAGAGGAGCTCAAGGCGGAGGTCCTGGTACACCCGGGGGCGCTAGACAGGATCGACACAGGGGTGTTGCTGTTTGCGCCGCATTTGGAGTATGAGGTGTTGCAGGGTGCGTTGCGGGGTGCGAGGCCGAGGGTGATGCTGGCGAACGATCTGGGGGCGTTTGTCGATATGTGAGTCTTTTTTTTTCTTTTTCTTGAGGTGGTGTGTGATGTGTGGTGGTACTGACGAAGGTGTGGGGAGGGGATAGGAAACGGGACGCGGAGAAGGAGTTCCCGGAGTTTCTGGGGTGCCTGCAGGAGTACGATGGTACCGTGCTGGCGGGCGTCGACGGGAGCGAGGATATCGGCGGCGGGAGGGCGTTCAACCATACTGCGCTGTATATACGGCGCGCGCCGCTGCCGCTGCCGCCGCCGGGGGTGCAGGGAGAAGAGGAGGTGGTTAGAAAAAAGAGGAGGAGGGGGAGGAGAGGCGGGAGGAGGAAGGTGGGTACCGTAGATGTAGATGTAGAGGTAGAAGTAGAAGTAGAGGAGGCAGCTGTTGATGCTGTCATCGAGGAGCTAGATAGTATCGCTCGTTAGACTGAGTAAAGCGGCCATGGCGGAGTACCAAGGAGTGATTATTCGTGACTGTGATGTTCTATTTACTACAGATGATTTTCCGCGTGCACAAAACGGAGACAGAATTTGTGTTTTAACACTTGGTAAGACACAGGGACATACGATCAAGCATACTCATTACGAACCCGGGGATGCCAATTATAAATGGATATTAATATCAACAGCTAGATCACTCCACAGCGTTCAAACAGTATTTGCAAAGATACAGACCACGAAAGAAAAAGAAAAACCCATAAATGAGCGATCATGCAATCATAGGTATCCGCAGAAATCCACATAAGTAGGTATGTATATACACTCATCAATTCATATCATTTGCTCTCTTGCTCCATAACCCCCCCGAAAGAAACAAAAACGACCAGACGAAAAGAAAAAGAAGGAAACATTACAAAAAAAATGCACAAAAATGATATCATCCCAGCGCCGTTTTTGAAAGGAATAAGAAAGAAAAAAAATGATAGACCGTTTCCGTTCCAGCTCCCTTTCCCCCGTAGTAATAAAAGAAAGCCCGCCATTCCCGTAAATCCCATTGCTAGCTAATAGAAAGATAAGAAAAATACACTGATACATAATGTTTATCTCAAGAAAGAGGTAGCGTAAAATTAACTCTTCATCCCTCTCCCCCTATAGATGATGATCATCGCCCATGGAGACAGCTCTTTCCATGGGGATGCTATCGACCTTGAGCCACTCCCTCTCCTCCTCGCCCTCGGTGTTGCGGCGTTTCCTTTCGGCTGTACCGGGGGCGCCGTGCGTGGGTCTTAGCTTTTTGCGGAGACTCTTGATGCGGAGGTTAGAAGCAAATGGGGAGTTTTCTGGGAGTTGTGTGTTGGGTCGCTGGTCTATTTGGGGAAAAAATCATCGTTAGTGTGCTGCCAGGTGTGTGACTCAGAATGGGAGAGGGGCTTCTTACGGAGGAGGTAGTTGTCACGACGGAATTGGCCAACAAACACTTGGGTGTTAGAGGAGGAGGGGGTGCACATGTTGCTTGAATGATTTTCAGGCTCGTGGCTTGTGTCGAAATCGTGGTAGTGGGATTCCTCGCTGATCTCGGAGGCAGCTGATGCAAAGTCCTCGTCAGAGACTGAGGAGCAGGCATATGAGTCGGGATTTTCCCAGATCGCCGCCTAATAGTTAAGTGAGTCATCCAGTTTTTAGTCGGCTTTTTAAAGGGAAATATTATACCTTCTCTTCATCAGTAGACGGTTTACTCCAAAGCGAGTGCGAAGCACCCCATGTAGGAAGTGCTTGCTCTTTCTGATCTAGCCCGGCGGTCTCCTTTCCCTTTCCCACTCCCTCCGCCGCCCCAATAGGCCTCCACAGGTTCTCCCCGGCCGCGGAAGAGACGCTAACCTTTGTGCTGTGGATCCTCATAACCCTCGGTTCGAATGTATCCGCATTGCTTGTCGTCAAGGGAGACTCGGTTTCGTCGCTCGCGTCACTGATTGTTGAAGCGCGGCTCACACCGGGAGAGATAAATTCTGATTCCAGAGAAGAGGAGCGAGAGGAACGAGTAATCCACATGATACCCTGTTCGTTTTTCCCATCCACACAGGGCCTCCATAGACTGCCATCGACTTGTGGTACAGGGGCTGGTTCGGTGGTTTTGACCTTTTTCTGTGGGGCTGTTGGGGAGGAAGTTATTTTGCTGATGTCAACTATAGTGGGCTTTGCAGTCAACACGCTGCGACGCTGCCACAGCTCCGTCTTGTCTCGTCGAGTTGCAAGAGCAAGATTGATTTCTGCCAGGGTCGGCGTACGGCCTTTAGCATCCCAGACACCGCTACCGGGGGTAGGAGTGGCAGGGCGAGACCAGAGGCTGACTGTTTGCGGTGTTGCTGATGAGGGGGGCATCCAGAGGTCTCCGGTCGCAGGTGCGAGGACAAAAGACTTTTCGTCGACAGCCTTTGGAACGAAAGGAGCACGCTCTGGTTTTGCGGATGTTGTTCGAGAAGCAGACTCCTTTGACCATAGGGCCGTTGTGCTGGTCCTACGGTATGTTGCGACAGTTGGGATGGGACGTTTCCAGAGACCCTTTTTAGGTTCATTAGATGGGGCCTTCCACAAATTACCGCTGACAGTTTGTAGGGGCACTTCAATGAGACGTTTCGGCACTGTGGTCCGAACCGGAGCCGCGGCAGTTGTGCGTGCTGCCGAGTGGGATGCCCAGAGGAGGCTTGCACTGCGGGGTCGGCGGGCTGGTGGAGCTGGGGCTTTCCAGAGACCCTTCTTAGGGGCGCGCTTAGGCGGCTGCCAGAGTGAACCTGTTACTGGAGGAAGGACGGTACTCCTCGTATCTTTCTTTTTCGGAATAGGGAGGCGCTCAGGTACTGTGTTGGTGGTCCTGGATGCTGTTCCTGCTGCCCATAGAGGTACGGATGGAGTGACTCCGGTTGTAGCCGCCTTCTTGATTGGGCGCTTCCAGAGACTGATCGGTTTGGCTGCCGGCTTTGGTCTCCACAGCGAACCAGACACTGTAGGAAGTGGGTCATCGGATGGGACGAAGGGAACCTTTGTTCGCTCTAGAACTTCAGCGGCTGCTCTAGACCTAGATCCTTGACCCCAGAGAAATTTCGCAACTGGCTTTGTAGGTTCTGTAGGCGTTGCAACTTGTTTCGGGGCTGCCCAAAGCTCTGGTGCTCGACGTGCTGAAGATTTTGGCTTCCAAAGATCACCCGTGGCTTTGGGGAGAGCCAAGTCATCTGGGGTACGGACGATGGCAAGCGGTGATCGCTGAGGAACCTTTGCAGTTGTCCTTGAAGCCTTTTCCTTTGACCACAGCGGCTTCTTTGTCGCCTTTGCTTTCCTCTCCAAGGATATCTGGGCAAGCGTTTTGGTCTTCGCATTTGCATCCCATAAACCTGTTGCTTTTGGAGTTGGTTTCCACAGCTGAGGGCGCTCCGGGAGTGCAACCTTTTTCTTCCACATACCCTCTGAGAAGACTGGAAGTGTTGCAGTAGAGTGATCCTTCTTCGAACGGAAAGATTCAACGGGTAGATCAGCGAAGATTGGTGTCTCTGTATTGCCCTTCTGCCAAAGTGTCTTAGTAGGGACATTCTTAGCAGCTGGTGTAGTCTCAGTGGCTCCCCAAAGGCCAAGCTTTGGCACTTCGACAATCATCGCTAATGGTTCGCTAGTGAAAGCCTTCTTCCACAATCCCTCAGGCGGGGCCGAGAATGTTTTGGGGGTAAACTCTCTGCGAGATCGAGAGGATTCGAGCGAAAGGTCGGAGAAAATGGGTGTTGTGGTGACACTTTCTTTTCCCCACAAACAAGTAGTTGCGACAGCAGGAGCCACCCCAGCGGTGATAGTCATATCACTGCTGCTATTGACATTATCGGCTGACCACAGTCTCTGTGGGATTTCTGCTTTGCGCCATAGCTTCGGTTTCTCTGGAGTAGTATTGCTTGATTTCACCCAAAGTGATCCCTCCATGGGATTTGTGATGGAATTGTGGTTCCTGGTGATGGTAGTATTAGACCTGCGAATTGACTCAACTGACAGGTTATGAGAAATTGATTGTCGGTTTGGTTTTGTTCCGGAAAAACTCCAAAGATTCAATTTTTTCTCCGGCAAGGTAACTTGGTTGATTTCAGTTAGAGTACTATACTTATTAACTTTGGATTCCCAAATACCTTTCGTTCCTGTGTGAGCCTCGTTTTCCGTTTGACGCCATGGTACACGCGGACGGGATTCTCTCGTTTTATCAGCCGTCCACATTGGGCCACTCACACTTGCCAAGAAAAGCGGGGGAAGAATATTCGATGCTGCTCGCTTATTCGATCTCGATGGGACTACAGGGATTATCATTACTGATGCCGGAAATATCGGTGCTATGGGTTTGTCACTTTTATTCTTTTGCCAAAGGGTGCAAGTCCTCGGAGTAACAAATGTCCTTTCCCGAGGAACCGTGTCTGCACCTCCAACGAGCGGATTTTCTTTTGCCGGCTTTATCATGGTTGTATGCCATAGCCCGTTATGATGGACATGATTGACACTACCCTCTTCTGTTTCGGCAGAGATAAAGGCCTCGAGTTGATCGGAATTCACGGCGATGAACGATCTATCAGTGGTGTTCGTTGTTTCCTGCCTCACCGCACCTCGATCCTTGCCAATGACAGTGTGTCTATGCCACAAAGGAACTTTTTTCTCCTGCTTGGCATGTGTTCTGGCCGAGTTCCACAGACCGTACTGAGGAGCTTGCTTTATCCCAGCACGAGGTGTTGATCTTCCGGATAAAAACGACGGGCTCCCTGCGACCCAGAGATTGCCTTGCATAGGTGTCAGCGTCAAGTTGGCAGTTCTAGCCGATTTCTTTTGTTGAAGTTGAACTGCTGCGACTGAGATGGTTTCCCGGCAGATTGCGGGTTGTATCCTGGGTGCTTCGAGGGGAGATGCCGTCCAAAGTACGGCAACGGGAGCTATTAGATTTGCAGGAGATGGTGAGGAAACAGGAGATGGGTAAGCCCATAAACCGGGTGATACTGAAGCAACATCGTCTATCTCCTGCAGCTCACTCTTGATTTTGGGCAGTTCGCTGATAAATTCAATCTCTTTTACCCAAAGATGGCCAGCAGACTTTGGTCGGATATCTACCGATCGACTCCACAGCGAGTGCGATTCTAATATGGCCGTTATTGCTTTTCTCTCATATCTCTTCCTTCCCTCAACGATTTCTAATTTCAATGTGATGTTTCCCCTTATGTCAATTTGCATGTTGCTATCGGCGCTCCAAAGCCGTTCCTTCCCAGAATTATAAGCGCCCTGAGGCCACAAACCCCTCTGACCAATTGATTTTTTCCAGAGTGACTGACTAACTTTGAAATTGCCCCAAAGCTCACGAGCTTCTAAGGGTGCTAGATTGACGGGGCTGCGTTGTTTGGGGCGAATCGACGTGGTTGCCGCGTGCTTTAAACCAGCGGCAGAGGGCCACAATCCAACAGATTCTCTCTTAACCACCACTCCATCGGGCCATAATCCTGTTTTCTTAGGAGGTGGTACCCATAATCCTGCTTTTAAAGCTGAATCTGCGCTCCAGAGTTGTGATGATCGTATTTGCAAACCGCCAATGATTGTACGGACGGTGCGGAGAGTCTGAGTCTCTGCGCCTGCAAGTGGGCGCGCAGATGGCCATAGTGCTGCCGTTTGTGCATGTTGAGGTTTTCCGTGAGGCCAAAGTCCAGATTCAGATTCTGGAGCAGACCAGAGGCGTGGAGTCAATTCTGGTGTCGAACTCCAAAGGCCTCCAGAGACAGATACGACTGGGTTCTTCGCCGATGGATTTCGAGACCTTATCGAAAGCGAAATACGTGGGAGTGGAAGGGGAGGGGCTAATGGCCAAAGATAGCTAGGTATCAACACGTGTGGAGCTTTTTCGGGTGCAGTCCAGAGCAGATTTGGGAGTGTTTCCGCATTCCGCTTGGCGACAACGGTTGCGGCTTCCCACATCCCCTCTGCCTCGAGTTCGGGTCGAACGTCAGGGCGAGCCCATAATTTGTTCGATTCAAGCTCATCAAGACCAGTTGTCATAACCTTTGAACGTTTTGGTGCGGTTTTTACGGGAATAAGGGTCAGCGGCAGTGCAGAAGGCCAAAGGGAAGAAACCGCTTTTACAGGCTCTCCATAGGGCCAGAGCCCATTCGATGTTGCTGGGGGTGACCAGAGCCCAATTACTTCTTTGGAAGATGACCATAATTGATTAGATTTGAGAATTTGGGATGTAGTTGAGGCAGCGCGAACTCGAGTAATTGGCGAATATGTTGGTAATATAGGTAGCTCGGGTGCACAGGGCCATAAATGTCCAGAGGCAACGGGCGTAATATGCTGTTTCTTAATCCAAAGCCCTGGCCGGAATACTGAAACCTTTATTCCAGAGTCTACGGGCTTCCAAAGTGTAGTGCCTTTGTTTCCCCCGTTCTCGCAGGCTGGAGCAGGGGCCCAGAGCGAAGATGACTGTAGGCACGTGATACGAGTGATCGCTCGTGATCGAGACCTGGATTTAGTAACCTCGATTTCTTTGGCGGGTGGGGCAGAGGGCCAGAGGAAACTACGAACAAGTGCTGTCCCTTCGCCGTGGGGCCAGAGATATCCAGTCCTGGTAGAGTTAGTTGACCAAAGTGATGGCATCATCGGCTGTTCTGAACAAGGTCTCCACAACTTGTTTGAAGTAAGATTTGGCAAGAATGCTGGTTGAGGGGTCTTTCTGCGGAGCAAAGATATGTCTTTGGTGAACAATTTTGTATCGTGGGATTTTTGCACAGGTGTTGGGTTCCACAGCAGCGAAGATTGAGGAACAGCTGGGAGACTAGGTTGTGACCAGAGGTGATTGCAGGTCGCATTCCCGGGTTCTTTATGCTTTATGGTATCTTCCTTGGGAGGAGGAGGCGGAAACGTCTTGTTTGCGTATCTCACGGTAACAGAGTCCAAGGTTGTATTCATGGGGGCTTCGATATCCCTCAGGTACCCCGGAACAACGGGACTGTCGGCAGAAGGAGATTTCGTGTGGCCTCCCCAGAGTTTTTTGAGTTTTCCGAAAAAACCGGTTGTCTCGACTATATATGTTTGTTAGGTGATTGTCTTAAGAGAGAATGGAATTAGTACCTGTCATCACGTTCTCCACAAACGTAACTCTCTTAAGCTTCAGCGAGCGAGTCCTACTATGTCCGGATGAAGAGGTGATAATACTTTTCAGCTTTTGTTCTTGAGGATTTCTCCACAGGCCTGTGTTAGATTGGGTATGAGGGCTGCATGAGTTCACCCATAAGCTTGTAGTAGCTTTTGAGATAGGCGCATTTGAGACACGACGTTTTGGTCGGAGATCTAGTGCAGCAGGAAGACCTAAGGGGGTTCTTGGAAGGCATACATGGTGTGTCCATAGCTGGTTACTCAGAGGAGGGGGACTTTTCTGGATGAGGCGGGCGTTCCAGAGGGATGAAATTGGGGACGGACTTGCGCCTAAAGAGAATGATTCTGAAGTGACGGAGTAGATAAGTTGGGGATGAGGAATTATGCTAGTAGAGCTAGGACAGTAGACCGTAGGTTCAAGAACTTGAATCTCACTGCTGTCTTCGGACATCTCCTCATATTCTGTGTATTGCTCGACCCCTTCGTCCTCCTCTGCGGTGAAGTCTGAATTATCACTTCCGTATAAGGATTCCCCCTGAACCTCGTGGTAGTTTGCGCCATATGGTGACTCATCCCCGGAATCATACATCTCAGCATCCGACACGATCAATATTGGTGTGTTTTGACTTCCGAGGATAGAGGTTGGTCTATCGAGAATATCGCCCGAACTCCCCAACGGTTCCTGAGCAAGGTACTTCATTTGAGCATGCCACGCGCTCTGGTTGGTACCTGAACTAATCGGCTCTTCGTCAGGAATACTCAATCGTCTGTCAACCACAGCACCCTCGTTGATCTCTTCGAGAGAGTAGCGTCGTTCTGTGAGATCCTGGGATGTGCGTAAGGCCCTATGCTCAAGGGCTTCCTCGAGCGATCCTATTGAACTTCTTTCTAATGTCTTATGCAATCCCATCCATTCATCCTCCTGCTGTCCCATTTCCATCTCCAACTTGGCTAACAAAGAGTTTCTACCGTCAGATAAGTAACTCACGCGTGAGTCGCTTTTCTTGTTGACAGGAAGTTTATTCAAGAGGTCTTCAAGAGGGGTGGGATTTCGGGCCCCAGCGAATATTGTCAGTCGTGCCTCCATCTTTTGTTTGGAGTTGCCTTTCTGTTGGACTAAGAACCCTATCGGGGATGGTGGCGGCTTCCTCTTAGTTCCATATTTCCGCCTGCTCTCTGAGAAAGTAGGGATGCTATCTCCAAGCCGAAAATGAATGGTAACAGGAGTAGCGTTTTTTAAGGCTTCGGTGGTTTCCTGTACCTTGTCATCAGGCTTTCGTTCTGTGATTGCGATCCTATCATAACTCGTCCCTTCCTCTATGTCCGAGATTACGATTCCATCATCGAGATAAGACCCTTCCTCGCTCTCAGTGAATACATCTTCATAGGATTCGTCTTCTGTGGAGTAGCCATCTCCTCCGCTCATAATCATTTCATCTGCCTCACTTTGGGTCTGTTCGTCGGACACGGATCCCACATTAGCCACTTCCAAGTCTTGGCCGCCTCCATCTTCGGAGGCGGAGTCCATTTCAATGTCTGTGAAGACATCGTCCTCCACATGAAAGAGAGGGGATACGGTCAAGGCCATTAAACTCTGACGCTTATGGTTACCGTCCGAGATTGCTGCAGCAATTCTCGGGGTCATGTCGTCTGACATGTCGTACGCGACTGGTAGGAGTGGTTCTATTACACTCTCTACATATCTGGGCTTGTCATTTGCAGCAGATACGCTTTCAGCCCATGTTCTTGCAGTCTCGTAAGCAGAAAAACCAGCTCTCTGATCATTGACTGCCGGAGTCATTAGGCGCTTTTCTGACTTTTCGGGAATTGCCGGTTTAGGGCTGGGATTTGACTGAGCATCTTCAGTTTTACCAGAAGCTGTGACTTCTTGGATTATTCCAGAAGGTAAAGAAATTGGGATGGTGATAGTAATTGGTGGGACACCTTTTCTGGTGGAAGATCTCGGAGGAGGAATAGGAAACACGATTTCTCTCGTCAGCTTATTTTCCATGCTCACCCTTTGAGTCGGAACTTCAGGTAATGGCTTTGAATCAACTTGTGGAACCTTAGATTCCCTCCGTATGATTGACTGTTTCTTGTATTGCATTTGTGCTGCCAACTCAGAGTCCCTATTTGGAGGGAAGATCCCTCTCTCTGCAATATTCTTCACACTCCTTGGTCTATCCATAACTGATGATGCATCCGTAAATGGAGGCGAGGAGACGTCCCAATCATTCAATCCCTTAGTTGGTGGGAGACTTGGGGACCGCTTGGGAATAGATGAGGGGCTCCTTCTGATGGCTCCTGTTTTGGATTCTGAGTACCTGGAGGTTGTTGAAGAAACATCCGACTTTCCCATTATTGACTTTACCAACGCTGGATCATCATATACAATTTCTTTGAGAAGCATGACCTTTGGGCCGTCACCCAACAAACCGATTTTTGGAATTCTTGGAGGTGCAGCTAAAGTGTATGGCGCATGTGAATTTGCTGTAAATCGCGTCGTATCATCACTCCCAAGGCTACCCACACTATATGCCGTCCCCCAATCCGACCCCCCTTCCGCTGCTACAAACCCAGACTGTTGCATACTAGATGAGCTTTCCGATCCATTCCCCTCTCTCTTAACAGCAGAAACCCTAAGTGCGGCAGGTCCCGACGGAAGTTGCGTTCGTGGGGGCGTTCTCTTGACGCTCCTTGAATTATCCATTTTTAGGCGGTCTGCCGAAGATTTCAACGTGCTGGTGGTCTCGGCACGGGAGCTTTTACGTTCCTGTTCTCCCTCAAACTTGGCATCGATACGTTGTCCTGCTGCTGCCTTCAGATTTCCTGCCCTGACCTCTCCAAACGAATTGCCCGCTGGAATCTCCAGAGCCCGCTCTACGGCGCCCAAAGAGCTATTTATCACTTTTGAACCCGTTGGTACTGATACACTATGACTCGCACCACGAGACGCCACAACACTGGGTCTTCTGCTCTCTGGCATGGCTTTTGTAGGCTTAGGCCTTGTAATGCTCTCCACATTGTTGGCTTCTAGTGACCATGGCGTGGCTGTACCAGGGTGAACAATCGGTGCCCCAATAATAGACCGAAACATCATGTTTGTTCGCGCACCGTTGGAGTTCTTGTCGATGCCCATGCCATAGGATGGGTATCGATTGATTCTGTTCGACTCAATATCCCTATGGTTGGAGTTTTGAGAGGCCATAGATTGTCCTACTCTTGTGGAGCTAGGCTGCGAAGAGCCGAATCGACTAATTCCGCGATCGTACAACTCATCTGATCTAGGGATAGGGACAGAGAATACAATATATGGAAAACAACCGAGGACTCCTATAATACATGATCGAGGTTAGTTTAACCCTCTTTTTTATCTCTAAGATATAAATTATATTCTTACCGAGAGCTAAAACCAGGGTTATGATGTAGGGGACCATCTTAACGAAAATACTCGACCCTACGTTCGTCAGATATGGAAAACTTCCCTAATTTCATTAGGTTCGATTAGCCTGACTTCTTTCCCTATATTCCCCTTCATCAATCCTGCACTTACAACTATCCACCCAATAAAACTCAATACGACCAAGAATAGCCCATAACCCTGACTCTTCCCGTCCACCTTCCCACCCATTCCCTGATCTACGAAAAGACCCCAGGTTGCAACAATTCTGAAAAGTAAGAAACCCCAGCATAGCCCATCAAAGGTCATGTTTACAATTCCTGTCGCGAAATGTATTGGTTGCGGAAAGCAAACTGGCATAAATGTCCATGTCGTAAAACCAACAGTTATCCCGCCCAATAGTATCCGCAGCCCAAGAACTACCACCCAACATAATTTTTCGCTTGTGTTGTCCGTTTCGTCACACACCTTCCAAACAACAAGTGCAAGTATGGATATCCGAGCCGCTTGATCAAAAAAAAGTGTAAATCGGACTATAACACTGCATGATGCATCTTCCAGGAGTAGCAGGGTAGCAAACTGAAAAATAGAGTATATTGAAACACATGAAAGGAATGAGAGAAGGACCAGCCTTCGACGATGGAGGAATAATGTCTTTATATGGCCGTTGATAGCTGTAAAGAAGGCTGCTTGAGAAGCATGTAACAAAATCCCTCTATAAATGTTTTGTCAGTATACCAAGCTAATTAACCATTGGCAAGTTTGAAGTGGATTAGTTACAGTCCAAAAGTGGTGGCCAGTACGCCCGCAGCCTCCATAATGCCTACTTGATGCTATCGTGTTTCCCCCAGGCTATTAAAGCTTAGTTTCTTACAGCCAGCTTAAAAAGTATTAAGTAAAGGGCCCCTCTTTATCGATAAATATTCAAAATTATTAAAACCTTTTAGGTCTGGGAGGAATATGTACTGTGGATTAATCGAACCAGTCGTAATTATTTGAGGACTTGCCTCGTATAAGTTTACCTAGCAACAACGTCAAAATAAAAACCAGAAAAAGAGCGGAAGTCGAAAGAAAGAATAGAAGGCAAGTAAAAAAAGAATGAGATAAGAACGGGGCGTTGATAATTATTGAAGGTTAAGAAGCTTCTATTCACTTACAGTTCTTACTAGTAACAACCTAGAACGGTAAGCTCACGACAACACTAAGCGCCCAGGGCTTTTTTTCCTACCCCAAGTAAGTAAAACAATTGGCCAACTTGACGAAAGCGGTAACAGATAACAAACTTAACTGCAGGGCGGTCCCTTGATCCAACTGATGCGCTCAATCCACTTATATACGGCGCGTTGCAGGCCGTATTGTGTAGTGTCTATTCGTAGTAGGGCCTTCCACCAAAGAAAGGAGAAAGATGAAAAACAAAAAACTATGTACCTACAAGACTAAAAAAAAGCCTGCAGCCACAAATTAAAATGTAGAATGTATGAGTGCAGCAGAGAACTAGCCTGCGCAAGATAAAGAGGGAGATCGCAGTGTCGGTTGCCTGTCGCCTCTAGGACGCGTGAGCGGGGAGAGAAAGGGAAAGGAGAGAGACGAAGACGTGTGGTATGGCCATTTGCCATCTGCCATTTGAATTCATCTTTGGAGAAGGAAAAAAGGTAAGCGGAAACGTCAAAGTATAACTGTACGACATCGGTGTACCTTGCGAAACTGGAGAACTTGGTATGTGGGAGTAGATCAGGAGTGGTTCCGTATGTGAGACAAATTTCTATGGTGTTGAAGTTCGTGAACCATATAAGAGCTAGAGGGGTAGCCGCCATTCCTCAACATCAGGAGGCGGATCTAGCTAGAGTTTGCCGAAAAGATTATTTGCTCGTGAGCATAGCTAGGATATCATAACGCCAAAGGAATATGTAAGGTCTATGCGTGAAACAAATTTTTCACAAGGTAAAAGTGCAGATTTTTGTAGTGCCTCAACTCTTGAAGATTCATCTCGAGCCGAGGAGTGAAGCGCCGATGACGGCCAGCTGGATTGCATGCGCGCGGCGTTTCACCTGGTGTCCGAGCCCCGTTTCAACAACCCAGACAGAAACCGATGATGCAAAGTAGAAACCACGCCGCTATCCGAAGGTTCCCAACTGACAATTTTTGAGTCTAATACGTATTAATATTAAGCTTAAATGCTGCCTAGAAAATTTTCTTAGTCTTCGTGTTGATGGCCGCGCGCATCCTCGGTAAGTACAACCTACATGCACATGTATTTTGCCAAGACTAGTAGTGATCTTGGAACTCTCGATATGCACGTAGATACATGTACTGGTAATTGTAGGTCCAATGATTACGCATGTTATCTTGGGCTAAGTACGTACATGTAAGTACATGTGGTGAACCTGCTTAGCTTGATACCTGGTGAGCCTAGCTATATTTCGGTTTTTTGTCAATTTGATCCTTGAGCCGGTCAGTTGGTACATAGCGGCTCACGCCAAAAAGATCAATTTACCATGATAAGTTCTAAACTTTGCTAAGCCGTCAACCAACAACCAACGGTAATTCCTACACTAAGGTTTCTTGCCATGTAACTTAGTGATGTGGACAAGTTATAGTTGAGAACGGGATATCCCTTATAAAAGCTGCAGTAAAATGCTGACCCCCTAGGAAAAAGCAAAAGTTGGTAACACATCTTGCTATCACCCTTATCAAATAATTTATCCCCATACAGAACCCAACCCTCTATTACGGAGGGGGTCAGCATTGACAGCTTAAGGGATAGGGCTAGGTTAAGATATTCCTATTCCGGTTGAAGATAATAGATAGAATCACGTTTTCTCACTCTATTTCATTGTTAGTTCGCTGGCGAGTGATGAGTCATGATACATGACGTAAGTCCAGTTGGGTCAATGATCTGATAAGGTTAACTACGAATGCTCCCCAAACACCCTTTATTTTCTTTTCCCCCCTTTCTTTCCCTTTATCAACTAACCTTTTGTGATCTCATGTAGCACTAAGGGCTGATACCATTCACCATTTCATTAGTTGCTTTCAGTACGGCTGAGATGAATCCTAGCTGATTTATAAGCCTGAAGGTTTAAAACACATAATCTTATTTGGTGGTCATCCCGATGCACCAATCGATTGCAGATGTGTATGACGACTAAAATGCTTAAGCATCACCGATCTAACAATCTTACCATCGAACCCAAGATACATGTACCATTAACAAGTGCATGTACCCCGGGGGCCCTTAAAGTGATGCAACGAGCTCAATATTCTGGTGTCGCGACGCGACCACCATCAAAACTAGGCTCAGTCAATCTTTTCCATTAGTATTTCCATTTACTATTATTATATAGCTCTGCCTAATGCGGTTCAACATATATAAATTACTTCCCAACTTTTGGGCAGGGTGGCCAGTAGCTGCGAAATTAGTGGTTTTTGTCGCTGTTGCATCACTTTGAGGACCCCCGGGATACATGTACGGTCCAGGGGTACCGGAAAGTGATGCAGCGACTCGATTTACCACTCATGGTTTCAACCACATGCGACCCTAATGAAGCAACAATATATGGTAAACAAAGTATAAAGAATTCATTGATCATATTTAGACAAAAGAAATCGAGGTGGTTGTGAATTTACTAAGGCCTCACCTAATAGTGTAATCCCAGGCCGTTGCATCATATCACTATTGGGACGGAACCCAGGTGCATACATGTAGGTACATGCAGCACTGCAATAGTCCCATCATGTAACAGATAACTTTATACCTTAGGTCATGCCATTAACAAAAACTCTAGATCTTTCATGCTACTACTCATGGTCGCGCAGAAAGATCAAACTTTAAGCACGTGTGCCCAAAACTCCCCAAGGCAGCAGTTCTCTTCATGGCCCACAATGTTAAACAGATCTCTGATACTGGGTCTAAGTACGGGAGCTAAGAAACACCCGTAACATAGCCTAGATGGCTTGGCCGGTTGAGTGGTAATCGTTCCTTTTCCGTCTTCTAGCGTCTGGAAAATAGAACACTTGATCAGATCGGTCTCAGGTTTCGGGGTGCTTCGAGATGTGTTTGATGCAAGATTCCGCGACTATCACGACATTGATGGTAAGGGTTAACATTCCAAGCATTGCGCGTGAAATCGTAGGTTAATATAATACCTCAACCACCACAAGTATATAATATAGGCAGACTTGATCCCCTTTAAAAACCCTTTTTCACGACATACATGAGCTCTTAGATCAAGGCGTAGCGTAATATTATTGAGGTGATGTGTTGCTGTAGCCTTGTGACACACTGCGTTCCGTCCTAGCTCTTCCCTTATCGGACGATTTCACCGATATCTCTGCAGGGCCTATAACACCTTGTTGGCTACGCACCAAAAGTGTCGCGCGCGCCGCAGGGGTAGAAAGGACCTGGAAGGCGCAAAATGACTGAGAATCCCCGCAATCTACAGCCGCATAGAGTACTCTCGGGTATATGAGATAGTTAGAGCGGACCGCAACCTGCTCTTCTCTACATGTATTTTTCGTACCTACAGATGGTTACATGTATGCATAGGAGGTCATCCTAGGTACCTTGGGAGGTTGATAAGCAGTGCTCTTCCCTCCTCCCTCCTGTTCACCCACAATAACCCTTCCTCTCTCTTCCCCCACTCCTCTTCCATCCTCCCCATCATAGAAACAAAAATGGGTAACTCAAGCTCCAAGTCGCGTTCTGCCACCTACCCCAAGCAAGAAAAACCCAAGCTACATTCAAGGCTTAGCGAAGTCACATTACATGATAAGGATGTTGATGTGCAGCCCTCCCTTTCTATACGGATAGAAAACGCAATTAAATGGGAACAGAAACTTCTTTCAGATCCTAAGGTAAGCGGGCATCTATTGATACTATCCCTATGAAGAAATCAATCGCTTATATAACCTATTCTTTCTAGAATCGGCTTGCTCTTGCGGCTCTTAGTACACATGCAGCCACATCGATTCTCCAAAACCCATCTGTGTTGCTGAGTGATACACATATATTCAGCGATAAAATTGAGCTAGAGGGGACGCCGGTTACAAACCAACGTTCAACTGGAAGATGCTGGCTGTTTGCTTCCACAAATGTTTTCCGAGTCGGATTGATTAAGAAATATAAACTTTCAAATTTTGAGCTTTCGCAGAGCTATCTGGCCTTCTGGGACAAACTCGAAAAGGCCAATTTCTTCCTCGAGCGTGAGTTCATAATCGTTGAAGCCCTGTTGGCTATGTTGCTAACAAAAATGTCCATGTAGAGGTTATCGATACTCTCGATGAACCGCTTGACGGAAGACTGATGCAGTACTTGTTGACGGGGCCAGTTAGCGACGGTGGCCAGTGGGACATGGCGGTCAACTTGGTCGAGAAATATGGCTTGGTTCCTCAGGCTTTGTACCCTGATTCCTTCAACGCAAAGGCATCGGGCCGTATCAACTGGCTCATCACCGCAAAGCTGCGCGAGGCAACCTTAGTTCTGTAAGTCTAAGCTGTTTATCCCTTATTGTTGTACAAGACTAATACCCATACAGACGTGATATCGCTGGCTCCTCGGCCTCTGGTACTAAAAAGTCTGATGAGCTCCAAGTTTATAAAGCTAAGGTTGTCCAACAAGTCTACGGGATCCTTGTGCTCGCGCTTGGCGCTCCGCCGAAGCCAGAAGACACATTTACATGGACCTACTACGAAAAAGACGGGAAGTGCAATACCATTACGACCACTCCGGTTGCTTTCTACAAAGATAATATGGGTGCCTGCTCTATGGGAGCTTCTGGGATGCTGGATACCGTTAGCGGCGTTCTCAGCAGTGACAAGGGTATTGGCGAGCGTTTCTCCCTTGTCAATGATCCTAGAAACCCCTACAATAGACTCATGACCGTCGAGCGCCTTGGGAATATTGTTGGGGCTCGAGGTGTGACATATGTCAATGTTGATATGGATGTTATGAAGGCGGCCTGTATCGCAATGATCAAGTCCCAACGTCCCGTCTTCTTTGGATGCGACGTCGGAAAATTCTCAGATATTCAAAAAGGCATACTAGACACAGACCTTTTCGATTATGAGCTTGGATTCAACGTCACGTTGGGTATGAACAAAGCCCAACGCCTCCTCACTCACGAGTCTTCTATGACCCATGCCATGACTCTCACTGGTGTGCATATCGTCGACGGAAAGCCCGTGAAGTGGCGTATTGAGAATTCTTGGGGCGCCGACTCTGGCGAGAAGGGCTACTTGGTGATGAGTGATGATTGGATGACTGAGTATTGTTACCAGGTAGTTGTAGATCCTGCATTTGTTAGCAAAGAGATTCTGGACGTACTCAAGCAGGAACCAATCGTGTTACCGATTTGGGATCCAATGGGAAGTCTTGCTTAGTATGAGATGATTGGTTCGTAAATTAAAGAAGGGGTCATTCCATTACTTTATTTTTACTCTTAATGATGTATGTTAAAAGTTGGATGTGGGTTCGGGTTTCTTTTTCGTTATCATTTTAAATACTTTTTTTAGAGGGAAAATAATGATGAGGTCTTGTAAATGAGTTAATCATTGATTTCAGCGAACATATATCCTTTCTACGATCGTTCTCGGGTGGTAACGTCGCGTCTGTGAAGCTTTTAGGTACATAGCCTGCGATGCTGTGTGCGGGATACGTAAAAAATATGATTCTGTGTAATGTTTCAAGTGAGTGATTTTTCATGACGCGAATAATGGCACATGCCAGTACTCCCAATACATGTAGGTGTCCCCCCCCCTTTTTATTTTTTATTTTAGCTTAATTCATTTATTACATGTAGGTGTCGATTAGAGCGGTTTAGCACCTTTTTTTTATACACGTCACTTACTCTCTACCTTCATCCACCTTCTCAAATACTCAGAAACCAAACAAACTGGGGAGTTCCCCGATCATCTTAAGATGCTAAAACGCCGCAACACCGTCTCATCACCTAACCCCGCTACTGCAACTATCCGCCGTAATGGCCGAATCCGTCGGTCAAAGACCGTATCTCATGCAGCTACGGCGTTGACAAAATCGGAAATTATGGCACCTGAAGAAAGGAACCAACAGGCTGTTGCTGCTGCAAAACGTGCCTATGGCGATGACATACAGCGTCGTCGGTCTCAGATTGTCAGATTTGAGACTCCAATGAGCAGTAGCGAAGACCTTGAGGATATCAACCATCCTCAAGCCACCGTTGAAGGTTTGGATGCAAGAAGCAGGACTATCAGGGTTGTTGGTGGGGGTGAAAGCAGCAATTCCGCCCCTGATTATGATCTTCCCGGGCCTTCTGAAATGGAGAATACTAAGATGAAGAGAAGGTCTGATTGGCATGAAAATATGCAGAAACGGTTCACGCCCCGTGGACGCCGTTCCATGAATTTCACAACTACAGACGCCGAAGATTACCCTGGCAGTTACCAGTCTTCAAGTTCATCCTCATATAAAAGGCTCCAGAAAACACGAAGCATGTTTAGTGTTGGCCAAATGTTCTCCAAAGATTTGTCACAGGATGAGTATTCATCATCTGTTATATACTCATCTGAACGCTCCCCTGATAGTATGTCGAGTAAAAATAGAAGAAAATCTACATCTTTTTTGCGAGGGGGAACAGATTTCATGTCAGATTCAGTAAGAAGGAGATTAGAAGAGGAGAAAAATACACAAAAGGAGCGAAAATCCTTTTATTTGCCTGCGCCTGCGAGGCATGGGGTGTTTCCAGAAACGGTACGCAGGAAAAAGGATACAGAGGAGCCGGTATCTCTTTCAATGCGGAAGGTAGTCGGTGAAAAAGCAAGGAAACTATCGGCCTCCTTTTTTGGAACCATGCGGAGGGCATTGGGAAGAAAAGTCAAGCCTGAACCAGCATTCCCGGAGCAACATGTCACATCCACCCGGCAACACTTTCGAGATTATGTCAGTCCTTCGGAGCTCCATGAGAACATTATGGATATCCCCGAGCCAAATAATATAAAAATCCGTCCAGCGGTTATATCAAGAGCCCCGACATTTAGACATGTTCCATCATGCGAAATGTTGCACTCTGTCGCCGGGTCTGTGGGAGAGGCAACTCCTCCAATAAAGTTGCAGCCACCACATAGGATTTCATCTACGACTACAGATGGCAAGTCCACATGGAATGCTACCCTAGGCGCTTCATTGAAGAAGAAGCGACTCTCTATAATTGACGAAAACATGCCAAATAAGGTCAAAGATAATATTTACTCTCCGCCTTCTGTTGGAGAGCAGCAGGTGCAAAAGAGCTACGAAGCAAAAAGAGTTTATTCTGCATTGATGAGACGCCTCGATCGGGGTTCACCCAGCGCAAGAAGGGAAGAGAGCGAGTATGTTCATGGCCCTGGATATGTTGGGCCAGGGTACTACATGGCACCTGGGTTAGCTTTGAGGCCAGAAGAAGAGAATATGTTTGAGAGACCCTATACAGCCGCATCCACTAACACTGTAGTGACAGCTATTAGGAAGAATAGTGGGAAGTGGAAGCGTGACTTAAAGGTTGGGAACGAAGTTCCACCGCCTCTACCTGCGCGGTCATTACCCTCTCAACAAGGAGAGAGCTGCGCGAATAATACGAAGGAGTGGGTTATTAGCACTCTTGCTCAAGAAGAATTACAACATATGAGCACGGATTCGCAGCTTGCAGGGCTGGCTAACCAGGTTTCCGAGCTAGCTATCAAGCCCGATGTAGACTCTAGGCAGCGGGTCGATACTCCTATTACCCCTCAGAATATATCCAGGAGAAGACTACCTGTAAGTAGGTCTGCATCAACGTTTTTTCCATACTCGAGTTCGCTTGATGAACTTGTGAGGGAGTCGACTCCAAGTCCTTACCGAAAAGCGACGGGTATTATGGATACTGGGTCAAAATCAAGTGTCTACACAAACATTACTATCACACCTAAAGCATTGACCGAGAACACACAACCACCCCAGATGGCAGCATTAACACAAGAGCCCGATGAATATACATACCGCGGGGTGAACATCACTCCAATTGCGCCAAAAATGAAGATTAGGAGCGGTCTTAAGGTCAAAGACTATAACCCAAATTGGAATCGTAGCAATGCTCTCACCACCAATGAGAATTACAAAAATACCCCGAGGAGTACTCCCAGAAGTACAGTTAGTAGCATCGGGATGAATGAGAACTACACTAGCGGCAAGCTTAATAGAGAAAATGAGACAAGAAAGGGGAAAGCTAAAGCTCTTCTCAGACCTGGTAGTCAGGGACATGGAATACCACCTGCGGTGTACAGGTCGCGTAGTGTATTATCACAGATATCTGCTATAGACATTGAGAATGCGGTCAATACACAATTCGGGCCGGTCATTGATGATGAGCGAATGGGTTGGAAGGGAAAGTCAAAGGAAAGAATTGAGGATGAAAGGGGCTTTATGGAAAGGCGGATGGAAAGCTATGCGGCTTTTATTTGAGTGATGGGTTTGTGTGCGAAGTGAAATTTGCGAGACGGTTGTTCTGATTTTTTATTATTATTATCAGCTTATTATAGGTTTTTATGGATGTTTAATGGGGTCTCGCGGAGAGCTTGGGGCGTTCAATGGATATTGAATACTTGTAGTTAATTGTAGTCTCAGCATATTTCTCACTTTCGAGGCATTATCGTTGATCGGAAGCGCTACAATAAAAACTGTGGAAACCGTTTAAGGAGAAATCTCTGCAATCAAATTAATAGTTTGCAGACTGCCAGCCAGATAATTGCACTCTTGCCCCCATTCTCCTGCCAACAGGTCCAAAATGATATGCTGCTACAGCCCCATTTATATAATACTGCCTAGGCTTATACACTCTCTGTACCTAGAGGTATGGGACCGACTGTCCATGTAATTTATCATTCTCAGAATACATCATGACTCTAGGCATATATTTATCAGCTACTCTCTAATTGTTCGTCTAGAACCGAGTTGCTCTTTAAGGCGTCAGTAGATATTATCACTTCCGCAAAGCTCCGGTTAATTGAACAGCCAATTGATCGATTGAGCCAATGGCTATTGGGCGGTCAAGAAATTCCTATGTTGCGCAGATCATTAGGCCAAATGCACTGCTTAGCCAACCACTGATCTGTCGATCCTTTGATTTACTGGCCGAGTTTAGTTAACAACAAGCCTTGCCAATCACGTCCAATCACTCGCTCAACCCAGCCGCCTTAATATTCCACCAACCACTGCCGATCATCAAAAAAGAATATTGTCAACAACAACAATAACAACAACAACAAACAAAGAGAAACGAACAGTAACAGGTGTCAGTGATGGAAAAAGATAACTCCCTCCGACCAGAGTCGAACTGGTGACCAACCGGTAAGCAAGCAATTACAGCCGGGTGTGATACCAACTACACCACAGAGGGATGCTAGCGAGTCGCAATTAGACATATTTATTGCAAACATAGGTTTATATGAAAACTGTTAAAAGTCCAGGAAAAATCTCTTTTGCACAGCTTGTACGGTTGTTTTCGGATACAGGGTGTTGAGATTCACTTTACCCGAGCACCCGACCAAAGTTCCCCTGCCCATGCCCATGTCGACGATCAGGTAGAACTGTATTTTTGGCCTTATGTAAGGGTAAGTTAGTGTGCACACGTGACGATGCATTAGCGCAATTTCCCCAGATTCGGCAGGCAACACACAATACACCGGATATCGAGTGGCCGAGTTGCGATCCGAATAATAAAAGGATGGTTGCACAATGGCGGTGCTTACTTTAGTGGGATGGAATGAGAAAGTATATATGTAGGTATCGCATGCTCATAATATAAACGAACTCATACGGATATTAAGCTAATCGCGGCTGTATTGGTATGTCCTACCTAAGTAAAGAGCCAGGAATAGAACGAAGGAGGTGGGTAGATGCTCTTTGTTCTTGCCGGATACAGATGCAGGTATACACAGCTCGATCGACCTCCTTTGCGTGCAAAATAGGTATGTACTGTAATTAAATACATACATGTAGCTTAGACTGAGGTCCCAAAATTACATAAGTTCGTGGAACTCGTTACACCTGGCGACGTCATGGAGTACATGTATGCATGTATCCAGCATCCTGATATCCCTAAAGTATCTCTCTGAAGTTGTTTTCAAGTGTGACTACCATGTGCTCCATCAGGTGTAAACTAAGCCGCATATCCTTTGTCTTGTCTGACTGTCTGTAAATTAGATTCCAATGTCAGTGGAATTCTCTTTTCTCTTGATTCAGGAACGCTGACAGACCCAATTAAAAGCTCTTGTCGAATTACTCAATGAAGTGTAGTTGAGGTCCCAGGATGATAGCCAATTGCATATCTATTTCCCCATAAGGAACTTGCTCGCTGGTTGTCCCGAGCAACGGGCGCACCCCAGATTTGGTGATGGTATCAACACAACAGTAGCTCTTTGGCAGGAGGCTGGACGGATGACAGCATGAGTTTCGCCCAAGAGTTGGCGGGTCTCTGGTTGTCCCTGCAGGCAACCTCCCGTGTATTTACCTATTTTTCTTTACTACGACGTATATTGTTATTTTCTCTCTCTCTTTCTCTCTCTCTCTCTCTCTCTCTCTTTCACCCCCGACCAACTTTTTCGACCCCCGATACGAATTCTATAATTTGCTGCCTAGTGTCTCTGTTGTAGTGTCTATTCTTCGAGTAAGTGCACACCCCCTGCCTAGGTAACACATTTATGCGACTGTTATTACGTTACTTCCCAGCCTCTTTCATCTATTATCTTCTTGACTGCTGACTCTATTCGTGCCAGCTACTTCTACAATCTACATCCATAGCCACTGACCCCCCCCCCCCCACCACCACTACCACTACCCCAGTGTGTAGGCAAGCAGGAGTAAGAACAACAAAGCAAGGAGTCTCAAATCACTTAAACACTTATCCCCCCCCCCCCCCCCCCCCACTACCTGCACGGTCCACGCCGCAAGAAATTGCGTGGCGGGGCTACGTTGGATAAAACAAAAATAAGAAAACCTTTGAAGCCACCGCAACCATGCAGCGTAGCTTTTCGTTCCAGGCCCACGACGATGACCTCGAATATCGTGACCCTCACCCACTTCTTCCTCCCACTCCATTGAACCAAAAGAGTGCCCCCAGGTATAGCGTTGATCATGACGAGCAGCGACAGCCGTTGAATACTCCCCAGTACACAACACCTGTACAACAGCAACGGCAGTCAAGATATAGCGAGTACGGCCATGGTGGTCATGCAAGACACGATTCGACCTCTAGTATCAGCTCGTCTGATTCTAGCTTTACAGCCTCTTCTGTTAGCCGTGCGCCAAGGACTGCAGACGTTGCAAACCGCCAACGAGAATCGACGGGAAATAACACCCCACGTCGACCAATCGCTGCTGCCGCTGCTGCTGGTGGAAACATAGGTGAGACGAGACCACGAGACCGAGCGCAGGCACAAGTGTCATTACCCCAGACACGAAGCCTGCCCGTACCTGCTGTGGGAATTTGTTAACAATATTGCTCTGCAGGCGGGTATCAGGATGAAGACGACCAGTGGAGGAGAGGAGGCTCTGCAAATTTTATGGAGCCTGAAGACCAGTATTATACGTCACAGCCAGCAGATACATATAACCAGTATGCACAGGGATACTCCGCGTCTTCCATATCGCAAATCAGTACCCCCCTGATCCCCGGGAGTCGCTTCGCAGACCCGTCATCCCCGCCCTCGTATAATCAACCCCCGCCTGCCCTGCATCATGGAAAAATCAGGGGATCATTACCACCCACCCCACTTCAAGGATATAGGCCTGGAATAGTGCCGGACCGTCCGGTCCTCAACGACCCTGTTGGCGGCCACTATACTGATAACCCGTACAAGCGATATAGCACCACGTGGGATCCGCAACTGTCAGCAAGCCAGGTGCAAATTGATGGCACTGCGAGGGATGCGGAAACTTTCGTGTTTAGCGATGATGAAGACCAAGCAGCATATAATAGTGGTGGTTATATTGCAGCTGCAGCTGCAGGAACAGGGGGCGCAGCCGCTGCAGGGTTGGGCGCTGGGAAAAGTGCAAACACACCGCCGAGAAGTCGTGGAGGTGGGGGCGCGTTGCTGAGTGGTACAGGTGCTGCAACTATGATGAACGGTATGTATATAATATGATCAGCCCTCCCCACCTTCGCTCTCCCTTTCACCCCCGCATTTTATTTCAGTCGCTGATCATGGAACCTGCAACGACTACAGAAAAGGCGCCTTCCTCGGATTGGCTGGCGAAGCAGGCGCACCAGCGGAAGAAGACACGATGGATTTGGGGACTAGTGATATTACTGATCATTCTTGCGGCCGCCGGTGGCACTGCAGCTGGTGTCATACTCAGAAATAAGAACAAGGGCTCCAGCGGCGCATCAGCAAGTAGTTCAGATAGCACCAGCGGCGGGAGTGGGTTAAGCGCAGACGAAGATGTCAGACAAAACGGCGACCTCAACAAGGATTCGGAAGAGATTATCGCGCTCATGAATAACCCCAACCTCAAGAAAGCGTTCCATGGAATGGACTATACCCCCCTCAACTCGCAATACCCAGCCTGTAGGTTGTTCGTCATGCTACATCACTCGTACCACACTAACTCGTGCAGGTATCGATAATCCACCTACTCAGAACAACATCACACGTGATATCGCTGTCATGTCACTTCTTACAGACAAGCTCCGCCTCTACGGGACTGACTGCAACCAAACTGAGATGGTCCTTCATGCCATCGATGTCCTCGGTGTCTCCATGAAGATTTGGCTCGGCGTCTGGCTAGACTACAACACCACTACGAATACCCGCCAGCTTAATCACCTCTATACACTTCTCGCAAACTATCCAGCAGACCGTTTCGAGGGTATCGCTGTAGGTAATGAAGTCCTGTTCCGCGAGGATTTGACAGAAACACAGCTGTTTGGGACTATTGCCGACGTGCGCACCAACCTCACTGCCCTCTCAATCAATCTTCCTGTCGGTACCTCTGATCTAGGGTCGAATTGGAAATCTACTATGGTTCCCTATGTTGATGTGTTAATGGCAAACGTTCATCCGTTCTTTGCGGGTGTGACTGTGGAGACGGCTGCGAACTGGACGTATACGTTTTTCCAACAGAATGATGTGATATTGACTGCTGGTGTCACGCCCGCGCCGAGGGTCATGATCAGCGAGGTCGGCTGGCCAAGTGGTGGCGGGAAGGATCGAGGGAGTGTGGCGGGTATCGACGAGATGAATTACTTCATGGAGGACTTTTTGTGCACAGAGAATGAGAGAAGGACTGAGTACTTCTGGTAAGCTATCTCCTCTCAGTAGTGGTGATAAGGATAAAATTAACATGAAAATATAGGTTCTCGGCGTTTGATGAGCCTTGGAAGGTAGTGTACAACGAGCCTGGAAAAGAGTGGGAAGACAAGTGGGGTCTCATGGATGTAGACCGGAACCTAAAAGCTGGATTGGTTATCCCAGACTGTTTAGTGACATGATCTGGACTGGGCTGAGTTGAGTTTGGTTCTAGACGCGGGGGGGGGGGGGAGAAGAAAGAAGAAAAAAGAAAAACGGTGCCCTTTTGACCTGTGGGGTGTTTATTTGATTATTTCCTTACTGATCTCCTTTGGATTCTACCGGTGTTGTGTCATTTTTATTTTGCTTATTTCACCTTGGGGGGATATTTAGGTTCATGATTATGCTAGTTTATGATGTGTATGATGCGCGATGACAATGAGCGGTGGAGGGAAGGGAAGGGAAGGGGGTAAAGGGTGGGAAGTGATGGGAGGGGGTAGATCACTTAACTACAGAGCTGGAGAGGGTTGTAATGAACAGTGACATTGTATATTGGGGAGTGAAGACATATACATGTAATCAGCTATGTATCTCGTCAACCTTAGAAATAGATATTTCTATATAATCACTTCTCATGGCTTACTATAGAGTGTAAGGTGTGTGGTGGATGTATTTGTGTGAGTAATACAGCAAATTAAAGGATCCGCCAGAGCGTAATGCGGGGTGCAGCACTACGGGGACCCCAGCTTCCCCGAAAACGGGCCGTGTTTACTACCCCTTACTCAAGGACCCCCCACACGCGATCACACGGGCAAGGGCCCTGGCAGTTACCGCGATTTAATCTTTTTCTTGCAATTGCTCTTGTGGTGTCGTGGTCAGTGGGTGGCGGGGGTAGGGCTAGGGCCAGGGCGTTTCGAGTGATGGTTTGTGATTCAGATGACATCCACGGATCTACGGCACTGGGTGGACTCGTCTGTGCAACTTAAGAGTCGATGTAAAGCACTTACAGAGGTTTCCTAGCGAGATCAGATGAGACTCAGGCCTAGTTGAGCTTTTCCTCCCTCCCACTTATTCGCCTCGATCGAGCGGGCTCGTGGTCCATACTATTCCCCCCTCCCCCCCTCTTCCTAACCCTTTGTGTCTCCCCGCCGCAGAAGGCCTGTATAGAGGCTTTGGATTGGACTATGCTCTGTGCGTAGGGGACGGGGAATGTCTGTCTATACATCTGGAAGTAGGTACTTGGGCGGGCGGGTGCATACATTGCGGGTAAGTGCCGGGGACGAGTTTTCAGCTGTAGGCAACCTCCCGCTCCGCTAGAAAGAGAGGTGAAAGCTCTGGCGAATCCGAGTTTGCTCGGGCCTGCACTGAGGCATGATATGAGAACAGTGCGGCCTGCCGACCGTTGCTATTTATCAGCGTGGCGGCACTCGAGGTGGGGGGTTCTGTGAGCCAAGAACAGGCGAGGCCTTTTTAGCAGTGGGTATTACCCTTTGCGCTGAGTCTTTTTTGACTCCAGCGTAGGTGCCTATCATCGATATTTGAGAATCCTCTAATACGTACCTCCCACATCACTCTTGCTACGGTGCCGGATCATCCGAGGACTACCGAGACATATGCCCCTTCCTACTCTTCCATCCTGTAGCTCCGGGAATGCTGGGACAGCAGGCTGTTGAGGAGTATCTGGATGAAGAAAAAATAATTTTTGAGGTTTACCAAGAAGGAACGGCCATAAGTGGGATCATTCCAAGAACCAAGAAAGAAACGGAAGCTAGAAGAATAGAGCCGAAAATTCTCTCTATGGTTTTTTGATAATTCACCAACTACGTGCTTTTTATTCTGACTAGAGAGATAGGTCCCGAATCTTGTGCTTCGCATCGTGCGCCACAATGCTCAATTTGCCACAACACTTGCCACAGTCCAACATGACTTATCTACTATATATAGTAAGCCGCTGCGCCGCCGAGCGAGGATCATTCCTCCTTCACACCTACCTATCAGCCCCGTTCCCCATGTCGAACAACCAGGAAGTTTGTTACAAAATCATCGATTCTCCAGGCCAGTGGGATACAGTTCAGTTGGATGGAGTCACGCATGTAGCCAGTCTAAAAAAAAAAATCAAAGCTAAAGCAGGACTTGACCCTCCCGCTATTAACCTCATCATTAAGGCGAAGAGGAAAGTCGACGGTGATAACGGCGCGAAGGAGATCGATGCGAGAACGACTCTCGCATCGGTTTTCCAGGAATTTGGGAATGACGCCGGGTTTCTAGTCATTTTGCCCCCCGGTAAGTAACAGTCATTTCGTTTTAACTACATGTACGCATATTTGCTAACTGTAGTCGAAGCCCCCCCCCCCCAGCTAGTAAGTGAAACATATTCTCTTTTCTAAGTATGCATCATTTCATTTTAGGCGATCTTATTGTTTTATCTTCATAGACAAACTTACGGAGACACAACTACTTGCGCTTGTTCCCCCGAAGAAGAAGACGAAAACTACGACAAAATCAACATGGCCACGCAGCCCCAGTTCCGTTAAAAAGTGGAATGACTTCATACTTAATGCAAATGAAATGGCCGTGGACGACACTGCTCCGCGGCATAATAGGTCAAACTTTAGGGACTCCGAGGCCACAGGAGAGAGAGACGTACTGACTGCACTCCGAGTCAATGTATTTGACGTCCTTTCAAATCTTATAGGACCTCGGCGACTGTCAACAGAAAAGTTTCACTACTCGTCCGATGTTGGGGGCATCAAAGGGAATCCAGACTTTGTCTTTCGAGCTGGTGGCAGCCTCTTGCTCCCTATTGAGGTGAAGACGAGGTGGATTTTGTCTGATGACAATATGGTGGGGAGATACAACGCTAGCAATCCTCCAGAATGCGTCATCGATTCAATCAGGCAAATCTTTGGATACATGGCGCACAACGAGCGTCAATACGGTGTCCTATCCACTTACGACAAAACATGGTTTCTCTGGAGACCCAAAGACGGACCCAAAGACGACCCTAGTCCGCTCTTCGTATCAGACGTCGTGAAGGTTGAAGCTACCAGCCCCACCTTGTTAAGGTGTTTCGCGTACATCATGATGTTAGCACGTCAAGATCCCCACTGTCCTCCACCGCCGAGTCACGGGGATGACTATGAGCCTCCGGAAGAAAGAGATGATGAGGACAAAGACTCAACATACCAACCCCCCAAAGGGTATTCCGGAAGGGGCGGGCGAGACAGTGGCAGAGGTGGTGCGGCTGGTAACAAGCAGTTGGAAAGAGAACTCAGGCTAGAGAAGTTCGACTGGGATAGCTTCGAGACGACTGGTGTACTTGGGTACGGGCGTAGTGGAACGGTGTTTGAGGCGACTTTTCGAGGAGAAAGAGTTGCGCTCAAACTCTGCGATCTGTGGCAGAACCCCGAATATCATGAGGAGATGCTCACGGAAGTCAGGACTTATCTAGCATTGGAAAAGCTCCAGGGACACGCCCTTCCGAAGCTTAAGAGTGCCGGTTATACGGCGGGGGGTCTTTTCGCACTTATGACAGAGTTCGCAGGCTCACCGATCGAAGTAGAGGATTTAAGTGACAAGGAGCGTGAAGAGATCGTGAGATTGCTTGCGGATATCCATGGCCATGGCTTTCTACACGGAGACATTCGCGCAGACAATATTCTTATTCACGGGCCTAAGATCATGTTCATCGACTTCGCCTTTTCCAAGAGAATTTCGGACCAGGTGGAATTCAAAAGAGAGATGGCTAGTCTCAAGAATAAGCTTAGACTTAAAAAACCTCGTCTTGTCTAATTTTTTTCATTTTCCTTCTTTTTTTGTCTTGTACTTCTATTATTTCTTTTTTTTTTTAACTTGGGTATCTCATGCCGCGGTGGCCGTGAAAAAAAAAAGAATAGGGTACCTGAGAACTTTGCTTAGACAAAATTCTCTTTGATCTTGCCCCAAGAGCACGTGATTCTATCAACGGAGAGGTTACGAGTGAGAGTTTGTGAACATATGTGGTTAGGTTGGCGGAGGGATCGGCAGCCAGATGCACGCAAGGTGGTGAGATTCTGCGCCCGAGATCGAGTTTCCCCGGGTGTGTGCGGCCCCGCGTATCGCGCGAGGGGTAGCTTGTGTTGGAGCTTGTAAGTGCTCCCCCCCCATCCCCTGTAGATACTACCTGGTAAGGGCCCTGGGGGATAGGGTGGAGTTGGAAAGGTTGGGGGTGAGCTTTAACATAGTGAGATTTTCCCTAATTGGAGCTTAGGGCCCGCCCCGGGGGTTATAGGGGTGGATCTGGGGTCTTAACGCAGTGAATCTAGATGGTGTAAAGGACGATTTTAGGGCGGGAATGTGGGTAGTAGGGGTTTATAAGGGGGTGGGGAGTCGGTTATAGGATTGGAAAGCGAACCAGAGAAGGGATGAGCGTGAAAGAATAAAAACCTATTGATGCCGAGTTCGCAGGGCAGCTTGGTGTGGCGGGAATGACTGAATAAGTTGACTCTACTACATATATTTCTCCGGAGGTATCTATCGAATCCCTTAATGGGCTTTTACGGGAGCACGGAACCCATACTTTTGGAGGTATTGTTGTAATATCACCCCCCCCCCCCAGAGACCGATATATTTGCTCACGAAGCGCGAAGAACCGTGATGGGAGATATATACCGAATCAGCGCAGGATTAAGTAGGGTCTGATTCCACGGCTCAACTGGACAGTGGTGAGCGCTACATCGGAGCTGATATAAAGTATGCATCAGCGCTCATGAGAACACCCGCTCTATCCCTTACGCTGTTAAAGCTGCCAACTTTGCCAAGTTTGATGTCTCAATTCTGTAGCTTGCGTGCGAGAATTGCGCTGTGCTACCACGTCTCAATGTTGGCAGCACTTAAGTAACAACTTAAGGGATAGCCGCAGCAGCAGCGCACACTAATCCGTATACGCACGGTGCAGGAATCCTCAAGAAGGACTTGAAATTGGTACCTGAGTAGGTAGACGGAGGGTAATCACATATTTTATCCTTTGCACTCTCTCCGCTACAAAAGATACAGGGTTGATATTAGTTCATATGCGATCACTCGATAATCGATAACCGCCATTTGCGGGTTATAGCGCCGAAAGCATGCGCAGAATAGTGAGATATATACTTCTGCACTACTTTACCTCAATTTTTGATACCGCAGCTTTGTTTCCCGGAGAGAATTGGCGTTTGGTTAGCCTGTTGTGGAGGTGAAATGCCGATGGTTGGAGGTTTTGGGAATCATTGCGCTTGCAGGTGCCTCAGAGCTAAATCCTGAGAAGTCGAGGCCGGGCGTATGGTTGGGAGTAAACGCCATAACTACTTCTCGGCATTTACAAGGTAGCTCTCTGGCCCGCTGTGTTTTGTAGCGGGTTCGGGGTCGATAGGATGCAACGTATATGTTGAAAGATATAACAAATTTCAGGTATAGAACCCTATTGCTTTGATTAAGAGTCTGGGCGATTATCCGGAACTGGGTATGAAGGGTTGATCGGACCGTTTAGGGGCGGACCCTGGGTTAGGCCCGAATGCCCGGGCCGAGGGGCAGAACTTCCGAAAACTTGAGGCCCGACCGTGGACCCGATTAAGCACCGGGTGTCTAGTTTTGATTTTGAGTTTAGGGGAGATACTGGTTTAAAAATGCCGGAAGCCCCTGACTCGTGTTGGGTTCGTGAGCTGGAAATTTTTACTCGGCCAGGCCGCGCCAGAAGCCGTTTCAATTTCAGTACTGCGTCGGCCCGTTTCCGTCCCGTTTGAGTATTGATCGGCTTCCAGCCCTTTACAGAGGTTTATTGGTGGCAAGATATTAATAGTAGGCTGTATCTATGATCATTGATCTCATGTTGATAATCCGGACAGGCTATCATTGACCTTAATTCAACGAACATATATGGATACAGGTTATAATTAGGGCTACCGGCGCTACCGGCTCGCGTGGTGCGTAGCGGTAATTTTCCTCTATTATTATTATGGTGTGGCCTACGAGCCCGCTCGAGACGAGAAGGAGAAAAGATTCGACTCGGCCTATGGCCACAGCTATTCAACTTGGCCCGGCTACTGAGCGCGAGTGACTCGAGCTAGTTTCAAGGTTTTAGTTTCAGAAAAACACTAAACAAACAAAACTGGGTTGGTTTATCATAACCAGGGTTAGGGTTTTCTGTGCAGTTTGAAAACCTATCATAAAAGCACGACCTTTTTTAGGATCTACTCAAGCCGATTCGTATATATTGTGAAAACACCTGGGGCAGGGGCTCCCACAGCCTAGGGGGGTTATACTGGGGTAAGGCTTGGTGGGATGGATGAGTGGTGGATGTGACGGCTCGCCCAGCCATTGCTGCCCATATATTGGGGCCTTGGTAATGTTTGCCTATATGGATCTTGCTATCGCGATTGTTATTCCTATCGCTTGGTGTGGCGTAGGTCACTAGTGGCTCCAACCCACGCCGCACAAGCACACACCTCTGATGGGGGGGGGGTGCTCGCTGGTGGGAGAGTCGGTCTAATTTGGATCCACAGAACAGATAGGAGCCATTACATACGTTGAGCTAATTAACCTGCGTTGAAGGGAAAAACGCGCACGCATTCACCTCTGTAATTCCTTTCACCTCAATAGCCCGCTATATCATGCAAACTCATTCCGCCCGGAAATCAGCTAGCTACGCATACCGCCAACTTCAAGTATCCGCCACCTCGCAGAGGGTAGGTGGAGCTGCTGACCCAAACCATCAAAGTATCTTTTCTAGTGTCGTTGGATCCTCTTCACCCTGAAAGCTAGCTAGTAGAGTATGTATCCGAATTACTTGCACGAGCCAGCTGTATATATATGTCTTGATCCGAACGCTGGACGCAACCTACCCACCAACGAACCAGACAAATTACCCTTAGCTAATATGAGAATTGTTTGGGGAGGTTTCATGAACTATTGATGCATTGGATACTGGAGTCCGGTCCGGTGGTGATGAAATACTCAAGCTTGCTCCAACATACAGCCCAGATTCCGGATAAAGAAGGCAACCCCGGCCCCACAAACAATCTTATGGGTCATTATTGCCCAATTTTTCTTCAGGTCTCTCGGTAAGTAATACAGCTCTGTTTATTGATAAACCAGATACGAAGAGTGAAACAATGTATTAGGAAAAACTTTGTTTCGTTTTGACTTGTTTGTGTGTAGTATCACCCTAACTAAGGTCAATTCTAGCATCTTAGAAGCCAAAACAAGGATAAAATTTGCCAGACGAGCAGTTATATAAGAACCCAGATATCTAAAGTGACGGCTCCGTCGCGTGGTGCGAGGTACTATTTGCCACCTAGGTCGATTTATATATCCGTTCTAAACCTTGCAGCTTGCCATGACTACATGTACTCATCTAGCAAAAGTTACCCTAGTTTTAACGTCTAGCTAGGGCGCCAGGACTAGTCCAGGGAGGTGGATCTGCCGATAATGTTAGTTCTGATGTTTTGGCGACTATTGTAATACCTAGATGAGTCGAAACGAGACCTAGTTTGTTATTTTGGGGGGACTAAAAGGAAATATTCAGATTGTGAAGACGTTGTGGCTTGTAGCGTGTGATTAAGGGTTTTGTAAAGGAGGTTAGGGGTTTTGATTATTCACTATCCACTATGCACAAGACGATTCCTGCTCGAACTGTGCACAATAAACTGCGAAACTGATGATATTGAGGATGATGTGAACGAGGAAATGAGCCAATAGAAAAGAACTACTCGCGTGGCCGAGTTTCAACTAAATCATGTGATCTATATATACAACACTCTGGGCCAAACTAGCCGTTAAAATTGTTATCTCCTCCATTTTCAATAACCAGCTCGCATTTATTATGAGAATCCATACACATTCTGTTAATATATTCTTGTGGAAGATCCTCCCAAGCCTTTAAGAGAGCCGCCTTTGCACTTTCTATTGTCTCCTGAGTAGCGCCTTGGAACTGGTACGTTGCTATTTCATCCTTTTCATAGTCCCAAATAGCCTCAATTTTTTTCAAATCTGGAGATTTAGAGGGCCAGTTGAAGGTAATTATACCTTTTTGATGGCGGATATCAGCATCAATAAATTGTGCTATTTTATGGCAAGGGGCATTATCTTCTACAAGGTAAATAACTGGCTCGCCTGATTCTTTTTGAATATGATCGATGAATGGATAGAGGAGTGAATGTAGAACTTTTTGTTGATAAAATACCCAGTTATTTCCGCCTTTGTTTTGCCATTTCAATTCTCTCATTTTGAACTCGTCCATATATTCAGGTTTCCGGTGTCGTCTCTTATTTCGACCGATATGACCTTCTCTGATATTTGTACAGTCGACGTTAGCGTTGTATTCGGTTAAAATACGGTTTTCGATCGTATTCGGTATGCGAGCAAGTGCAATTTGCTGGGCTTGTATCTGGCGGCCTCCGAGGCTCTGATTTTCTGCTTGGAGAATTTCTTGATGTCGTATTCGCTTATCGTCTGTTTCTTTTTCCCAAATATAGTATGGTCCTTTGTCCTGGCATCTTGGTATCGTTCCTATCACGGAGCGAGGCGAGGACAGGGTCGGGACGTGCCAAGGTATAACACCAAAGCGGAGCGGGGTGTGGTAGAGCAGGGCAGAACAGTGGAGTAGATCGAAGAGAAGACAGAGGCGGGGCGAGGCGGAGCGAAGTCGTATTGGTTCACAAGACACGAGGCGAAACAGAAACTAAAGGAGTTGGCTCGAAGGCCCGAAGTCTTGACCTAACTGAATTAATAGGAAGGTTGCTTGAAGAGGAAAGGAAAGAAACTATCTACAAGCGAGGGCAAGGCCCATATATATATCACACCACCTAACCCGATGACTAACACGAGTAACCCTGTACAGAACCCCATAGAACCTCCCAAGACCCCTATATCCGAACCCGACCTTATCCCCTATACCCGAGACCCTATATCCGAACCGAACCCCTAATACCGAAACCAAAAAAACATAAGAGAATCCCTGACTAATCCCTCTTCCCGCAACCCCACTCAACCGAGCTCTACGCCGTGATAGTTCTCGAGGATTTGGTGGTTATTACGCTATTGTGATAGATGGAGTTAGGCTAAGCGAGGAGAGGATGAGATGAGGTGATATTGTCATCATTAGATTCTAGAAGGTTCGGTTACAGGGAGGATTAGTAATAGGATTTGGTGAGATGGTGGGGAGGAATACGAGGTGTGATTGCGATGGATTTCTATGAGTTTCCATGAGCTGATGTATGAGTCATATTGGATTCGCGAGGGAAGGTTGTTAAATAACGGGCATAGATGTTTTTCTTAGTTTTTTCTTTCTTTCCTCTCTGTTTAAATCTTTCTAAATACTCAGTATATAGGAATATATCTTTATCAGTAATATAGTCACCATCCGGCCCATGAAGCACCTCTATAGTTTCTCTAATCCTTGCCCAGGCCCTTACCTGGTCCTTGTTTTCCCTGCTCTGCTCTGCGCCCTCTGCCTCTGCCCTTGCTTTTGCATGCCAGTCTGCAACATGTCGTCTGTGTCTTGTCGCCGTTGGAGTCGCTCGTTGTGTTGGCTGTCTTTCGAAACCCTCTGCATCAGCGTTGTAAATACATTATATTGCGTCCGATTCTGTCAGCGTTTTGGCGTCGATTCAGGGTTCGGTAGTCGAAAATGCTGTTGTGATTAAATCGTGAGCTTTCTGAATTTGTGACTGGAGTTTCCTGAGTCTCCTGACAGTCTCCTGAGTCTCCTGAGACTCCTGTAATCTCCTGAGACTTTATCACGGCGTGGAGCGTACTTAATAGTGTTGCGGGAAGAAGGATTAGTCAGGGATTTTCTATGGTGTTTTATAAGGCTCTGAACAGGGATTCTATGAGTCAACGTCGTGCATGTATTTCTAATAGAAGGATTTCCTTGGGGTTCTACGGGTGTCTATGGGATGAGTCAGCGAAAGGATTTTGGGGATATATATAGGGAGCTTTCTCCCTCGCTTGTAGGGTTTCTCTTTCTTTCCTTTCTTCTTCACGCAACCTTCCTATTCTTTAGCCAATACAAAGCTCTAGGATCTCTAGTTACTCTGGAATCTCCCTCGCTCCTAACCTTCCAAAGGTAGGAGGAAAACCCATAGTCCTCGCCTCGTAACCCCCGCCTCGCTCGGTCCCTCGTCTTAGAAAACCTCGTCCTTTACCTTGTCTAAAGTCTCGTACCTATCTGCCTCGCCACGCCCTCTCTTAGTTGTGTACCTTGGCACTTCTCGCCCTCGTCCTCGCTTCGCTCCGTGATAGACTTGTGAAATCTTGCTGATGTTGTTAAAGCAATGCTAAGCAAAGAAAGGGTGTACTGAGAAGAGAGTATCGTCATTGGGTTCTAGGAGGTTCAATGGCATGATGGATTTGTGTGACGGAGTAACTCGACGCAAAGTAGAAGATGACAATAATGACGTAGAAGAACTCGAGGAGCACAGCCTCCGTGACGAGGAGACCGACGAAGATAAGAACAACGCCAGACAGGCACAAGCACAGGCACCGGCAAAGGCAAAGGCAAAAGCAAAGGCACAAGAGCGCAGAGCAGTGAGAGTGAGGACCAGATGCATCAGCAAGACTTCATTTGTCTCCTGATGTCTCCTGAGCCTCAGGAGACTCAAAAAATATTCAAGAGTCTCAGGAGACTCTCAGGAGACCTGGGAGACTGTTGGGAGACTCCAGTCACAAGTTGAGTTTGCTGATGTGGACCTCAACGAGAACGATGGGAGATACCGTGAATTTTTTCCTTCTAGAGGACAGAGTTTTTGGGTACAAGAGACTATGGCTTAGAAATAGGAGTAGATTCCTATGTACCAAGATAACAGGAAGACGAGACAGAGAGAAAAGAGAAAAAGAACTAAGGAAATCATCTATCCCCGCTATTTAACACTTCTCCCCCACCAGTCCAAAATAACTCACACATTCGCTCATAGAACCTAATAGAAATCCATCGCTACCACACCTCGTATTCCTCCCCACCATCTCCGTTATTTCCATTACAAATCCATCACGCCATCGAACCTCCTAGAACCCAATGACGATACCCCCCTCTCAATACGCCCCTTCCTCACTTAACTCTTCCTAATTAGTTACATCAGCGCTTCGACTACCAAATCCCTGGGACTGATACCAAGACGCCGGGACAAGGGACTCGAGGAGCATAGCCATATCAGCAAGACTTCATTTGTCTCCTAATATCTCGCAGCGCTCAGGAACTATGTGAGCAAGCTTCGTATAAAGTAGAAGATGACAATAATGACGCAAAAATACTCGAGGAGCACAGCCAGCGCAACGAAGACACTAACAAAGACAGTGACAACACCGGACAGGCACAAGCACAGGCACCGGCTAAAGCAAGGGCAAGGGCAAGGACAAGGACAAAGACAGAGGCAAAAGGGCGCAGGGCAGGGAGATTGAGGACCGGATGGACCTCAACGAGAACGATAAGAAGTACTATAGGTTTCCTCTGGGGCTTCTGAGGAGGAAAGAGTCTTGGACGTGAGGAACTATAGCTTGGGAGATAGAAGTATATCCATATGTACCGAAATAACAGGAAGACAAGACAGAAAGAAATGTGACGGAATAACCCGATGCAAAGTAGAAGATGACAATAATGATGCAGAAGGACTCGAGAAGTACAGCCAACATGACGAGGAGTCCGATGAAGACAGGGACAACGCCGGACAGGCACAAGCACAAGCATTGGCAAAAGCAAAGGCAAAGACAGAGGCAAAAGGGCGCAGGGCAGGGAGAATGAGGACTGAATGGACTTCAACGAGAATGATGAGAGATACTATGGCTTTCTTCTGAAGAGGACAAGGTTCTGAATGCGAGGAACTATGACTTGAAAATAGGAGTATATTCCTATTTACCAAAATAACAGGAAGACGAGACAGAGAGAAAAGAAAGAAAGAACCAAAGGAAAAATCTTCCCGTGCTATTTAACACCCTCCTCCACCAGCCAGCTATGACTCTCACCTTGATACATAGAACTCCATAGAAATCCCTCATAATCACACCTCGTATTTCTCCCCACCATCCCTTCTATTTACATTACAAATCCATCACGGCATCGAACTGTCCCGGCGTCTTGGCATCAGTCCCGAGGGTTCGGTAATCGAAGCGCTGTTATGATTGTTAGGGTATTGTTAAGCGAGGAAGGGGTGAGTTAAGGAGGGGGGTATCGTCATTGGATTCTGGGAGGTTTAATAGTGTGATCGATTTGTAATGTAATTAGTGAGAGATAGTGGGGAGAAATACTAGGTGTGGGAGCGACGGTATCACGGCGTGGAACGTGCTATGGCGATGTTGCGGGAAGAGGGATTAGTCAGGGATTCTCTTATGTTCTATGGGATTCGGTTACAAGGGTTCGGATCGGAGTTACGGGTTCGGTAATAGGGAATAAGGATATGTAAGCTCGGCGATAGGATACTCGGATATTTGGGAGGATTCTATGGGATTCTGTACAGGGTTACTCGGATGAGTCATCGGACTGGTATGTGGTGTATATATGGAGGCTTCGTTCTCGCTTGTAGATAGTTCTTTTCTTTCCTCTTCACGCAACCTTCCTATCTTCAGGGGTTTGTAGTCCTTTGGAATATAATTGGTTCTCTGGTTCTATATCGTATCTCGTCTCGCTTCCATAGTTTCGCCTCGCCCCGCTTCGGATAAAACAGTTTCGCCCCGCCTTGGTAGTGTACCTTGGCCGCTTCGCACAGCCCTCCACTTCGCTCCGTGATAGACGGGTTTCTATGGGTTTCTATGAGGTGATGTATGAGTTATAGCGGACTGATGAGGGAGGGGTGTTAAATAGCGGGGTTAGATGTTTCTTAGTTCTTTCTTTCTTTTCTCTCTGTCTCGTCTTTTTGTTATCTCGGTACATAGGAATTTACTCCTATTTCTGAACCATAGCTTCTCGTACCAAAGACTCTGTCCTTCTGAAAGAGGAAACTCATAGTACCTCTCATCGTTCCCGTTGAGGTCCATCCGGTCCTCACTTTCCTTGCCTGTCTTGCTTGCGCTTGCGCTGCCTCGCGGTACTGTCTTTATCTGTCGGTGTTACGCTGTCTTCGTCGGTCTCCGTCGCGTTTGTCTTTCGCCGAGTCATACTGCGTCATCGTTGTCGTCTTCCTGCTTTCGTGGGTTCTCCGTCATCTCGCTTTAGTTTCTGTTTAGCGCCGTGTCTTGTGAACCAATACAACGACTCCGCCCGCCTCTGTCTTCTCTTGATCTACTCCACTGTCTGCCTGCTCTCTCTTTGGTGTTATCATGCGTCCGACCTTGTCATCCGCTCCGTGATATCAGGCCGGGACACTCCGATTATGCCTTCAATCTTATGCAGGCGTCTTTATCTATTATCGCGTGTAGAATATCTTACATTCTTTGGAAGAGGAGTAGTCAAGGTTTTTCTATGGTATTCTATGGATTTCTATACAATGATTCTATGAGTCAACGATATGCATGTATTTCTAATAGAGAGATTTCCTTTGAGTTCTATTGGTTTCTGCGAAATGATTCAGCAAAGACATTCTGGGTCTATATATAGAGAGCTCTCTCCCTCACTTGTAGGATTTCTTTTCTTCTTCTTTCTTCTTCACGCAACCTTCTCGTTCTTTTAGTAAATATATACCTTAAGGTTCTTTAGTCACGGTCTCCTCTCGCTTAATTTCTCATCTATGACAATAAAACGCATCCTTTACTGGTATCTTCGTCTTCACGTCTTCGTCAGAAAATCCCTGTGGATTCTCTACCCTACCCTCCTTCTACTATAGTTCCTTGTTCCACCCTGTCCTGCCTCAGTTGTGTACCTTAGCTTGTTTTGTCCTCGTCCTCGTCTTCGTTTTGCTTCGTGATATCTATCACCTGTGTACTTCTGGTCACTCCATTACATCGAATCATCTGAAGACTACCAGAACACATACCTCTTCCTACTCTTCTATCTTGTAGCTTCAGAAAAGCCAGAACATTAATCATACAAGTCTTGCTTTGAGAGTTATACCACCAAAGAACTCTTCCTCACCCCTATATGCAATCCTTTTTTTTTTTTCCCACTCCTTCTTCCCTTTTTTCCTTTTTATTTTTTTATTTTTATTTTTATTTTTTTCATTTGCTGCAACAGGTTCAATCGTGGCCACAACGCCTGATGAGTGCGGGCCGGTGCACAACGTCAGGGTCGAATTCAGAATATTTTCCAATTAAGCACGGACTAGTGGCGGATTGTCCCCATTACATTGATTCGGGCCCCAAGCGCCGAGCTATGATGGCGGGCTGAAATGTTTGTCTCCGCAGCTGAAAGTGAGATACCGGTCTTGATCGAAGTGGTTCGAGTATTCCGCGTCGAAATCCTATTCAGCACTTTGTTTGTGACATAAGGACTTTTTTGATTTAGTAAATCTACTGTTGTGTACCCCAATCATCGCTCCACTCGGCCGGATTTCGGTCTTAACTGGTTGCGCTCACCAATTGGCAGTTGCCTATGTCCCCCAGTTTCCTTGATCAGAGAAAGAGTCGGTATTAAGACAACGTACTTAGATGTTTATGTGATCGACTCGCTGCCCTCTGAGTGTTTCACTCAAGCCTTTCGCTACTTGTTCACTCAGTGTTAGCCATGCTTAGATTGCAATATGCGCCTACGTACTGCACGTACGTTGTAAAGTAAAACAAAAATACAACAAGATCTCTCTGTGTAGCCAGATTACTTAGCACCCCTCATTTCCAAAGCCTGAGTTTTTTCACCTTATAGTGCCAGTTTTCCTCATACTGTACTCAGGAAGCACAATAGTGAGCTGTTCTCTGATGCTATGCTCGGTCGGCATAAATCTCTCCAAAGGCCCAGGAAACAGACAGGTCCGAGTGATACCCGGTGTCCGCGAAAAAAAAACCTGCAACGTGGAGTAATCCCATTTACTCTACTCCACCCACGCAATCTCCTTCCTTTTTTTTTTCTTCGCTGCTGCAGCACGTGAGCATGTCTTACTGAGGGAATAAGCATAAGCCGCATACATACTTAGCCAGGAATCGGTGAACGTCGGCTTTACAGTTAATTGGCGTAGAGGGTACTCCGGCCGATAGATAGTATAGTGCACATATAACTATACATCGTATGATGAGAGTGGATTCGGGGGCCATTGGATAGCTATTCCCCCCCGGGTGAAATCGCTAAACTAATTAACTAACTAAATGGATTTTCTTGTTTGGCTGGGGCCCCGCCCTTCTTAGTCCTCTTCTGCCTTTAGCTGGCTGGTACTATCGGGCTCTACTCTGACATAGCTGTGGAAAATTCCAAATATGAACCGCATTTGCATTTGCACTTTGGATCGGTTCCCGCGAGAGAGGAAGAAAAAGGTACCAGCCTAGCTCTCTGCTCAAGGGTATAATAGCTGGTTAGGCCCGATAAACGCAGCCTACTACTAGGTACCGATTGCTCTTTACTGGCAGAGTATCTCCCGGCATCATGGTGGGTCCCTGGATGCAGCCCTGTTGGGCCACTCTTCACTTTTCAAATCCTTACCAGGCCAGGTACCGTACCATAATCATTGATTAAGTCCAACGGCCTGCTTTGCGAAGAGCGCCCAATTGCATCAACTACTAATCAGGAACCCCACTGCAATCTCTTCTGCGTTGGAAGCTTTCGAGAAGCTCGATAGGGTAGGGTAGAGTACCCAGTATCTAGGGTATTTGAATGTCCAGGTATCTAATTCGTAGCCAGAAAAGAATGAAACTCCCGAATACTTGTCTGTCTTTTTATCTGTCGACTGTTGTCGGTAGATCCTATACAAGAACGCAGATATCCATATCCATATCCATATCCCTATCCTATTCCCTATTCCCTATTCCCTACCTTTCACCTCTGGTTCATCGGCTCTACCCGCTTCTTCTTCTTTATAAAGTATCAAACAAACCTTAGTCCTGACGTACCCGTGCGGCGGTGATGCGTCGTAGCGACCGAAAAAAATCTACAAGGCATGTATTCCCCACGTTTCTCCATCCTTTTCTGGACGGGCTAGCTTTCCTTTAATCTCCCACCATTCAGGCAGCGGCTACGGCTACTACCTTTATCAAACTGAGGAACCTGCTGCTACAAATTAACATCCTGTTTCCAGATCGAGAGAGGCGCGCGTCATCCTGGGGCCCCTCTTTGGATAGTAGTAGAAAGTAGTATCATACCTCTATCCGCCACTACTTCATTATTTGCACCGCCCGGATGTTCTTTCTCAGACCGTAACCGATAAAGGGCTTCTTAGAAATAATTATTCCCTATCAGGCCAGAGCAAGAAAATTATTAGAGATCGGACCTCCCCTCACATTTCCTCCTGAGACACTGATGGACCCCACTTTACTCCAGGCCCTCCCCGCGTTTCACGAGGAGGACATTAGATATAATTAGTTGAAAGGGCTTGAAAGAAGAAGGAGAGAAAATACCTCATGCATATTATATTGGCTCTACATACTTTTACATTCACTCGAGCATCTGATCTGATCATATCTCGATGGCATCAGTAACGGGTACTAGCCCGATCATTTCTCTTGTCGATTGATGATTTAGGTCACATGTCTATTTTCCTTTATCTACTTTGTATTGTGCCGTAGTTGGCGGAGTTTTATTTACATATCTTACATTCTCTGTGTGTGGTTGAAGATGGCCAAGCAGCAAGTACCGTAGACCATACCCGATACCGAAAGAGGTAGAGGAAGACAATCAGAGAGTGCATCCCTCATGCCGAAAATACGCACCGGAGAATTTACCGCCTACCTTCTCTAGCTGAGAGGGACGAGAACTTTTCGTGGGGGTTACATACGTGATGAAATACGAGAGGGGGTGGGGAGGGGAAAAAAAAGGGGGGGGGGGGGGAGGTCATGATAGGCGACCTGGATTCAATCCTACCCAATGGATAGAGGAGGCAGAGGTTATTGTGACAGTTATGCTAGCAGATGCAGGACCCAGCCTGAAGAAATTGGGTGCTGTGATATCGTATTTTATCCTACGTACGTAGGAGCAACCAGCAGCACATATCCGCCATCAAGTGTAAAGAAACATTACATATGATGGGGAAGGGCGTAAAGAAGCTTTTTTTTTGCCCCCTTATGCTCCCCTGACATTCTTCATGGTTCGTGATGCTGGTCCTTGTCGTGAGGATGATGATGAATCCTGGGGAAAAGCGAGGAATGTGAATCCCAGGGAAACATCCCCAATCCTGGCCGTGGCTTGTTTCTGCCTATGTCTCTTATGTTTACTTTTTTAGGCTTGGTTTGGTAATGGGTTGGGCGCAAGAAACTCCTATATGTAGAAAACTCCACATAAATTAGATTAGAGAACAAGACAGAACGAGTGAGTGACAGAGTGACAGCTGTGAGTTGCTGCTGCTTTCTCACCGGTTCTTCCTGCACTGGGCGGTGGGGGTATGAGTTGTTCTTCGCTGATACATCCACAGGTGCCTACTCGTACTCGGGATGTCCTTGCCAGAGGGTTTTCGGGGGGCCTCCGAGTACTTCCCGGCGTAAGCGAAATTGTCGGAAAACGGTTTCAAGGGAGGAAACTCGACTCTGGCCTAGGCTCGCTGTAGACCGAGACAGGCACGGTACTTGGGGAATACATAATCAATAAAAAGTTCTATTATTACCTCTCTAAAGAAACGTACCTATGCGCATGTGTAATCCAGAGAACGTACCAGTCGTCTAACAATGCTTGAATAAGAAGTATCAATGGTCATAATAACCATGATCCTTAAAACCAAGATTACACCTACCGTGAAATGTATGCAGGTTCTAGACTCCGGGGTATTCCGGGCCATACTCGCTTTTGCGGTATACAATGGGAATAATCGAACTAGTAGCAATCTTTGTAACTGATTTGTGAAATTTTTTTTCTTTTTCTTTCCTTCTGGTTCTCGAAATTATTCACGTGGCCGCACAAATGTATGCGGTAAGTGATAAATTCAATTATTCACAACTTGTTTTTTTCTCTGAACTCACTACTTTCCGGAAATGCACTAGAATTGTATGTATGATGCAGTAAAGTCAGGACAGGTCGAAGTCGGCCCGGCTCAAAGGCCAGGTGGTTGCTAGTATGTATGTATGTGTCGGTTTAGGTACGGTACGCAAGATATCGCGAAGTTAATCTCCGGCCAGGGTGCAGCTGGGCCGGTTGTTAGTGTTGATTGTAGCGAAATTTGATGAACTGAATCATGCGTTACCTGCCTAACCTCTCGGTTCTTTTCCCCCTCCCCCTCCACCAGTGGTGGATCATCGTGTTTGAGGAAACGATGTGGCTGGTACGATAGGGGAAGCCCAGCCAAGTGAGCGTCTGAAGATAAACACCAGTATAGTGCACCACTGCTAATACGGAAATGTCACCTCACGCAGTCGCCGGTAAGTACAAAATCCTGTTATTGTTGTTTGCGGGGACCTGCATTATTCACCAGTGGGACGGTAGCATCCCATCCATATCCATCACCAACCCTATGAGGTGTCTCGGATATTTGTTTTTGCGAGCCCACTTTTTTTTGCCCCCCAGCCAGTCGATATGCGGCAAGGGTTCAAGCGATCGTGAAAGGGAGGGATGGGCACAGGGTATCTCGGATATGAAACCGAAACATCATCCCAACTTAACCTTAGCCTACCTCTCTACTCTTAGAGTACTCCTCACCGGTTCAATTTCCCAAGTGATAGATTTGCTAGGCAAGTAATCGTTTAGGTGGTTGTGGGAACCTGGTTAGATATATCCGTAAAAATAACATCTCAATGTTTTACTTCTATAGATACCGTTAGTGAAGCTCTTCTCTTACGTTCCACACCGCACGCGATGATTCCTAATAAATATTCCTAATATTGGCTATGACGGTGGAACAATGTCTTAAACGGTTAATGTTGTGTTGTGGAGGACATGCAAAACACAGCGAATAAGCCCCGGTTGTCAATGATTCAGAAAGCAAGCCACAACCATGAGAGCCAAAACCATGAAGAGAGTACGGCAATTGGGGTTTATTGCGCTAGTTCGCTAGCCATCTTTGAGGATGTCCACGAGGGTCCCTTGTGTTCTCATCCCAGCGGCCGAAACCATCGAAGCTCGCTAGAAGCAATTGTAGAACTTGACTGGGACACGGCAAACCGGTGTTCGGTTTTCTCACCGCACACACACACACACACGTTAATACTGCGTGTGACGAGATGTGACCAGAAAAGAGACCGAGCCACTGGTGTTTCTCAGAATCGAGACACGAGAAAAAGGAATCAGGAAATCGAAGTAACTACATGTATGTAAGTGTCTGTCAGTCAGTATTGCGAGTTGAGAAACCATTTTTTTTTTCGGGGTTGTCCACGTCATTTTTTGTCAAAGCAGGACGACCGTTGCACAAATGAACGGGGACTTCCCGAGTCTCCCCTCAGGTATGTAATATGTACTTTACCGTAACTCACACTTTTTTTGCGCGGCAGAGATGACGCATCCCGCGTCTGTCCAGCTGTTGTTGTTCTGTTCCTCGCCCGCCGCACAGCGTCGGTTTACCTCACCGCAACAGCTACCGCCTGTAGCCTATGTTGGTTCCATCCGAACATCCAAACGATATCCACTAACACTCGCAGACGGGAAATAGAAAAAGAGAGAAAAACCCGTCCATAGGTTGCACGTGAGTGTAAAGCACTCTACTGCACATATGTAGTTAATGGCACACAGCAGCGCTCAATTAACCCTCCAATCGCTTCACATATCGTGAGATGCCTTAACTTGGCTGGCTGACTATCATAAGTCATGTGTCGGCCGGGGGACGACCTTCCAGTAACGCATGGAAAAAAAAATAACCCCACCTTTCCATATTACAGCCTGGTAAGGCAGGTTCCATATGTATCCCACTGGTGCAAGAAAAAAAGCGCAGATAAAGTGGTACCCTATGTACCGAGAAACATCTAATTCCGGGAAAGCTATCCTTGACCGTGTGCAGCTGTGCGCGATTTGCTCTGCAGAAGGGTATTTTATGGATGATTACTACTGGGTACGTCGAGCGAACTATTACCAATCCTTGCCTGTCCAGGCGGATAGGTTACGATGCTTTTTTTTTTCTTTTTTCTTTTTCGCGATACGATCTGACTTAGGTACTTGAATGCCAGGCTCAACTGCCGTCGTACCTTGGGACGAAAGGTTCTGCTCAATATAATCGCGAGACCTCCTATCCGGTATCGCACCAGTATTTAGTTCCGAGGTTCCGACCGACGTATGCCTAGATGCGCTTTGTGCCTTTACTTCTGTACCTTACGGTAGGCAGAGTAGGTAGGGTAGAGCAAGTGGAGGTACTCCACAGAATAGCACAGATGTATGTGTCGTGTATGTATCGGCTGCTGACGGTCGGTACCTACATGAACCTCCGACGACACTAGTATCATCGGCTCATCTTAATTGAAAACCGAACCCCAAACCCACTTAGCTAGGGAAGGCTATCGGATCGGCGACCACGGTGCTGATGATACCACGATGGAGATAGAGCTGAGCCTGGGTTTGCTCAGAGAACCTATGGTAGGTTGGGTTAGGTCAGGCCAGGTCAAGAGTAGCCCTATATTAGCCACGTCAATTGACACTATCTACAGGGTTCATCGATCGGTACGGTACGCTACAAGGCTGCAGTCGAGAGAAGAAGAAAGTAAAGTGCTTATGAAAGAAGAGCAGTGTGTCTGGGTCAAAAACCTTGTTGACATGACAGGACAGCTGGATGGAATTCACAAACGAATCTTGCTGCCCTGTAGGATTTGTTTGACTAGGGCAGGGTACCCTCGGTCGTTCTTTACCGGGCCTTGGAACCCAGCACGCATTTGCCAGCCTGAGTCCCTGCCCTTCCCGCCGTTGAAGCCTTGAAAGGAGGGGGGGCATCCTTGAACCCGCTGTTTATCGAAAACCATGCAGAATCACTTGCCGAGATGAAAGGCGTGACATTCTCAATAGGTCGGACGAAAGGAGTAACGGGCGAAACGGCCGGGTTGTAACATGAGTGAGAGTAACTTTCTTTTGTTTTGATATAACCTTTGGATCGTGTCTAGAGTAAGTATTGCTTTGATTGATAATGCTATGGCCACCACTCAACTACTACCGATTCTAATATCGATATTAGGGTTTCGCCGGTAGTACGCAAGAACCAGCCACATCTAGCCGATAAGCTCTGCCTCACAGTCACCTCACCCTCTAACCGAGCAGAAATCATTTCCGACCATCAACTGAGAAGGAATGCAGTACAGTACTAATAAGATTAGTACTGTCGTACGTACTGCCATCTCGAGGTTAAATAAAGATTTGGACCCGCGTGCTTTACCCATGTAGGCACCTTCTCCGGGGGGTCGGTTGGCTGCACCGAACATGGCGGGGACCACCATATTCTGGTATTGGTTACATATGACTCTGGTCTCCAGACAAGCTCAAACGAAAGCATTTGCAAAAAGCAAAATATGAGACCGGCGCGAAATCTAGTAAACTGAGTTCCGGTCTTCGGAATTCGGTCCAGTCTTTCCCGAAAAACACACTGTCACCAGATTTTCTTTGGCTTTCCAAGCCCCAACAGCAGCGACTACGGCATCGGCCGCGTTTTGTGACTGGTAAAACCGGCCTATAAAGGTTTCAAACATCCATAAATTAGGAGTTCACTCCAGCGAGTTCACATATCCGGTCATCCGTAGTAATAGTAGACTCCCAGTTTAGTGATGCATTTTTTATTTTTATTTTTTTTCGAAAGGCACCTCTTCGTGAAATATTAAAAAATATCGTAATACTAAGTATGATCAGCAGTCATTTTCATGGTAAAGCAGAGGACCAGATTCCGAACAGCTACCCCCCCTCCTCCCGAGGAGGAGGAAAAGCCAACCAACCAAACATCGGCTTTGCGCGTCAACCGACATAAAATCGTACCAGCATGACGGCGTGATGCAGGAGAATAACAAGTGCCAGGGAAATTATGGTGGCTTTCTTTTTTTTTTTAGCCTTTCCTTTTGCTTAAACCCACTGAACGGTTTTGAGTGGTAGCCGTTTGAAAAAAGGCAACAAGTAAATCGGAAATCGACCCCACGACACCACTACACTAGAGTAACGTTTTTTTGTTTTTTTTAGGTACTATGGTACCATCCGTGAGACACTGCAGGCCGCCGGTTGTTTCTTGAGGACTGACTGACCGTACTTGATAAAGTGCTCGAGCAGCAGTCATCCAGCCATCCAGCTAAAGAACCAGCCAGACAGGTTTCCCTAATCGAGTATATTAGATTGAATTGGTTGATGATTGATAGATTGATTGGGGACCTTTCGATGTCTTACGCGTGCCTAGTCACTTTCCAAAAACAGGGGAAACAGTGAAGGGGGGGTGTCTAAGTAAGTGGGCTGAGCCGCTTTGCCGAGGGTCAGAAAATACAATGTAAGTCAGTATATGTATGTACCTACTCTATGTAAGTCACACACGCAGCAAACGAATTGCTTATCACCGTGTAGCCCCCACCCCACGACGACGAATCTGTAAGAACTTGTCGATATGGCGCTGTACTGGTTGGAGTGTTATGTAGGTCGGTAAAGCTTATGGTCCTTTAATCTCTTTTTAATGCTTATTCACCTACCTATTCTGCACATGATTATTTAGAGTAATCGCACGAATGACTCCGGTCCGAATTTCAAGAAAGCCCGCTTGCGATTTAGTAGCCATCGGAATTCGTAATCACGCCGTTGAGACTTAATGTTGTTGTGAAGGAATGAGCGAAGAACGGGCGAGATCGAGTGATTGCCGCTAGCAACAGGGCCGGGCTGGATTACAGGGCGGGGGGTGGGGGGGGGGGGTGATGGTGAGCATTAGGGCTATCGGATCAGCAGCCAGGCACACTCCCGCGCAACCCTGAGAAACCAGATTCCCGTCGTGATGGGTTTTGATGGGTTTCTTCCCCTGGTTCAGGGCAGCTATCGAATGCACCCGTTGTTTGTTTGGTGGTGGTTTGGCCAAAGGTTTACATACACCACCACCACCACCACCACCTACATACTTCACCCTTGCAGAGCTTGAAAGGCACTGGCAGCGTGGTTGACATGACATATACACGTGGGGCAGATGGAAGGGGGAGAGGAGGGGTGAAAAGACGGTCTGTGCATTTTGTTTTCCCTGGATGGCACGTGTGGGCGTGGCTTTGGTTTTGGTTTGGTTTGTGAGAGTAACCTTTCATCACATCATCGTCACATCCCCCCCCCCCACTCTGATCACCCCAATTCTTTCAATTGATCAAGTCGCGGGACACCTGATCTGATACTCGTTTTTCTTATTTCCTCTTTCAGTCAATACAGGACATTCGCTTTCTGACATGGTCTTTTTTTATTAGTACATAAGAACATACATCGAATTACCATGCCTAGGTATTTTCTTTTGAATGAAGATCAACAATACGGGAAGCAAGGCGGGCCGCGGGGCAGCCGACTCAGTTGAAACCTGAACGCAATGGAATTATGAGAGGGGATTACAACAGCTACAGCGGTCGGGGCGTGGCCGCGGTTTTCCGACGGGCGAATTGCTCTGGGCGCTCCTCCTCATACTTACCTGAGAGGTTGGGAGGTGATGACTCGTCTGTAAAAAAAAAAAAAGAATTGGTGCTCGACTCTCTCATGATCACTCACTCACTGACTCTGCCTCAATTTACGATTGCATATTGAAGATCTGATATAAAAACGGATGTGCGTCGTCGCTATTGGGGGCTGGAAATCCAATTGGGGGATAGACGGTTACTGAACAAGGAAAGGGCATTGAAAGTGGGACCCGGGGACCTGACCTAATTGTTTTTCTGAAGCTAACCAAGACGAATGGGCCGGAGAGAAGAAAACGAGTGAGAGGAAAAGAAGGTAAATGTGACGGGTCATTACAGGCTTGCCGTAAGCCACCATGCCCTTAAAATTCCAATCAATCAAAGTGAGATATCCGAAGGAATACGGCAGACCAGGGCAGGGCAGACTGCAGAGGAATCGGAATCTCCACCCACAGATTGAAGATTGAGATATGGGTTCGCAGCAAAGGACCAAGGTAGAGTAACGCACTTTACTTGCATGGTGTGATTGGACCCCATCAATTGTCAATTGACACAATTGATGGTAGGGCCTGGGTATCGGTTACACCTACAATCTACTCAATATCTGTGTGCCATTCTATTCTTATGTTTACACCAGTGGAGCTTTCATCCGGCCACTCGTCCGTTGTCCTTTAAACCCGATCGCTTAGTAGCCTCTTTTCTACTTTGCACGAGGTCTTTCTCTTCGAGTACTTGCGCTCGAGAAAATCAATTCCTCACCGCCGCACGCCAATTCGCCCATCCTACGTACTCCTTCTTGTTGATCTACATATATTCAATTTCAACTGACAGGTTGGGGCCTTGCGACTCGATTTCTCTCTACGCCGTACTATTCCGTGATCTATAATCGTCCCCCTTTAGTCGTAGAATCGTAGAAATATAGTTGCCGTTATGTTAGTAATTAGCTTCCTCTCTAGAGAAGGGGAAGACTTGTATATGAAAAAAGAAATAAACAATCACCCCTCCCTCATCACCATCCCACTCTTATAGCCCAGCTCATCCAGTTTCTCTTCCCCTGTGCTTACCGTTACCTGTCGTCTGTCACCTCGATCCATCCAAGGTATCCTTTCCCAGTGGCTTTTCAACCCTGAACCACCGTTGCATTCGCATCTGCCCTGGCCCCCCCCCCCAATCCCACCCACGAAATCCTCGACAACCAACCACTACTCTATCGATATCGGGCGCGAAACCCAGTGCTTTTTGATATCGCGAATCGAAAGATAATAATTCCGCTGAGGGTCAAGCGTGTAACGTAGTAGTGGCAACCATTGGGACATCAATATCATCATCGCACGCCCCTCAGAGACATTTTGTTATTTTTGTTCCCTTTCCCCTTCTTCAACCCCTCCCCAGTCACCACCAACGATCTTGCAGAATCAGAGACCTGGGCATCCTCGTATCCTTCAACCAATTCGTCCCAACTAACGCGCCAACCCAGAGGAAAAAGGAAAGAAAAAAAATAAACGTATGTACGCAAGTCATCTTCCTAGGCGGGAATCATTCAATTCCCACACACCCCTCAACCCGTTCCTGTTTCGCTCGCCGAATCGACATCTTATTTTTTTGTCTTGACCATCATTTGCCAAGGCACAACCCAAAGCCCAACGCACCTACACCTAACCCTAAACACGCATTCCCTCCACGCATCACATCGCATTGTTCGATTCATTCCTTCTATGAGTGGTGACCGCGCGCGTGCACACCTTACCAATACCGCACAGAAACGTCTACATTCCTCTGAGAGACAGCGTAGAATAAATAATAAGGGTTCAACTGACATGTTTCACAAAATGCTCTCATAGTACGATTTCTTAGAAAGGCTGCTCCCGCACAGCCACACAAGAACATCACCATTAATCGACGATCACTTTGGGCAACAACCGCGGCATCTCTCCAGCTCGATTCTACTGAACGTGGGAGGCAGTTAACCAGTTCCATACAGACACTTCACCCAGTTATTATCCTTCACTGCCGTTCCTGACACACCAACGTTCTTTTAGTTCAGTCTATGCAAGAAGAAGAAGCAAGCCTATCTCCGAGGTACATACAAATCTGATAGATTAAATTTTACGAGGATTGTTCTTTGTGTTGCACAAGTACCGACCACCGAGCCACCCACACCCTTCTCCTGGTTTAGCTAGTAATTTTTCCTTTACCCCTGTCTGGCCGATTTCTCGCCATACCATAACGGTACCCTGCGCGATTACATATCCCTGACAAACCAAGACTTTTTTCACCCGGCAATTTTTCCATCACGCACACCCCCGGCCCCCCCCCTCCCTTCCAAGCCGCCCCCGTCGCGCCGCGCAATACTTACTGCAGCACTGCTGCTGCTAGTCAGGTCACTGAGAACGTGACAGAAGGTACCTATTCCATCCCATCTGGCTGGCGCGTAGTACACACTGTGTTTTGTTTCGGAGAAGCGCCCAGCAATATTCCAACGGCAACATCCCACCAATTGTCGTTCCAGCGACCGGCTTTGTGTAGTGTTCTGGAAAAGCAACCACCAGTGACCAGAGCTTCTCTTGCAGGTTATCAGCTGCGCGATTACGCCTGACTAGTTCACTCTGACTCGGCCTATCAGCAGAGCTTATACCCTAAGGTACTTGTTTTTTTTTTTTTTTTTCCAACTCCCTTTCATTCTTTCTTTCCTATTCTTTCCTCGTTTCTTTCGTCCAATCATTCCAATCGCTCTTGTTGTAGGGGCAAACAAGAATTTGCCGGGAAATAATACATTGCTTGATCTCTGGTGAATATCCCAATAATTTCCCGATCGTTTTATCTCTCCATCTCTGGTTCTAGTATCTGGTGCAGACAGCGCTTGGCTTGACCTGAGAGGAGGGAAGTAAACGTATCATTTCCCAGCGCCCCCTCCTGATTTCATCGATTGTTTAGCTTATTCCCTGCCTTACATCACTTTGATTTTACTTTCCCACCTTATTTTAGACATTTTATTCTCATTCGCAGAAGAAGCCGTTATATTTTTTTTTCTTTTTCTCTTTTTCTTTCTTAGGATTGCTTTTTCCATTCCCTTTCCATTTTTTTTCCTGTTCGGGGTTTCGGCACGCTTTGGCGGGCGTTTGATACGTACTCTCGAACTGGCTACCGTTATTACGTCCCGCATCAGTGTGGAGACTGGATGACCCTACTCTACGCTAGTTAGTAACTGATTTTTCCCCGGGGGGTCAGTCTCCATCCATATCATATCGGCTTTTTTTCTTTAGTTGAGTTTTTTTTCTTAGCCTTTTTTTTTTTTTTTTTTTTTTTACTGTTGATTTTTCTTCTCGTTCATTGCTTTTTTTTTTTTCTATTCTCTGTCTTTCGTTCTTCTTCAGTCTGATTCCTCTTCAGCGACAACAATTAGCAGAAAGGTTTTATTGTTTTATTTTTATTTTTCCCCCCTCCCCCCTTGACAGAGTACTCTGTCTGCCTGTCTGCCTGTCTGTTCTACTTACCATTCCATACCTTTTTGGGTTGCTTTTTTCTTTCTTTCTGGCCTCTTCAAGGTGATTGCTTACTTGCTCAGACAGCGTTGTCCCCTTTATTCGCGTTACGTGCACATACATACCTGCCCATCCATACCCACATCCACATCTCGCACATACATACACCCCCCCCATCATAGCATACGTTACATACATTACATACATACACCACGCAGATCAAGATAGGACAGGACTGTGGACCTTGAGCTAACCAAGAATTCCCAAGGCTTCATTCATTCACTCGGTCACTCACGGATTCACCCACACATCCAGCCCATCATCCATCCATTAACCACTACCACTCGACACCCACCACTACCACCCACACATACACCTACCTACCTACATACCTACACTCACTACGGGGCCACTGACATCAGGGAGAAGAAATAAATAAATAATATTAAAAAAAAAAAAAAGGAAAAAGGAACACCCCCTCCCCCCTCCCTCCACCCACGCACTCCTTCAATTCCCAGAGGAACGGCGCTGTGCCACGCCCGCCCGACCACACGGAAGAAACAGATCTGATCCTTACGACAAGCATCAGCGCCGTCATAATTTTTTCGCGCTGTTGGAAAATAAAAAAAAATAAAAAAATAAAAAAAAAATAGTAAAGAGAGGGTAGCGTTGTTGCATCAGAGACAGCAGAGAAGCAGAAGCAGAAGCAGAAGCAAAAGCAGAAGCAGAAGCAGCAGTAGTCGGAAAAAGCGTTAGATTCAATATCCAGTTACGGAGTAGTAGCACCTCCACAGATTTCACCGCCGCCCTCAGTCGTCACCGCAGCCCCATCCAAATCCATCTCTCTCCAACACTGGCATACCCACCCCAGTCACACAGGCAAGCTATGTCGCATCCACCCGGAGGCTATAAGGAGGAGCCGGCCACTGAACCGGATAGCCACCAAGGTCACCCTCATCAACAGCATCCGCCACCGCCCTCAACTGCTACTTCCCAGCACCTTCAACAGCATCAACAGCACCACCCCCAGCAACAACAACAGCAGCAGCAACAGCAGCAGCAGCAGCACCCTAGACCTAACCTCCCTCATCAACAACAACACCACCCAGGGCAGCAGCAACCTCCACCCCCCTCTTCTTCTACCTTTCCATCGCCTCACCCCCCTCAACATCAATCCCCTTTCGCCCAGTCCTCAAACCTCCCTGGTCCACAGCACCCGCACTCTCAAGAGATCGCTTACTTTGCTCATCCCTCCCCATACGGCACTCCCGGCGGTAGTGCTTCTTCATACCCACCTCAAGGTCCGTAGATCCTTCCGATCTTCCCCAGCATATCCTATTTCTTTATATTTGCTTTTCACCCACCCCTACTTTCCATCCCTTCCATCCTTCCCTCCATCCTTCCCTCCCTTCCCTCCATCCTTCCCTCACACACCTTCTCTCGCACCTTCCTTCACACCTCTACGCCGCCTCGTGTCTCAGCAAAGAAAAGAAAGAAAAACAAAACGTTCCTTGACTAACAACCTATTTTGAAAAAAACTATTATACAGATTTGATGGCTACTCACACAATGAACCGTCCACCGTACCCTCCAATTTACCACACTCCTCAGAGCAACTCGCCGGCCTCTGTTGCTTCTCCTACAGCGGATCACCGAGTCTATTCACAACAGCCTATGCAGGCCCCGCTGTACGGGTATCCGCAGACATACCCCCCAATACCGACTGGCCCCCAGAACTACACCAGCCAGCCTCCTCACCATGGTCTCACACAACCGTTGTTGATGTCTCAGTCATCTGGGCAGACCATGACTCCACCACAGCCTCATCACCAACATGTCGCACCAAACACTGCTGCTGCGACAAAGATCTCCCAGACCCCCATTCACAGAGCATCCCCATCTACTCCCTCGTCTGGGTCCAAGCCTGGTGCTGGAAACTCTGCGATTAACCCGAATGCCGCTCCTGGGCCGATCCCAGCGACGACCCCGTTGGTGGTCAGGCAGGACAATAACGGTGTGCAATGGATCGCATTCGAGTACTCTCGCGACAGGGTCAAGATGGAGTACACTATTCGCTGCGATGTCGAGTCTATCAGTGTTGACTCCCTATCTCATGAGTTCAAGACCGAGAACTGTGTCTACCCGCGCGCCTGCTGCCCCAAGGACCAGTACCGGGGTAACAGATTGGTTTATGAGACCGAGTGCAATGCCGTTGGGTGGGCTTTGGCCGAGCTAAATCCCTGCTTGAGAGGAAAGAGAGGCTTGATCCAGAGAGCTGTAGACAGCTGGAGGAACTCTAACCAGGACCCCCGACTACGAAGCAGAAGGGTTCGTCGCATGGCCAAGATCAACAACCGCAAAGCAAATGCTCAGGCCGCTCAGGCTCACCTCGGTGCAGGCTCACCCAACGTTCATAATGGTGTTCCTTCGGCCAGTGTAGGTCTCGGAATGAAGGGGCCTCTTGTCCCAAACGCGCAGCCACAGCTTCACCACCACCACCACCCAGGAACAGCTACAAGCCACAATGACACTCCAACCGCGGCGAACGGTGAGGAAGATATGGGCTCGATGTTGCACCACCACCACCATCCCGCACAGGCTCAGTATGGAGGGCAGATGGCCTCAAACACTAGCTCTAGGTCAGGCTCAGGACACCTTTCTCCAGCCGTTGGAGGCGAGGAATTCGGGAATGGACATGCGGGGCAGCATCATCATCATGCCCCAACAAGTGGAAATGATATAAGGCCGAGACACGTCTTCCACGGATATCCCACTTCTTACCCATCAGAGAACGTAGGAGGAGCCTCTATGCCACCCTCGATGCATGAAAGCATGGATCCCATGGGGCCATCGTCGAATACCCCCAATGCCGTAACGGCGTCTACCCCACCCAACAATACCTCTTTGTTTGGAGACATCCCGGACCACAAGCGCCGGAAGTTCATTCTCGTTGATGATCCGGCTCGTGGCTCCCGTGTCCGTGTCCGTGTTATGCTTGACCAGGTTCACATGCAGGAAATCCCGGATTCTTACCGTAAATCAAACTCTGTTTACCCGCGTTCATTTATGGCGTCACAGATGGAGGACGATTCACAAACAGAGACCCAGACCCAGATCATTGTTCCCATGCTTGATGGTTCCAGCATGACCGTGTCACCCCCACCACCCAGCAATCAGAAGAGGAAGAAGGAGTTGGATTTGAACGAGTTGGGGTACAGAATGTCGTGGAGCCAGTCCAGAGTGTTTGCAGGAAGGACTATGTTTTTGCAGCGAGCTCGTAAGTCACGGCGAACTTCCTGCGGCGCCGTGAGCGAGTGTTAATTTGGCTTTTTCTTTCTTTTTAGTCGACGCGTATAGGAATAAGATGAGGAGCAGTATGATGGCCGCCGGAACGGATGTTGTTAATTCGGCGCCTCACCTCGAAACTCGGGCCGGGAAGAGGAAGTGGTTGGAGAGAAACCGCCGGTCAAGGCCTTCCGACTCCTCTTAATTGTATCGACAAAAATAAATATCAAAATTCAACACAACACAAAAAGCTTTGGCATTTTTAGATTTCTGTTTCATGGGAATGTATAGGGAAATACAAATCGGGGGGAATTCTCGGCTTGGCTTTGGGGGGTGGGGTTTACACATTGGGATAAAGGGCACTGGGAACATGGAACAGTTCTTTTAAAAAAGAAAGAGAAAAAAGGGAAAAAACGCTGCTAGCTACCATCAATTACCCCATCATCGATCCAGGAGCAGGAAACAAAAAGAAAGAAAATTGGAGATGTTTTAAAAACGTTGATCGTTTTTTTTTTACTTACTGTATCCTTGGATTCACATTTGTTCAATACGGGGGGTTATCTTTTTTGTCTTCTCCTTTTCTCTTTCTTTTTTCTTCTAAGGGTCTATTACTACATCGTTGATATGGGAGGCGTATTATCATTATTATACCGATTCTTTTTTCTTCTTGTCACTATCTTTTGTGTTGTATTATTTTCCTCCGTTCTTTTTTTCATACCTGCTTTAACGTTGCTGATGGCCGATTGAACTTTAACGTTTCTATGGCATGGCTTCTTACGACCCGTTTACGAGAAAAAAAAAACCCATTTAACGAAACCTTCTTCTTTCCTCTACAGAAAGAAACCCATCGCCCTCCATCGACTCCTGGGCATACAGACACCATTTTTTCCCCTTTTCTATTGTTTTATTTCTTCTACAATGTCTTATATCATCTTGTTTGTACGTACGTACCTGTCCTATATCCTTGTTGCTAGTATGGTGGTGTTTTATTTTTACTTTCTTCTGCGTGCGGGGCGGCGGCGGGCTGGTGGGGGGGCTATTTGTGTTTTATGTATGTTTTTTTTTCACCAGTTTCTTCCCCCTTACCCTTTGTTTCTCGTGTACTACTGTATGTGCGTTTTTTTTGTATGTTATCTAGTAGCTAGTACAAAGAACGAGTTCTTTTTTTCTTTCCTACGTTTTCTTTTTTCTTTCTAAATGACGAGAAGAAGATATCTGTATGTTTCGTGTTTGTCCTTGTGTTTTGAGTTGTGTTTTTTTTTTTTTTTTTTTGAAAGATTGCATGTTTTTTAAGCTTCTCATTTCGTTGTATTCCTTGCTAGAATAGGTTTGATTGGTGCGAATCAAATATATGGGATGATCCCATCTTACCTTACTACTATTTACTACTGCCTGAAAAGTAACTATTCATATGTTTACAGAAGTGCTAGAGGTTAATCCGGATCTGTTTCAGAACGGATCGGAGTTTACCAACTACAAGGATAGGTTCGCTCCCTTCCATACCTAGGGTATGTAGTTAGGCTACAATTGCAGTTCCTCCCCCCCCACCCTGCCCCCATCGCCGCCACCTTACCGCCCGGCCATGCCATATCTGCAGCGCGTTCCTGAGTGAGTGAGTAAGTAAGAAGGAAATGCTTACCGGTGATCAGATGCTGCACACCGGTATCGATAGCAATCTGCAGAGTCCGTATCTCAATCCAGACCTGTACCTGGCTCTGATCTATCGTGATCAGGGGAGGGAGGGGGCTGTCATGGGCGTGGGGGAAGGGGGGGGGGTGCAGTTGTTGGTCTAATCATTGGTCTTCAACGTCCAACGTTTCTGGATTTGAAACCTAGCATTGCAAATTATGGGCACCGCGGTCAAGATGTCAGGGCAAGCAGCAACAACGCAGAGGGGGGTTGTGCTACGGTGAGGACAGGTTCCTTTTTTTTTTTTTTTTTTTTTTTTTTTTCCTTCTTTCTTTTTTGTTGCTTTTTGGTCAGGTACGGTTGTGGTAGTGGTGGTTACTTAGTAGGTACATGTATGTAGGTAGTGTGCGCAGTGTATTGGGACGTAGTAGATTTGATTGGTTGGTTGGTTGGTTGATTAGGTATAGCAGCAGCAAATGTCCTTAAACCATGTAATGTAAGTACCGCTAGTATTGGAAATACGTTTTATGTCAGGTTAATTATATATAACAATTGCAACTACTTGGTTATGTACATGCTACCTATACACATACACACAGACATACACCAGGGACTCGAACTATCATGGACCAGGTCGGTCAATCCCGTAACTAGACGCCGTACCTGTGCAGTCAAGCCGCTCTTCTGATACAAAACTCACAGGACCCTTTTCTTCTTCACAATAACGGGTGTGGATCGTAGGTTATTATTACTGGTGCAAGTAAACGAAGGCATACGTAACATCTACATAGCCCAGGCACAACATCATCAACGCGGGGAAACTCGGCGGGTAAGCCAGGGGTTAATTCGAGAGGAGGGGAGGGAGGGAATTAAAACGGACGGAATATGAAATCAGGAGATTCGATGGGAAACACGGGGGAAGTATGTGGATTGAGGGAGGTTTTCCGCGTGCACACTCAAGGAGGGGCCTGGATTACTCTTGCGTGTGGGGATTTACCGAATTAGATGCCCTGACAAGGTGAGTGAGTTAGGTTGAATGATTACCCGATTTCAAAGAAAGGGTTCCTTCGGAAAATTTTAAGTGGCTAGCTGGTATGTAAGGTTGATTACTAGTTAGGCAGTCAGTAACTCAGATAGGAGCTAAAGGTAAATTGCAAAGCGGGTCTTTTGGATGGCTGAATTCCTCCACCATGTGGAAATGGTAATGTGGCCCGATTTGGCTTCCTTTTCAGCCCAGCGTACATTGACTACTAAACCTAGTACCTGGAATATTAGAGAGAGAGAGGTTCTTGCACAACTATTAGCACGCGGTAGCTACCGGTAATATTTGATATAGTAGTTAGCGGGGGAAAGGAAAGAAGAGAGTTAGGGGGTGCTTAATATTCCGGTAGCTCGGTATCTAGAAAAGTGGGAGGGTGGAGTTGAGATTCCAAGGGTCATCCATGGCCACCTATGCATAACTTTACGTTGCTTGCGCTTCAGATAAAGTAGCCACTACCCCGCCCCCCCTGTCAATGTATTCTCATACTGGTTTCCTCCCACCATCCCTCCAACTCCCTGACCTGCATCCTGTCGCACACGGGTGACGGGCGAGTCTCCAGGAGGGGTTAAAAAAGCTCATCAGAGCTGAGGGTGTGCCAAGTAGTCATGATTAAAAACTCTAATTGATTTGTTTTGTGTGTGGATGAATAATAGTCATGATAGGTCACAGGTACCATCACATCATCAAATCTTTATTGATTGCAGGGGCTGCGGGAGTAAGTTATCGTGGCCCAAGTAATGCCGGCTTTGATACAATACTTTTATTTATACTATACAGCAATAGCCGTGTCAAAGATAGTGATGATGATGATCGAAGTAATTCAGGAAAGGTGTAAGAGCGACATGATGATGAGATGTGAGATCAGATCGGGGGCTTGCGTGTTGTTCACTTGCGTTAGATTTGCCACTTGCTTTCTCCTCTGCTTTTGTTGGCTTTGCTGTTCCTTTTTTTCTTTTCCCCTCTCATCATCATGTCATCTGCTTCCCATCTGGTTCGTCGATGAGTTCTTTTTTCTTGCTGGTGCGATGCATCGGGCTGGCTTTCAATCACACGTCTAATCGATAGCAGTTGTAATGGCCAGGACCGAGGGGTACAGCTGTTTCAACGGCGAACCTGTAGATTGACATCTCGTGGTGGTGGTGCAGTTTGATATTTCTAGTGTGTAGCGCTCTCTCTGGCACAAGACGAATGGGAAGAAGCAGGCTGTGAGAGAGATACGTGTATTAGCTACTTTACAGGGTCAGAGCTTGTTTTTTTTTTCTCGTTTTAGATGTTCACTTGGTGTGGTGGCATCCAGGCACGGCAATACTTGCCGGGGCGTCATAGATTATCACTCACTCTCGATCTCACACTCATTTTTAATCAATAGTATTAATTGGTGAGGCTGTTAATGCGTTGTTTTGGTATGAGCCGGATATAGGGGGAAATTGCATTTTTCCCCGCACGAAAAATGCAGCCTTGTGGTAAGAATGGGTTTTTTCCCCCGTCTCGTTCAACCATAGACGACTATTTCCTGGAGAAATCTCGGTGGAAAGAACCCTAAAGAAATAGGCACGGAGCTTTTGACACCACCATATTTGCGACCGTTTAGGTGATCCTATTCAGCTCTCAAGGCTTAGCGAAAAGATGTATTCCGGGCGCGCACAGCTAAGCCTGTGGTGACGAGGGTTTCGTTCCCCCCCGGAAGCTCTACCGTGTCCACTCTGGGTGTGGGAGGCCTCTCTTCTTCTATCATCAGCGTTGTATCCACAAGATATTCCGTCTCCCTAGCCCCGGCCGGCCGGCCAGTGGGGTATTGTGAGGCACAGAGGTTCTCCTAGAACTGTATCAGCAAGACTCATCAGGTTTCGGTCTGCGCAAATCCTACCTTCGATAGAGGACTATACCTGTCTCTTGTCTTGAGGAGGCAAAGAAATTCCTCGCCCCCCTATCTTCCTGTCTTGCCGTGGTTGGTAACTAACAAAGTCTCGGAGGCATTAGGCTGAGGAAGTGGGGCCTCGAGAAACAAGGCTGACAGTTTCTCTCTAAGCGAAGAAGTTGTAAGCACTATTATCTTTGGGGGCCCTTCTTAACGGTTTTCGATTCGTACAAGCAGTTAGCTAGGCTGGGGCCTATGCCAAAAGAAAGGGAGAAGGAAAGAAAGGAAAAATAACTTGGTTCTGGCTGGGGTAGTGGAAGTTTTACTAGTATCAGGATAATCATCTTTGTTTATACCTCCTTTGAATATCAAGAGTATCAAAGGCTAACTTATATCTCGTATCGATGCTTAGGCGTTGATTTCGATCTAGTTTAGAATTAGCTATGGTTTTGCGCCCTAGAGAATAACTTTAGCGACTGTTGTTTTAGGGTAAAGTTCTATACCGCGATGACGAAACTCGACACCCTCTACAACCTCTACACCCCGCTTTCTTTATATTTGGTAGGCTAAAGATCTGTTATCTAGAGATCGATAGTATGTTTCTTGGTCATTTTAAATATCGTTCGTCCCAGCTGTAGGGATTATGTTGTCTCTTGGAAAGACCTAGCCTGGCCTTGTTTGAAGATCACCAACTAAACTCATCAGTATTTAGAATTAATTTTCAACTGATATTCTTAAAGAAAGCAATATATTGAAGGTGTACATAAATACCAATTAACCATGTTCATATAAGTTATCGAGATGATTAAGGCAAGTTCCCGAATCACACATCATCACTCGACGAGTTCATGCTGCTGACGATCAATAACTTATCTAGATTCCACTTACGAATGAGTTACGCCTTGGTTCATAAGTTATTCAGCTGAATCCTTGATTAAAAAAAAGGCAGCAACACATGGAAAAACCAGGGGCATTATTACAGGTTTCATTCCTTCTCTCAGTGAGCCATCTCTTGACAACGGTATTTATTGGGCGCGCACTGATTCATGGATAAAGTACGATGAGTTGGAACGAATCCTTGTCCTGCTCAATCCAGCTCGCGAAGGAGAGAGAAGAGTGCTCGGGCCGAACTGGTCAACTCCAGGCGAAAAACTCGGTTCGTGGAACGGTGGTCCGTCGAGTCGAGGGAGAAGCCCTGCCACATACGCATATTGCCGCTCGGAAGGAAAATTCGGGCACCATAAAACAACCCTAACCCTGTCTCACAGATGAGGGGTCCAGGTGGCCTTTCAACGCTGTCGAACCGGCCCGCAAAGTACAGCCGTTGCTGTGCATGTAAATTGGTATAACGTGGAGGAATCTGAGATGAGGAGATGGGATGGGGATTTCCTGAAAGGAAGGTGTTACACTGTAATAATAAGTCAAGGAGTTAATTTTATGAAGGTTCCCATAGTCTCGTGAGGGCTTTTGTTTCGGTGCTTAGGTTGCATGCCTCGGCTAACATCAAAGCCCCGCTCGATCGGGATTTAACACCTACAAATCCAATTTCCTGTTGAGTGTCTCTGGTCACCAGAGCCTTTTTATTTCGTGTTGGTAGATTTATGATGTTATATAATTTTATTCGTTGGCTGCTTTTGTATCCGTGCCTGCAGAGTCATGATCAACCAGGCGGTGTGATCGAATAGGCTTTGGATCACACAAGAGGAAACGTGATCATGAGTGGGCTCATCCGAGTGATATATAGTGAAATTAAGAAGTAACTATACCAGGATAGACAAGTATTTTGGGGGGGGTTCTACGGTTATAAGGATAATTTGGCAGTTAATTTATAATTATACATACATATGTTTATCGGAGGAGCCATATACCCAGAGATTAATATTATGATCCAACAATTAGATAAGTGATACAGGCGGTATAATCGTCATTAAAATCTCTCTAGGGACGAAAAGGCTGTCGGTTTTGACTAGGCCTAGGTGTTACGCACCAATTCATAGTTCTGAGACTTCACAACATGGCCTCGAGAAATATATATATATAGTCTCCTACAGTATTAATCCCGGGCCCGCTAAGAGCTGTGTCTAATCATGTTTGGTGCTCTGAGCTGGGGTGCCATTATTTCGTTGAATAGAATCTTCATAGCCTTAAGAATTTCAGTAGCTACAGTAAGGGAATCCGGTCCAGAGTGGTCCCCTCTTTAAGCTTTCCCAATGGCATTGATATCGATGCTGTCTTGATATAAACAGCACAGTAGGGTTTATTAGCAGGCATGCAACTAAGTTGTTTGAACTCAGCTACAGAGTCTAGACTTCTAACTAATCTCGCGCAAGCTCCTGAGGTCAAATATATACCTTTTGAAAAGAACATGTACAGTTCCGCAAACAGCCCTAGAACGTTGAACTAAAACCACCTCGTCGACTAAGAGGTCTTCTGGAATAGGCTACTTAGGCGGGAACACAACTCTCACTGAGGCCCCCAGCGCACGGGTCAACTTGGCTCTACTAGTTAGAAAGCAAATCAGTAAATTGCATTGGCTTTGTATGCGGTAATATTTGGAAATTCATCCGAGGATACATCATCACTTGGTGCATTTCCCAACGTTAGATTAGGAATAAGAGTGATAGCGGACTCAATATCAGTAAATGCATCAGGAAATGTGTTAATAAAATTAGAGTGTAAGATTTATATAGGGAAATACACCACCCAGCCAAATTTGATTCATTTACTGGCGTGTTTCTTGTCAAACGACACCCTTCCCGCTCTGTTTCCCTATAGATTTCCCGATGCATTTCCTAGTACTAAATAAATTATGGGGAAGATTGAGCCCTCTCATGGCTCAATCTAATAGTATTGAATTATAACTTACGCCATCAATTGATATCTTAGAGTTTACAGTACAACCTAGTTATAAGGATATGGTAATGCTATAATGTGATAATTTTGTCTCGAGACATGTCTCTATCAGGCAGTTACCCTTATAAGGTGCCCATTTTACTGACTATTTGGGACTAGAGATCCATATCTCTACAGTCCGAACGACACCTCTCCAAACCTAGTAGTTGAACGCACGAGATATCACTCGTTTTCTCAACGTGGGTGGTGATGCATTAGGTGTGCATGCGGACGATCTTGATGTTTTTTGCTTTTTGCTTGTTTTTATATAATCATGGCGATCATTAGTACTACATGTAGGTACAAAACATTGCGTTCGAATCATAGGTAAATATGTAGGGGTATATAAGTGAGAAGACACCCTTCACGCAACCTTGGCAGAGTGGTGTCTTCTCACTTACCCCTACACCCGAAGTACATCACCCAGTCCACTTTGATGAATTTCTACTGATACTTCTCCTGATGCTTTAACATTGATGTATTCCCAGATTTATTTACTAGTACCTTTCTAGGGGGCCTGTGGAAAGTGCACCAATAAATGCATCAATTTCTTACTAGCATATAAAGTGTGCCCCGTTTAAACTAAACCTTTAGGGCTACTTTACCACCCATATTTATATAAGGCAGGTTAAAGCTCAATATAAGCCTTAATATACCTTTTCTTTCACCTTTTCAGCATATCGTCTCTTCAGCCTCTTCATAGCCCTTAATTCCGAATGATCTTTATAGCCTTTCAGCCTAGGCCTGGAAAGCGAGACAAGATGAGATAGAAGATACTAGTTATAGAGGTCTCGAGACCTATTTGACTTTTTTGCCACCTGGTTCGAACTGCCAGCTCAGGGGGGAGGAAAGGACAAAACGAGAGGAAGAAAAGTATGATTGGGGCGGATTGGAGAGGACGGTGTCCCCTGGTGAATGATGAGCCTCGAGATAGTGAGCGCACTGAGGGGAAGAGGGGAGAATTGTGTTTTGTTTTGTGTTTGCAAGTATTTGAGTTTGTATCAGGCGGTGGAGGACAAAGGGGAGGAATATTCATCTGCTCCGGAAAGAGGAGGGAGGTGGTTGCCATAGCCGGAAGGCTGCATGCATGTATGAAGTATAAATAAATAAATAAATAAATATAACTGCCAGCTCAGGGTTAGGGTTTAGTTAAAGATACGTCCATGGTTCTACACGCCCCCCCCCCCTTTTGACTATATGTCTCGCTTTTCTAGCGCTAAAGTCACATGAGATTTTGATAAAGACTAGATCAACGCCGTGTCTCGAGGGTTTCAAGACCTCATCGGAGAAGTGCAAGATGAGACAAGACCTCCCTAAGCCTTGTCTCGCCTTCTCATCACAATCCTAACCCACCACGTAGGAAGAAAACTCGATTGTAATCCATTTAGGATACTTTCAGGACCGCTGTATTTGTGACTATATCTTGTAGGTAATTATTTGTTTATAACGTTGTAGAATGATGTCTACTCATGTAATGGCCTCCTCAAGGCTATAAAGCGCGCACACACCACTAGGCCCGACACTTTATCACAGCCCCGGGCCACAGACCGGCCCGATGCCCCCCTTCCGTAACAGTTCAAGTGAGCGTAAACAAGGCGCTTGTGCTGTTTGGGTAGAGCAGAGCGGGAGTGGGTGTTCTACTTGCCAAATGTTGTAATATGCGCTACTTCCGGCCGAGCGCAGTCAACCATTGTGCCTGGACTATATGCCAGGTACACATATGTGGCTGTCTTATATGGGTATATAAGACACCTCTCTTTTACCCAAATTTGATATGATAGCGAAGTCTACATATATTTTGCCGTGTACTACGCGTGTAGGGGTAAGTCTGTTGACACTGGCCCATGGTTGCAGTAGTTCTCACTGTCAACAGACTTACCCCTACACGCGTAGTACAATTCAAAATATAAAACCAAAGAAATGAATTGAGTCGAGTGAGATCCTGTGACTCGAAACGAGCAGGCCGAGATGTTGGCAACATTAACCAGACAGATGGCTTTTGATCCTTGCCGCTGGCTAGCTGTAGTACTGTGAATATTATCGGTGAGTGGTGCGTATGCGTTGCTCCGTGCTCTGGGTCCACACATCCGTCATGTTTAGACCAATGGCCCCTAACCATAGCCTCAACTCAAGGAACCTAACCCGGCACAAAATAAAGATATTTTTCCTGACTCCTCAGTTTTATATATATCGTATTAAGAATACTCTCTTTTCGCTATGTGCTGGTATGAATGGTTGCGTTAGCACTGCAGCAAAAATCTCCCGTTTTTCTTTCCGGCCGGGCGACTACCAAAATATGTGATGGCTCGTCTAAGGTATATGTATTTAGTGGTCTAGCGTTCTAAGCCCTGGGTCAGTTGGGTGTGTTTCTGATTCCATTTCTTTGTAGGGTTTGGTCATTGTGATAGCCTGCAGGCTGCATGCAATCAACAAAAGGTTCATTCATGCGATATCACTCGGATGGCCATCGTGACCCTAGCCCTAGTAACCCACCACCACATTACCACCGCCGCTAAAGCCCTAATATGATAAGAGTCATGATAACATGGGATATATTATGGAGATGGCTCTACCCACACCATATTGGCATTCTTACTCGTTCTCCCATTCCGCCTCGCCAGGCCCAGCCGGGTGGTGTTCGTCCAACCGTAATTACCGCCCCACAATATCTGATACTAGACGTACCCCCGGTTCAAATCATAATCTGGGGCGCTTAAGCTCTTAATGGTAACGTAATAGATATAGAATAAGCCTGGAGGGTGTGACTTGCAGTTTTTGGCACGCATGTCGGTTTTTAGCAAGAATTTAATTCCCCGCGTTGATTATACCACGATAACCTGCATAAAGTATTCTGGGGCCTCGTTGTAATCCGAGTTGAAGGCCTATCGATGCAATAAAACAACGGTTACAGTATCCAACCGTTCGTACATGGCGGAGCATCTTAGGTAAACTTTGAGTTTATGATTACGTAGATTCCCCTTCTTTGCCGCCTAGCTAGGGTGCCATTTCATAGCCCCCTGCCGGAGTGGTGCCCTGCCCAAATCGGAGGAGGATGTTCTAGATATTAAGAAGAAAAAGAAGTTTTTGTAAGACAGGAATGCCTTTTAACCTGTGTTGAGTGGCGGTTCTTTAAGTCGGTGCCTGCAGATCGATAATATGGAATGATAGACTACAAATGGCGCGCTAAGCCTATTCACAGACATGAATCATGAATGGGATTCACCGGTCAGCTAATGGTCCGATAAGCCGGCCTCAAACAGCCCTGAGCATATTCTTGCAAAGAAGGATTACTTCGCGGTTTTTCTTCTTATCAGGAATGTATCGAATAGCATCAAGAGGGCAGGACATGCTATAGGTTAAAGATAAAACTCTCAAAGGTTGACGATACCAATCTTCTTATGTCATAACAAACCTGCGCAGCACAAGAATCATGTGGAGGGGGGGGGGGGCAGAGTAACCTGCACAGCTGCTTTCACTAAGTGGAAGCCACCTCTTTCCAATCCACCCAGGATCACTCGTTTATCCATCCTCCAACGGGCATCCAGACAAGACACTATCCAGTCACCCAACGAGGTCTCCATCGGTCACGGGAAACACCAAGCCACCACCGCTGATAGGCTGGCACACCCCGGCTTACTCATGCATGCCGCACATCATTGGATGGCCGAACCTCAGGCTCATCCTGTAAGCCACCCGTGATGGAGAGTGGCGTAGATGAGGTGAGACGCGGGAAAGATAACTAAGCTTGTCAGCATGGCTCTTGATATGTAGGCTACTACTTTCGGTGTGTCTTGGTCTATAGGCAGAGTACGCGGTGAGTTAAGGGGGGGGTTTTTGTATTTTGTTTCAATTGCTTATTCAAGAATAGCTCGAGTATTGGCGGCATTGACCTTGCGGAAAGGCGGGAAAGGGCGGCAGCGGCCTCAATTGAAACTTGGTGGTTGCGTAGGTAGGATAAGAATACCGTGTAGTCTTATCTAGCGTGGCCCAATGATCTTCCCTAGTCTCTAGATAAAGCCACAATTGTGAAGTGAACCGCATCGGTGACCGATGGTCTCAACAAGAGAACACCTATAAGAAATCAGCCAGTATAAAATGCAGCGAGGTTTGAGCTTCAGATTTTAGTAATCCAAGCCTCTCGTAAAACTAGCCCTATACAATACCAATAAGTCTTCCCACGAATCATAGTGATGGATATGTAGCATCTCGAGACTAGCCGGTCTCACCAATAGTGTTTTCACGGGAGGTGCTCCCCTCCGTCGCTTGAAGGCCACTGCAACTGGTGCTTCTCTTGCCCGTCTCTATTCATGGGGGGCGCTAGACCTCAAGACTTGCGGGAGTTTTGGTTGCATAATTGGTGGAGCGAGGGCTTGACTAGTTCCATGTTACCATAGCCGCCGGGACCAGGACCAGGACCTCAAAGTCAACATTTGCCCACCGCGTCCGAAGCGCTCTTGCATTGAGCAAAGAAAAAAATAGAGGGGTGAAGCTGGGTGTACATTATGTATGTAGGAACAGCACTTCATCGCTCACCCACGTCCCACCCTGGTGCGACAGTAACCTAACCCTGGCCCCAAGTCACACTACATAGTCGCAACCCCAAACCTCCCCGTGTGGTATTCCAGACCAGTCCGCTGCACTAAGTCAGCGCCACCCGCCGTCCAGACTTGAAACCGCTAATAACCGACTGATATATCGTTACACGGGGAAGGGGAGTGGGTGCTCCCTTCCGGGTCCCGTCGGGTCGCTTGTTAGACATATATATAAGCCTTGAGTTAAGGTCTGGGGGTTTCAGGGTTGCGGCCCCTGCATACACACACATCACGACTCTACTCTACCTTCATGGAAATCGATATGTATGTAGGTACATGTCCGTTACATTACGTTACGGAGCATCCGGATCGATGCTGGACACTGTGCAGCAGCATGTGCTGATGTGCTAGCAGGCTGATGCTGACTTTACTACACCACAGACCACGCGAGCCATCCCGAGTGATCATCTATGATTCAAAGTTCTTGACCATTCCGTAATATCATTACCCGAGTCGGGCGTGTAGAATATGGTATCGTATCAGCGCTCAGCAGATCATGAGATGAGACGTACATCTCAGTACTACACGCATTGTCTAGCTACTCTACTAAGGAATCTGTATGTGTGAATACTCACCATCCATTCATCAAGTCTAGACTGGATGATCGAGCAGCAGTCGTTTATGTATGCACCTAATAGCCTAGAGTACCTACACGCCTTACCAGCCCCCCTGTTCTCCCTGCCACCTCTTTCCCCATCACCACGACCACCGCCATCATCATCACCACCTTTTCCTTCCCGATACCCATCCCCAAATACCCTCTGCACGGCGTCCAAAGAGGGCATTATCGCAAACTGTTGGGCCTCGCTAGTCCCGAAAATACCGACAGCACTTACTCTAGACTTAGGCAGCCAAATCAGCATTGGACCTCTCTGATCATGATCTTCCTAGACAAGACACTGCACGCAAGAGTAGTACCAGCAATCCCCCTCCCCCCTCTGCTTTAGTTCAGTTAGTATGTAGATGCGGTAGTCTAATTTATATATATACATATTGACAGCTGTTCGGGGTACATGATGTGTGGATATGGATGTACTCTAGCTCGCTACTCTACTAAGGTGATACTCTATTCTACCGTAGAGTACCTACACCGCGCCATATGCATCCAAAGCGGGTAACATGCCAACGCCAACACCGCTTTCTGGCCAGCCTATTAATAGCACACCATCTGATGTGGACTAGTAGGTTCCGCAACGGGTACACGCGAGTCTTAAAACAGGGGGTTGTGCAGCACGACGACTGACTATTATACAGTCTAAGCTACATGATGTAGGTACTTACATACAGTAGTCGACATAGTCGATGGATTGTAGATGGAAATGTAGTTAGTGGTTAGTGGGTAGTTAGAGCGCGTGTATGTAGAGAACTCGACTGAGTGACGATCTCTCCGGCCAGACCCTGGTAAGGTATTATTTTTTCTGTCCACCATGGTTGATATAACCAAATGTTGCATATGCTTTTACTACAAACTGACTAGGTCAACTTAGCTAACTTGAGGACATCCAGATTTGACCTCGAGCTAACGCACAGAAGAATTGAAAAAATAAAATAAAATAAAAAAATAAAAGGTATCATGAATGTAGGTATCATTTCTCGCCCATCCGCCCTTTCCTTTCCCCAAAAACCAACCAACAGCTCCCTTCTCATCAAACTGAAAAGGAAAAAAAGAAAAGAAATAAGATAATAAAAAAAGAGGTATCAGCAACAAATAACAGTAGAATAGAATCCATCCATAGCCACAAGTAGATAGTGGTAGGAGAAAAAAGAGAATATAAGAGTGGTGAAGAAAAATTCGTCACTAGCTAGGCTGGCCAGACTGGACCCCCAACACAAACAGCATCCAATTCTAGTCTGTATGCATGCATGTAGCACCACCACCAATGCAGGAAAAAAGATGTAATGAATAAAAAGCCAACAAGAAAAAGACCAAGCTGTTCTTTTGCACGTAACATCGTAACGCTAACGCAATCAAGCCCAACTTTTGTAATAACCATCCATATAATCAATAAAACAGGATAAAAATTGAAACATAAATAACCCCAAGAACGAATGTTTCGAGGAAAACAAGAAAAACAGGACCTAATATGCCAAAGAAATCATAAATTTTTCATGTTCGTTTTTAGTCTTATCTTTTTACGCTGCCATGCCTACTACTGCAATTGATATGTTAGCGTTTTGGTTCTGATATATAGAAAGAACGATAAATGTTAAACATACCTATAGGGCCCTGAGCCATGTGTGCTCCTCGGCGGATTCCTGGTGTATCCAATATACGTGCCCGGCTGATCTGGGTTCTCCTGTGGCCTCCTCGCTGATGATGGCTGGCGCATTGGTGGTGGGGCTGGTGCCTCTACCTGTGGTGGTTCAGGCGCCGGTGGAACTGCAGGTGGGCTAACAAGTGCAGGCTTTCCCGGTGGCGGCCTGTTCGCTGAAGGCCCGGGTCCAGGCCCTGGGCTTGGAAACCCATGGATTGAGTTCGGACGACCCTTATGGCTGTGGCGGTGTTGAGAGGAACGGCGTCTGTGGTGACGGTGTTCCTTGTCGTCGTCACGTGTGGTGGAACGTTCACGGCGGATGACTCGTACCTCACCACTACGGATTCGGTTGGACAGCTCAATCAGTTCATCAATTTGAGCCTCATCAAGGACCTGGAAGACCATGATAGAGTCTGATTGTTCCTTAAAATCGTAACCAATGACTTCGACAGCGCGACGGGCAACAATGTCACGGCTGATCTTGGTCCAGCGTTGTTCGCTGCCATCAAATGATTTACGGTTCCGACTGATTGAGCGGCGACGGCGGGAAAGTGCGCGCGGAGCCCCAACAGCTGGAACCATGTCACGGTCACGGCCGCGATGATCGTCACGGTATGACGCAGGGCCTTCGAGTGAAAGGGAATCCATACGGTAAAGGTCACGGTCACGGAAATCGTGATCGTCATATCCCCCATCGCTGCCCGCTCTTCTTGGCGGCATCATAGTTCCGGGAGCGGGGGGGACGATACCCGGCTGCGGCGGGGGTGGAAGGATCATCGGCTCAACACCATGTGGCAGAGTGTATGGAGCCGGTTGTGGCGGTGGCGGAATCATCACTGCCGGAGGTGCTGGTGCGGGCGGTGCTGGTGCCGGGGGCGCTGCCTCGGGTGCTGGTGGGGGTGGTGCGGGGGCTGGAGCCGGGGCCTCTGCAGCAGGCGGCGGCATTATAGCCTGAGTAGCGGGTGGCGGGGTGGCCCGTGAGGGCGCCGCTGCAATCGCTCGCTGGTTGATGGGAGAATTTAATGGGAGGGTATGAGAGCGGGAAGTGGTATTGATAGTAATATTTCCGATCGGTGGCTTGCCTCCACGGGTACCGCTGTAATTGATGTCAATGGTTTGCCCACCATACTCAATCCTGATTTGACTTTGATTCGTCTGTTCAGGTGCCTCTGAACCATTGCTGCTCTCCGAAGTCTCCGAAGCGGGCCGGTTGCGTGATTGTGGAATCATTGCCCTCGAGTCACTCGCTGGCACAGACCGTGACCTAGCTCTCACAAGAGCTCCCTTCTCAGTGGTGCTTGCGGCCCTCCTTGCACCAGGGCGGTAAACTTCCTCAAAATCATCGGATCCATCTCCACTTGCCTGAGAACCCGTGAGACCCAGGCCGTGATGCGGGCCCCTAGACCTGCTTCGCTCTCTCCTAGCCGCCGGGCGCGGGCGTGGCTGCTCCTCAAGGACGGGCCTTGAGTTATTAGGGTAATACACGGTTCCTTCTCGCCTATACTCACTAGGGGGAGGTCCACCAAGGTGATATTCTCGGTCTTTGGCAATTCCAGGCTGACTTGCGTTTGGGATAACATAACCCCCCTGTCGATCTATTGGCCTCTCCGTCGGAAAGTTCATGTCATAACTCTCACCAGAGAAGTTGCTGCTGCTAGAATGGTAAGCTGTTGATTGGGGTCGACCATTGCTCTGGTTCGACACGATATAAGGTCTACTGGGCGGTGATGGGCTGCGTGACGAGGATCGGGAAGTTTGGGCTCCATGTCGGTGGGGTCCCCGAAAGTCATATTCCGGGCCATGGTCATATCCTTGTGGCGCATGCGGTGCTGGCTGGGGGCGGTGTTGTTGGTGAATAACGTTTTGTCGCGGTGGCTGCTTTTCGTTTTGCGTGTTCCGTCTCCCGAGACTGTTCATACGGTTATGCATTTGAGGATCCATTCCCCGCATCCCTGGTTGCGGTGGTCCCGGCGGGCCTGGGGCAGGGGCTGTGTGCGGGGCAGGGGGTGCGGGAGCTGAGCCCATCATACCGGGGATTGGGGGTCCTCCCATACCCATCCACCCCGATAAACCACCTCCTGGAGAAGGCTGTGAAGGTCCGTAACCGGGGGTAGTTGGCACTGACTGGGGGTGGTGGTTGGTATACCCATAATTGGGGAGATCATCGCTACTATCCTGCGGCGAGTGGTGGGTATAGGGCTTATTATGGTGGCCGTGGGGTGGGCCAGCAGCGGGGGGGACTGGTGCCGCGGGTGGACCGCTGTAATACATGGTCTCCGGCGGAGGAGGACGGGTTAGTGAGCCGGTTGACGCTCGGCCTGGATCTATTCCATAACCCCGGCGTGCCGCGGGTGATTGAGCTCGTCGCATATCTGCTATTGCGGGGCAACAGAGGGGTTGGTTTCACGAGATGTTGAGGGATGGGGTAACAAAGTACGGACAACGAAACAACAGAAGTAGTAGCAGCACTGGGTAGTAGTAGTGGTAGTAGTGATAGCAGCAATAGCAGCACAGATGGCACGATAAATAGATGGGGAGAAGGTGTAGAAAAGATATCTCAAACCGATGAACTGTGCTGAGATGCTGGTGTTCTCAAGGATGATGATGGTGATGATGGTGATGGTGATGGTGTGGTGGTGGTGGTGGTGATGAGTAGTGATGATGAATGGAGAAGAGGGGAAGGGAAGGGGAAGAGGAAGTAGAAGAGGAAGGATAAAAGAAGGAGGGGGGGGGGGATGGGTGGGTGAGAAAGGATGGATCTGGTTGGTTGGGAAAGAGGTATGGTGATTGTTGGGCGGAATGTGATGATTATGGTTGTTGATGAGGGGTTTCGCTTGATTTGCCGTGACAGAGGATCAGGGAAAGAGTGGGTAGGGTAGATGATAGATAGATACGGTACTGGTATTAGTACTCTAGATACATGTACCCAGTTCTGATGTTGGGTGGTAGTATGTATATAGTAGTACCTAACCTACATGTAATCTAGTACATAGTAGAATTGTAGACTACATGTATTGTACACTGAATTAGTGGTGGTAAAATTTAATGGCAAGGGGCCACCATCAAACGGGTTGATTTGTGCGATGTGCCACGTCGAGCGGGGGAGAGAGATGATTGTGGATGTGGATGTGTGTGAGAAAAGAGAGAGAGAGAGAGAGAGAGAGAGAGTCGAGTCTCTCACAAGACAAAAAAGGGTATGATGACGATGATCTGCTACATGCGAGAGATAAAATCTAAATCTATTCGACCTACCATTTCTTAGATCTCCCCTCCTCTAGCCTCATTATCTTAAATTCTGTGACTCGTGCTGCGCTGCTCTTCTCTACATCACCCAGCTGTGACCAACCCCGGCGGGCGTCAAAGAAAAAAAAAAAAAAAGAAGGAAAAAGAAACCACCCCCGTGAAAAATAGGATGCATCGTGATGTAGATGGTCACCCTTACTACCCATTGCTCTCTATCTATTGGCGAACTTCAGTGAGGAGAGACAAGAGTTTTATTACTTTCTTACCCTTCCTCAAACTCAGTGGGTGGCGCAATAGTTGGATTGAGGCATCTCTAAGGAAGTTCTTCGCAGACCCTTGCTTCTTTCCTGGGCCACCGGCTACGGTACGGCAAGGTACAAGCTGTTGGGCTATTCTTTTTTCTTGTTTGCCCCCCCCCCCCTTCCTAGTAGTTACTCCAACCTAAGGGTCTTATTACGGTAGTAGCCAGCGGTAAGCAGCAGCAACGTCATATCTCGGTCTCTGTCTCTGAACATCACTTCACTAATTCCCCACCGACAGAATTAATGCGCAAGATCATAATGGCAGGTCAGGAATTAAAGGAAGGGGAAATTAGGTTTTTGCACAGCCAGCCAGCTGGAGGAGAACTAAACACGTGTTACGATAGTGGTGGATCACTCCCTGGACCCGTGGTGGCCTGCGGCGACGACGACGACTACGACGACGACGACGACAGACCTGGCCGTGGTATGGGTACATACATTCCCACAGTACTCTACAGTACAGCGTAATTAGTACCTACAGTGTCTCCTCCTCCTCCTCCTCTTCTTCTTACGCACATCACATCTCAAGTCCGCACCCACTGACAGCACAATCCATCCGGTTGGCCGCAGGGCCGCTTGTTGCTCGTTCGTTCACTGCACTCTACTGGCTTTTTTCTACTCGCGTGTCATGATGTTGTTGTTGTTGTTGTCTTCCTAGAGAAACTTAAACGGTCAAGTTTTTTTTTGATAGTGAAACTGCACTTCCCTCCGCTCCCCCGCCTTGTTGCCGTTTGCTTTTTTTTTTATGGACAGCCTTAGCCTTGTCTTTCCTTCGGATCATCTTCGATAACTGTTTCGCTTGATGAGGGAAGCACAGCAGAAGGTATTGGCCCCCAAGTGACGTAGTTCAGCTGTCTCTCTGTCAACCTCCAGGTTGGAGGGGTTAAACAGGTGACGAAAAGGCGTAAATATGAGTACTATGGAAGAGAAACGCGTTAGAAAGTGAGGAAACCCCAGGAGGGGGGGGGGGTGCGGTGGTGGTTGTGGACCGTGGTGGTGAGTTTCAGAAATTGAAATTGCTTACTTACCCCACTATTATCGATAACAACACAATAAAAAAAAAACGCTGTATGACTCTAGCCTTCGTGCGGGGAAGGGAGGGAAAAAAAATTTACAAGGTACGTAGGTAAAGCGTTTATCCGCCGCGTTTGCTGGCTGTTGCCTACCACGATCGCATAGGTGAGTTTTGAAACCTCTCTTTTTTTCTCTCCTGTGCAGGATTTTATTTTATATTCTATATTACTCAGAGCTTATTTCACATCTACTTTCACTATCTCCAGCTTCTCTTTTCTGGGGTGCGTGAATGAACATAGCCGTCCGTCGGGCGGGATCGCAATAGGCGGTACCGTTGTTTAGTAGGTGTAGTAGAAAAGATACCCTAGCCCGCTTGCTGACGAAGAAGGTCAAATAAAAAAAAAGTGTAGTAGTATGGAGGCACATGTAGCCTAGCAAACAACTACATGTAGTTAGCTAGCACCGCCGCTTTCCCGAAAAAGGCTTGTGTGACATTGCCGCTTCATCTTGTCACGCTTTCTTGGCACGTTTCCTTACGCCAATCGTAACGCGGGGGTTCTGGCCCGTTTCGATCTCTGGCCACAATGAAACAATTTTTTTTTTTAAATTATATTTGCCAAAAAAATAGATGGTGGATAATTCCATAAACCCTACGAGCGGGCTCCCTCTCTCTCTCTACCATCACTGCCACCCTCCCCCGGAGTCATGTCCGCCTTGCCTTGCAGTCGCATGAAGCTTGTACTCGCACTCTATGTACTTCAGCTACTTACTCTACACATCCTTGACGAACATCCCATCGTGGCCAATATTGGGGTGGGTTGCTTTAAAGAACTGTGGATCCAACGACAAACCGCGCACCTCTTCGCACCAGCATGGGTCCGAAAATGTCAAAAGTTAAAACCGCCCACAGCCCCATAGACACCGGATATACTACATGAGCAGTGTATGTATATGTATGTATGTGTGTAGTATGCTGGTGATTGATTCGGTCCCACATTGTATGCATCGACAACGGGAATCAAACCTGGCTGGCCTTACCTATGGTAGGTGCATTTTCCATCTTCCTCTTCATCTTCTTCGTCCCATCCATCCTCTGTGCTTGTTCGAATATCGATGCTTGTCAGCTTACCGCTTCTTCTTCTGCCTCTTCCATCTAGCCAGGCAAACAGGGCAGTTCGTATCGATGTCGGGAGATGTCAGTCGAACGGAGTACTATCGGAGTTCTCCATATCTTGCCTATTCCTCTCCCGTTCCCAGGCGTTCCTTGTGCTGCGCCGTAATACAAGCAGATCCACATCGAATAGGGTTTGGCCGGGGCGCTTTAGACCAGCCAGCCATTTAGGAGACGTCGAAGTGATGTGATTGATGTGATGGGCATTATCTATCTAAGGGTATGTATCTGGCTGGCAAAGGATGAAGGAAGAGCCATCGATATTGGATGCCCCGTACTAATTGGGTAGAGGCAATGGGCCAATTGCCATGATCCACGAATAAAGCTCGCGGGGCTCATCAGAAATGACTCGTATCCATGGACTGGAGGGTGGTATGCTGTTTGACATTCCGACTTGACTGGCTCGAGTGCGAGTTCGACTGGTTGTGATGGTCCGAGCCTGGCTGGTATCTGCTTTGGGGCGTGGGCGATGGTAGTGGTTGTAGTGGGTTGGTCCCGCCCCATCTCGTATACTCATGCTGGACCGAGCGTTCCAGTAAGTACTGCTATTAACTACTACTGGAGAATATATACATACGACCATCGCCGATTCGCAACATGACTAGCCATGTAGTCACGGCCAGCAGAATAATAAAAAACGCCCCGGATGGCCCAATTGCTTTAATCCACGAACTGATGGGCTCCAAGACTTGGGGGGGGCCAAGAAGGTGTGTTTTCTGCATCCACGGATCGTCAAGCTTTGTAATCTTACCGAAATTGGCTCATCATGGGCATCGAACCACGGGCAAGATACTGGAGTCGGTGCCAATTGTATCGTAGCGGATCTCCGGCTCCTGATAAACCCCAACAGCACGGAACGCTCGCCCACCCTTGTGAACAAGCCTGATTTTCCTGGGGCTCCCGCTTCTACATATTTTACATGGGGTGGTTGAAGTACTCCCTCCAGTTAGCGGGTAGGGCTCTAGAGGAGACCCCGGCCACATGCTGGAGAATCTGGTTTCTTTTGAGAAGTATCCCGTGGTTACATTGTGCACCGTCGTTAACTTGACGTCGGATATTGTCTTATTGCCGGAGTTAATGCTGGAGTCCCGTTAACAATCGAACCAAATATCTACTGACATATCTATAGATATCGATATGGATATACACACCCGCCGGGGCAGACAGGGCGGACCATAATTGCTTATTCTACTAGTCGTATAGACATGGCTGGCAAAAAACTGGATCTTCGGTGCTGCATGCCGCTGGCGGCGTCAGGTTGGCGTGACACGGACATTGACAGTAGTGTATCATTGACATGGATCGGCGGGCAGTCTATTATTACCCTACTCTGTGCGTTTTTTTTTAGATTGACATAGGGTGGGCTGGCGTTAATATGTGTTGTTGACCGTTTGTTTTGGTCTTGGGGTATAGGTGGACTGGAGCCTCTGGGGGTGGGGGGTAAAGAGGCCTTTTCTGACCTGTCCGTTAGCCCAAACCCACAAGGCGATACGCAGATGGCGGGTACCAAAATATTCATTAGAGACCTATATGTACCTGTCAATCATTGTCACCCACCACCCACCACCTCACCCAAGACCGCCGGCGGTGAATGGTGAACATCCTAATTGGCTGCCGTTATCTCAAGTTCCGGGCTGGGTGATAGGTCGTTTCGACCGGAGTATCTGAGACAATGATTATTTCACCGGTTTGCGCTCATTGGGCGGTCTTTGTACCACCATCCCTGATCGCCGCATCTTGGAATATCACTCGGCGTGTGCGTGATAGGCGATGATTGGAATTTTTTTTTCCCTCCCGCGGTGGCGATTGTGTATCTTAGCGCGCGGCCGCATCGGTTGTTTTATGCGCCACTTTGAGGTTACGGCACTTTAGTCATGCACACCCTACACGAAGAGCCTTTTTCCCCCTTAATTCTTTAATTTCAATTTCCAGACCCACTTTGTTGCCTCGCACTTTTCACGAATTTGGTCACTAAAGGCTTTAACCAAGGAAGACAACGCATGCCTACAAACGGGGGAAGGCGTACGTAAGATAAGCGGATATACATATTAACCGCGCGCGAAACTTTGGGATTGGATATTTGTTAAACATAGTAAGATATAGAGCAATAACTTTTGGGGTTTCTAAATAATGCCGCTGGACCCCCCCCCCCTCCCTGCGGCGCAGAATTTGAGAACCCGGCATAGCAATCAGGTTGGAAGGCCAACTGGGGACTTTTGGCATATCAATTCGGGAAGGAAAAAAGGAGGCTGGTGAAACATTTTTGGCAAGCACACCATATATACCGTCAGGTTTGTTGGAATAATTCCTCTGTATTTCCAACCACAGCGAGAGTACCATACGGTACGTACACCCCTCCAAATTCGAAATCCATAGCCTGCCTAATCGTTAATATCCTACTGTAAATTGCTTACCTGATAAGATAATTATTCTGGACGCTGCGCAATAAATGTAGCTTATATTACATAGCTATTGTTTCGAGAATCTTATAGGCGTAGAAATTGACTGAGCCATCCCTAATTAAACTCTCTGTAATTGCTGAAATGGTGCCCCGGATATCCTGCCCAGTTGTGCACTCTGCTCTTGCGACCGAGCGGACAGGGCGCCTCCGGGGGATCACGGGAGTTAGTCACGGGATCTCCTGTCCCCATCGCGGACTGTCAAACTGCAGAAATCCTCTCCACATGTATATGTTGGGGGAGTTGGCCGGTCATCAGCATTGGGCTTCGTTTTCGTCTCTCCCCTTCCACCCCACCAGATATCGCGCCCCACCCTTGGACTGAATAAGTATAGCTTCGAGGTGAATATTACCGGGGGGATATCTCTTTTTAAGTGAAGCTCTTTTTTTTTTCATTTTTTTTTTTCAAAAACCTTTTTTTTGTTTGTAAGCGACGCGAGAACTCGTGATTTATGTAGAGGCTAGTAAATGTGATCGTGATCAATAAGTATCGAATCCCAATTGCAAGTCTGTCTTTCATGATGCCCAGGTATTCCTGATTTGTCTCTCGTAATTGTATGAGGAAAAATGGCCCTAGAAACCTAGGCTCCTAGATCTTGAATTCTACAGATTGAAGCATTGGTATATATGGGCTAGCATAGCGGCTTGCCACCCCAGTGCTGGGTCCTAAGAACGGGGGGGGGGGAGGCAAATATTTGGGGATGTGTGTATGTGGTGGCTACTTTAAAGTAATGTTATTACGCCATTTACTTTTCGGTTTATTAGCCGGGACCGGAGTCTACGGTGAACGAATTTAGTGCTCGTTTGTTGGGAGCTGGCCCAGTAGAAAGAGGCAAAATAATGAAACCTAGTTTTAGGCGAAAACTAGGTCTTAAGTGTAGGGGGTTCCATTTCGAATCGATTGTTTTCTCGGAACGGGGTTTTAAGTCCCCCGTTACTCCCAATGGGTCCTTAGTTGCCTAATTGGGGTTTTGAGATTTTCTTATCATGTTTTGCACCATGTAATCTCACTCGGTACTACGCTTGGCGCGAGGTGTAGTTTTTGTTTTTGTTTGTTTACTTCATACTCGCATCCAGCCTTTAGGCTATGGCGGCGTACTACAATCTAAGCTTCCCTTGGAGGGTTCAATCCCTAAGGACCTAATGGAATACCCCAACCGAAGCCCTAAAGCCCCGCCGTTTCCACTTAGCCACACTCCCCCACATTTCTGCATGCCCCATTTGGGCGCCGGGTACCTGGAAAACTCCTCCCCATAGAGGCAGAAACCATCCCGCATGCCAAGCCAGGAAAGGAAACCACGATTAATATCCCCCTGCAGGATTAATATCCCCTAGGTGCGAGGTGTAGTTTGGGAATTTGGTCATTATCGGAGTGAGGGTCTAGTGTCTACAAATAGGGCCCAAGGTTAGCGCATTAAAGAGGCGTACAAATTATCAATATCTACAATCAACAAAACTTCACCCCCAAACCAAACAAAATATCTCACATACATGTAGTGTGCATAAAATGTGCTAAAAGAACGCTGTATCGTAGATGGATACATATTTCAGCGGAAATATGATTGTTCACTCACGCAGCTTTATAGCTGGCCAGGCCCTAGTACTTCTGTCTATAGAGATACCAGCGAACACCGGGCGACAGGACAAGGGTGGCAACTTGGAAAGGAGTGGCCAAAACTTAACAGTGGCGGGTTCGAACAGCGCGGGTGGTCTAGTAGTGGGATATACCTATAGAGAAGGCAAAAAAAAAGCATATAAGGCAGGCCAGAAACCACCATATATCATTGCAATTGATCAATCACTAAACAACTACAACACCGTCCCATATATACATATATTAACACACACACACACACACACATATATATATATATCTCGCAGGAAAGATTATAATCCCCATAGCACCTTGTCCCGCGATCTCCGTAATGAAGCTATCGGGTGAGCGGGGGGCCGGGGCCTGCTGAAGACTTTCACCACCTCTTTCCCTGCCACTCCATCCAACTCTCTTAGGTGTTTTCGGTACAATCCCACAAGCTCGCCATACACGCCCCACTTCAAAATAGCTGCCAACCTAGGCTCGAAGTAGTTGCTGGCAGCCCACCAAGGAGGAGCCACCTTTGGATCCTGGCCAAGTAGTTTGAATATGCGTCCCGCCGCCTCCGAGTACTTATTGTAGGTGCCCCAGCAGCAAGCGCATGGAAGGCTACTTGTAGCGATACATTGGAGGGGTGGGAAGAACCCCGCGGTCGAGCGATGTCTTTTCGAACGTCGGTGGTGGTTGATAAGGAGATCTTGCTTAGCATGCACATTAATAAATGGCACGGTGCCTGACAGGGCTATGTCTATATGTAGGCTCTGATTGTCTAGGTGTTCATCGGTTGTTTCCATAGTGGGGTGATCGTAAGAAGTCCATGTATCATCGAAGGCATATTCCACAATAGTCTCCATGTCCTTATCAGATGGTTCTGGCGTACAAACTACCATAGGGTTGAGTACTACCTTGATGCTCTTCTCCAGCAGATGGCGGTTCTTTGGTTTACACGCAAAGTCGACCAATTCGTGGATGTAAGAGCTCTCAGCTCGATCATCTTTTGGATCGCTCTCCATATGTCGAAGTGATGAAGAGGGTTGTTTGCTAAAGGCCAGGGTAAGCTTTTGACATAGGGCGGGTTCGTGTCTTTCAGAGAGGGTAGACTTACGGTTTTCCCTAACTTGCAAACCGTTCTAGGCCCTGATAATTCCGTCTATCAATCTTTTTATCTCATGTTCATATTCCGCCTATACTTGTACCAATAACTGGAGGCATTTCATGAGGCTGTTCCACTGAGAACCCTGGAACTCGGATGAATTACCTGCACCTATATTCATCATCATCACAAGCTCTTTATCGTAATCAGCTGCCTGAGAATATCATATATAAACCCTTTAGGATCCATCCCACGTCTCTATAAAGGTAGGGTACGAAAAATTGGTTTATGCCGTTGAGATGCTTTAGTACGTATACCCGACGTCTTAAATTGAGTCATGAACCTCGCGGAAGAACTGAATCCGGAGCCGTTCCAACGCGAATATTCCTCCTCTAGGATCTCCTGGCTCAAATGGATTTTATTCCAACTTAGGGGCCTGGCCTTGACCCATTTCAATATTGTCAGCACTTGGAGACATACCTTGCATATTGACATCCAGAATCGAAGGATTCTTGTTTTTTTTTACCCGCCTCCTATGCAGTTATTACTTTCTCGCTCAGTATGTCTCAATACCTTCTGAATGGCCTGCAACTGCTTCCAGACCCAAAGGACATGGTACTTCGTTCTCATATGCGGTATCTTCCCGGTCTCCGCAATAGTAGCGACGACACTCTCCCGTCCCACCGTGAGCGACATTGCCATAACCTGATCATCGGAAATCAATGTCCTAAGGAAGGCACTTTGGATGTTGATGCATGCACCGTGTGGTTCTTGAGGCACCATAGCCTATGGTGGGGTTTACAACATCTCCAGCATCAAACCAGCCATAGGAACGCACGAGACTAGCTAGGTCCGACCCGACCCCGCATTTGACAACTCCTGGGAACTAGCGGAAACCCGTCAATTAGCAAGCATCAAGCGGGTTAACCGACATAGTACCTACATTTTATTACAACAGAGTACTAGTTTATAGCTGGATTTGCTGAATATTAGCATCTCCAACAGCCATTATGGTGGCATCAGTTGCGAGGTCCAGGCAGTGCAGTCCAGGCCGGCTCCCGATGGCGCTAGACGGGCCCATAGGGCCCAGAGCACAACCTATGGGGTCCAGGTGTGAGTTCATTCGAAACTGCATATGTTTTCGCCGTTGCCAGAGTTAGCTGAGGGTGGAGGTATTAGAGCGTATTTACCAAGTGTCAAAACCCACAATTTACACTTTGCCATATTAAAAAGTGGGTTGCCGAAACTGTCAATTCTGACTAGGCCCACAGGTGGGGGATGTAGAATACGCCTGGATATGTTTACTATACTGTGTGTAGTTCATATCCATCCAGCGTATTTTACAGTAAGCATGAAGAATTATTTATCTATGGGGTTTTTCCTATCATCCTTCTTGATGTAGTTAATTAGGTAACTGAGGGGAAGTGTCAATTTTGCCTCTCGCAACCGTCATTCTTAAAGTGTCAATTGTCGAATTTGACACTTGGTAAATACGCTCTATTGCATGTTGGTGATGTAAGGTTGCATAGAGAGAAGCGCTCGAGCTCGGCCACTAATTGTGTTCAAACGGTGATCTCCTTAGGCCCTGGCAGGGTTTCTAGTTTTCTTGTTGGGATTATTATTGCGAGCCGAGGAAAATATATCCTCCCTGTAATAATTGTGGCAAGGTCTAGACCACTATTATATTATGTCATTACTGCATTTATGCCAAGACAATTACTGTTATAAAAGGACAGCTAAATTCCCTCCTGTATTAGATATATATATACACATCACAAGAATTACTTCCGCTACAATAGTCAACATTTCGGACATTAGGTAGGTAAGTGTGTGAGTGATTTCGTGTGATGTTACACGCATGCACTAATTGCAACAACTACTAAACACCTTCACGAGGCCGGTATGTAGGTATGACTCACAGGGTATGGTACAACTAAGAACGCTGAAAAAAAACACAGCTAATTTGAGAAAAATCAGGGAATGAAATCATATATACAATTTCCTGTGGAAAACAGAGGCTTCGCACCATTCCCCCGTGAGCACGCACCATACCTCCGTGAAGTACAGTGGAACCCGATATATCGATAATAGCTACTCAATAGCAGCATATTCTCGATAATAGCATATTGTTGGCCAATCCCGAGCAAATCGGCACAAGAAAATTTGTTCTTGATACAAGTATATCCGTGATGGCGGCATATATAGGAATTTTTATTTCGGACGATATCGGGGTTGCGCTGTAGCTCCAAACCACTGCATTTTGTTATACCCATGAGAGTTGACACGACCATATTCTCTCTTTCGACTAGCCATACCGCCAGCTTTCTCTCTAAGCTCTCTTACCCTCCTTCTCTTTTATAGTCATAGCTCTCAAGTTATCATATTCTCCATTTCTTAGTCGCGCCTTTTACTTTTCTGTGCTCGATCTTTTGTGCCTTGAATGTGATCGGAGATGAGGAAGAGGGGAAAGAGCTGACACTAAATAGGTTTTTAGCGGTGCTAGGCTGGCTTGAAAATTCTCTACTAAATCTCTAGCTGCCGACTGAGTATCGCAATTTATCACACGCGGAATAGGCTAGTAATGGGCACGCCGGGAGGTAGTATACTAAGTAATACTAGATGGTACTAGATGTTTCTAGCCACGGCGAGACTAGTTGGGAAGCTAGATAACCGATCCATCTCGGGATGACTGATTTGCACCCTTTTTGTGCATATCAATCGAATATTTACGCACAGGTACCTTAGTACCACTTATAAGCTCCCGCTAATCATCATACCTCTCCTAATTTATCTCCCTAATCCTCTAACCTATTAAGTACGTGGATATAGGATGTACCTTTCTCAATAAATCTTGCAATCGAAAAACTCATTGAATTCTTTGACTGTGTAGTCAGGCTGGTCTAAGCTTATATAGATCAATCTATCTAGTCGAAGGCTAAACATGGACGATTCGGGTTATTTGCATATTAATATGATTTTGGTTCCCTGCCTGGGGTTGGTAGGGTACACTTCCGATTGGGTGGTATGAGCACACCTGGGTCAAGAAGTGGACAATCACCATGTTGATTACGACTCGGGTGGTGGAGGTGTTGAGGCATAACGGGGGTATTTAGTAACCGCTAGTTTAAACCCATGGCCCCTTGGCGATCTGGTGAGCGTTGGCGGAAAAGGAGTTGGTCATATCGATAGTTTATAGAGTGGAGTTTGCCCACAGTAAAGAGGGGTACGTACCGGTAGTCGTTGTCTCGTACTCAAAAGCTGGAACGAGACTAGGGTATTCATAACTATATGTACGTGGTGATCGTGGGCCTAGGGTTTGGTTGCACGGGTTACGAGTGATAACATATGACTCAACCAACATATGTACCGCAGAGATCTAGACCTCATCAGAGGGGACCCTATTCCTCATCCCATCTCCCCCCTCCACAGCTATATCTCAAAACCCCATCACCACCATCACAATTGATGTCTGATATCATCTACACATCTTACAATACTAGCACCACTATCTCATATAGTCCACCCATTTCACCACAGCTCACGTGATCACTACAACAAATAACTACAGTCAAATCGCCCTACGTAGCTACAAGGGTACCTCTTACTAGGGTAATCGCCTTATAAGGGTATGAGTTCTTGGGCTATAATAGCCTTCGTAGACACAAACTCGCCCTGTTTGTAAGGGTATACGCCCTGTAAGGGTATGACTTCGCGCCACTTTGTACCCTTATAGGTGACTGTATCATTTACACTTATTCTATTATCAATTACAACTAATCATGACTCTCCGGCCTTTTTTTTCTCGTAAGCTACAGGCTAAACGCACTGTGTTATCTCCACTCGACCGTTCACCCTTATCTATTCTCAATAGGCAGGGCCATCTTTCCCCGTAATGCTGTATTGGTATGAAGAATACCTTTAAGGGATCTGTCCACGCACCTAGCTATCACTATTGCCTATAGACTTCGAAACAACATTACGCTGATCCCGACGGTACGATTTAACGGCCGAGCTATCTGTAGCCATAGTCGAATCCTCTGGAATGTCCCGTGGGCTGTAAAGCCAAGTACCCGCCTTTCAGAAAGCCGAAGTATATGGACGGTATGTCGTGATGAATCTGGGGAACTCAATTTCTCTATATTTAGAAGCAGGCCTATCTGATAATTCGTCAGGCCGTACTGCAACGAGACACCTAAACCCTTTCTGGTAATCGTGATATAAACAGCGCAATGAATTGCAAAACGATGTTACAAACTCAAAAACTACAACCTGAATATTCTGGGCGTTAAATTCATCACGCTACCATAAAGGATTTAGGTGTCTCAGATTCAAATTCGGCCTGACGAGTTATCAGATACCAGAGTGGCGAGTTTTGTGTGTGGGTACACACATTATACTAAACGTACTACTTAGCTCGTCCAAAGGAAGTTTAGAAAAATATGCACAAGCTGGGATTGGGGCAAGGCCCCCTGGCTGTTACTCTGGGGGCGACCCACTTAGGTAGTGCTAATACAGGGTTCAAAAAGCTTGGTTGACATTGAAAACGACTAAGCGGAGCACTAACCCACATGCACCTCATCTGGCCGCGCAGCAATAACTTTTACGTATCTGATGGGCATAATAATACTAACGGAAGAAATAAACGCATTATAGAATTGAACGGGTAACCGGTCCGGCAGCGGGACCGCTGGGCCTGGCATTTATAATCTACGAAGGTTTGACCGTGTTAACCCCGGTGCAAGGTATATATTGGAAATCAATGAGAGACCATAAAACAGCATTGATCCCATCTAGAATTAATTCCCCTTTCTCTTTATCGGGCCTTTGCCTTTTGTCCATGTATCTTGGGTGGTTTGGTACCGACTGTAACGGACTGAGTAGTCCATGTAGTTTGTAACGACCCGCCTTCCTCTAGTATCTTTCAGCTAGTACTCACGATAGGTTCGGCGTAGATATCATGATCAGGTAGGAATTACTGGCAACAGAAATTATACAGAAGGGCTAGCTCTAGCATCAACTGATTAATAAATTTAGTAGCGAACTTGAATATTTAGTTTTTTGTTGTTGACTTTGTTTGTAGAAATATCGGCTAACACGCCTATAGCTATATATAAGTTGTGAAGAGAAACCAACTACATGTATGTAACTAGAGCAAAGGGTATTGCAATTGAATGAATTTTACCCTTTGACAAACGCTCCTCCAATACTCTCTAGCCTGCATTGGACAAACCTCTTGGGAGATAGTAGTGAATAATTGCCCCTCGTTGTTTATATTTAGTTTGTTGCGAATATGTACGGAGTCGAGAACCCGTCAACTAACTAAGGACTAGTACACCGTATATATACTGTTGTTCGGAATATAGGAACAAATTAAAGGAGCGGAAATATCAAAAAGAGCCTGTATCCACTTCTCACGTTTCTTAGGAAGAAGAATCAATTAACTTCTCCAGCGTAATTATATAGTTTATAGCATACAGGGCGAAGGTAAGGTGCGTTGGAAAAAAAGAAAAAAACAGTTTCCCCATACAAATTCCGAGTAAAGAATCCCGAGACAGAGGTAACCCGGATCCCAGCGTGGAAGTTGAGCTGGAGGGGGTGCAGGCTGCCGCCCGCTGACGGCAGGGCGCAGGGTGCCCCGAATGTCGGCCCGTGGGTGACACCTTCACGCAACCTTGACCCCCGAAGTATGGCTGGGGATACCTTGAACCGGAGCACTTTCAACGTCAAGTTTTTCGAGGCTTCTAACTTTCCACAACCACGCCCTAAATTAATTATCTCTCTATTATTCGACTAGTTTTTACCTACTCTATCATTCTACAGATTCTAAATTGGTTAAGCTATTCTATGGGCGGAGTTATTGGAGTGGGGTCTAAGATTAATGTCGCGGACCACGTTGATGGTGTTGGCATAGGAAGTTATTTTGTATAATCAAGAAATTTAGCTGCGCTAAGAGCTGGATTAATATACCATTAACTCCTGGACCGAATGTTGGCTCAAGGCGTCCCTGAGTATTAGGTCATCGGACGGGCCTACAAACACCCTTAGCATTAGTTTTTTTGTATTCGGCTGCGGCCCGAGCTAAAAGTCTAGAATGTGCTCGCAGGGTCCAAGACTAGATTTTTGTATTGGATGCAATCGCGTCCGTCAAAACCCGTGAACGGGTTTTTGGTTAACCAATGGGTGCGCGTACTAGTATTTACCTGCCCGAGTAGGTAGTTGATGGCTTTCTTCTTTCTTTTCCTTCTTTCCTATCTTTTCCCTTCCTCTCATTTTTCTTCTGGCGGCCCACTCGATGCTCTTTGCTGGAGGTCAGCATTTACCGACAACTTAAGGGATAAGGGATATTCTATTCGCACAGTATAACGGGGCAGGACCGGGAGTCAGGGTTCGACCCGGGATACGCGTCGAGACAGGGGACAAGGACGGGGACAAGGACGAGTACAAGGGCGAGATCAGGGACTCGGACCTCGGCAAAAAAATCGCCGTCCCCCGGGGGCGAGAGAGGCCCAGAGCACAGGGAGGAATTTTAATCGATTAGATCCGCCTAATAGTAACGGTTTTTAGCCCCAACCCCCTGTTCGCCAAAACCCTGTGAACTATTGGACCTTTTAAGCCACGGCTGTAGTACTTAGCAGTTTAGCATGATTCGGTTCCGGTAACCTGGTCCTCGGGTTGGGATACGTACGCGTGATTTGATCGTTCCCTGGTTTCGCGGGACCAACCCAACGCACACAAGGGTTTGGGACATTTCAATACCGCAAAATCTCAATGAATTCGTTGCGCTTCAGCAAGGATTATTTACACCAAAACTTGCAGATTGACACCTAAAGGTGGGCTCTAGTTGGCCTATACCCCTGCTGTCTCGCAACGAATTTATTCAGATAATACGGTACGTTAATATTAATATGTACCCAAAATCTTAGTTTATTCGGACGGTTGCCAAGAGGAAATTTTGCAGAGCTTTTTGCAGCCAACACCGCTCTTGGCAATCGTCTGAATGAACTGAGATCTTGCGGTACCCGCGAGCTGTAGGACCATCTACGTCAATATCAAGTCCCTCAGGGCCTCCACATGAGTTGTTTTAGGGAGCCTTCGCCCCCCCTCCCCCAATTCCCGCCAGCTTGAGCTTTCATTGCCCGGTGAACTGAATTGCATCACAGGGCAATGAAAGGTCAAACTGGCGGGAATTGGGGGGGGTGGAGAACTGGCGGCAATGGGGAGGGGAGGGGCCGGGGGGAGGGGGGGGCCGAAGTGTAAGGTGTGTATTAGGGTCCCGTCAAATATACAAGGGTAAGATACTGGTGGTAAAGAGCCACGGTTATAAACTACATGTAGTTATAATTATAAACTCGGGTCCAGTTGAGAGGGAGTAAGATAGTAGTAGTTAAAGATACTGTGGCAGGGTTAGGGTTATCAAGAAACAACATACATACATATAGGAAGTCGCATTTTTAGCTTATGTCATCCGGAGTATCCTGCAGTTATATCAGTTTAGTATTTTGCCCGTTTTAAACACGATCTCACGGGACCCTAGTACGTATAATGGTAAGGGTAATACTGATCACATCGGTTCGGTTAAATACAACATAGTGACCACCTGGCCGGGTGACCCAAAGTCTTGGGTGCCCGTAACTACATGTACAGCGACAGGTAACAAGTGATGGAATGCCCTGAGGTACAAACACCAAATGTTGGTGGCGTTTTACCAAAACAGGCATCACTGTGTTCCATCACTTATTACCTGCTGCTGTACTACGGTGTGAAGGGTAAGTGAGTAGAACTCGGCGGTGCGGTTTGCGTTGCTACGTTCTACTCACTTGACACCGTAGTACATGTAGGTACAACCCGCAGTCGTGAGGTCAGATCTTGCTTTTGCTTGTGATCGGGTTTCTCTCCTACCTCCATGGCCATCTCCTGGTGATCATGATGAATTTTGCCACCCCCAATGCCATTACTATGATAGCGTCCAGTGCACTGCCGTATCATTTTCCGGGGGGAGCCGCAACGTCACGCAACGCCGGAAACGATCCAGTTTTAGATGGACCAAGGAGGAATCTACAAGACTGCAGCGGATTGTAGACTAGGACACACCAGAATTTCGACCATAGCCTAGGACTAAATGGACTGCATATGTGGTGAACTCACGACACTGGACGGACACTGCAATATCTACCCAATATGATGATCTTTATTGTGTTCCATTCTGGCAAAAACTAAACTACTTTTGGCTCTTTTATGCAGTCCGCAGTCTCCAGTCCGTCCAAAATTTGGACGGACTGCCTGAGTAGTAAGACTAAGACTAAGACTTGGCCGTTGAGGTTGCAGTCTTGGCCGTTGATTATCTTGGCCGTTGAGTGTCACTGCAGTCGGAGTCTTTTTTTTTTTGAAATGCAGTCGGAGTCCTAACGTTAACCACCATTAAAGTAGATGAGCCATCCCCGCCACTTTCAACCAATCATAGAAAAATCCTAATTAACCACCCCTGTCACTTTCAATGGGTGTATGTACCTACATGAAGTGCAGTCGGAGACTTTTTTTTTCCGAGTCCTATGGTGGGGGAACCCTTCAGATGGAGGATCTTGCTTACTAATACATCAAACTGCGCGCCAAGACCAGCAAAAACGCTTTTTTGACCATACAAGCGGCATTAGAGGCCTCCAGTCGATCCTGTTTTCCATTTTCAAAGTGAAAAGGAAACTCATGTAGCCAAGGGTCTGCCCTTAGCACATTGGACTATCAACAAACGCAGCAGCAGACTAAAAAATACTTGAGGACGGAATATCTAGCATTAAGTATATATTTATCAGAAAGTGACATGTCAGCTGCAGAAGCGGGCGCAATCTTAGCTGCATGGGTTTCTCGGGTCAACTGAAAGCCTCTATTGTCCCGCCCAAATATTTTTATAACTCAACAACCAGAAATGATTTCAAAAATTCAAGCAGATATAATGATAGAGTAGGTAAAACTAAGTCTATCCATCTAATAGATTAAGAATATGTGTTGTGGTTGGTGGGCTATCCCATGGCGCGTAGCTTGGTTTTGACTCTTTGTGTACCGGGGGTTGTGGGTTATTCTGAAGAACATTTTTTCGGCGGTATGATTGGTTGAAGCTGCAGAAAATGATACTTGGCGCCAGAAAAGGTACTTTAATAGGTTGCCCCCCCATCTTTTGCAATGCAACCTCTGAGACTGCAGTTTGGCTATTGTTTGCACCCAACCCCACCAAAAAATGTTTCCCACAAGGGCTTATGAGCTCAAAATCTTATCTAGGAGAAGCTGGGAGTCAGCGCTATTCTGCAGTCCTTTTTTTGTATTTTTAGCAAAATGTTTAGATTTTTGAGTGAAGGTATATGAAAGTTCTTCAGACTTTTTTCCCCATACAAATTTGGTGAGCTAAGGCTGGTGTGTGATTGATGATAATTGGTTGCTCCATTTAAAATCCCTGCATTTTTGGCCAATGAAGCAGAGTTCTTCAGAATAAAGGTGAACACCCGGTACAGCCCACTTCTTCAACCCACCGTTCATGAAACAATACAAGCCTGGGCTCTACGCATTAAAAAACATGTTGATGAGTCCTGAGGTCGGTCTGAGAATATACGGTTGAGAGCCAGGCACCAGGCGAGGGTGAGGTGTTCAGATTGCTCCGTGTCAAGGATTCCCCCACCATAACCTTTTAAGTAGATGAGCCATCCCTGTCACTTTCAACCAATCATAGAAAAATCTTAACCACCCTTGTCACTCTCAATGGGTGTACCTACATTAAAACGCTTCCTAACGTTAAACACCATTCTCAATGGGTGTACCTACATTAAACGCTTCCTAATTAACGTTAGACACCATTCTCAATGAGTGTACCTACATTAAACGCTTCCTAACGTTAAACACCATTCTCAATGGGTGTTATACCTACATTAAACGCTTCTTAACGTTAAACACTATTCTTAATGGGTGTTATACCTACATTAAACGCTTCCTAACGTTAAACACCATTCTCAATGGGTGCACCTACATTAAACGCTTCCTAACGTTAAACACCATTAAGGTAGATGAGCCATCCCTGTCACTTTCAATGGTACGTGTATGTACCAACATGAAATGGTAGAAGCTGGAGATGACATAGGTAGGCGTTACTGTGCTCGCGCACTGTGCCTGAGAAATCTGAGTGCTCAGGCACAACGGTCTACAAAAACCCATCTTTCCGCCGCCCTCAATTAATCCCTCCATCCATTCTACAGCACTCTAGCTCTATCCCCTCGAGTCTACTATTGGTGGAGTTTCTTTTTTTTCTCTTTTGGTCTAATTCATTGATTGTATGCACCTATAGCCACTAGTGCTGGCCGCGGTGGCGCAAAACCAAACCACGCTCTCCGCTCACAGAACTTGCATGATCACGCCAATTGACGTTAGGAGGGAAGAAAGAGAAATCCGGGAGGAGACCATCATGTCAAGTGTTCACGACAGTTCTGATGCCATGGGCGCCCGAAAAAAGCGTCCACAATCTGACGACACTGCTGGCAGCAATTTTGATGGGACACCTAAACGTCAGAAACGCTGGGAGTCGCCTGTGATCCGACGTTGTCCCTTTTTTATCAATGACCCAGGGCACAAAGACTTTGCCAGTGGTGGGAGCTTATATCAATGTACAAGCACTATCCCCAGGTTGAAGTATGAACATTTGAAACCCCCTTCCCCATCCACAGACCCAAGGTATTGATCGTTGCAAAGGCAGCATATACAGCGAACACATACAAGGCCATCCCAGTGCGAAAGATGCGGTTTTAGGGGGGATGCAGGCCAGCTAAGGGGACACAAAAATGCAATAAGGGGGTGCGAGGAGAGACCTTTCGTGAAGGTTAGTGAAGAGGATTTGAGGATAGAGAATTATATGAAGACCCATCCACGCTTCAGCTTTGAGGAGATAGCCGAATTTCTCCGTGGCAACTGTCCGAGGGATATCAAAATTTGTAAGTCCGGTATTGAGGAGTTGTGGGAGATTAATGTTAACCTCCCAAAAGGCCAAGAAGATCCAGACTACAAATTAAGACAGAAGGAAGAGAGGGACACCTTTGGGCGGGCGAGGAATCACGTGCCAGGCAATTTGGAGCTGCCCTCCACCCCCGGGAAATATGTAGGGCACTCTATGGGGCCCGGTGATCATGGTATGTCTATTACATATAATATTGTGTTGATGAAGGGTTGTTTGTATACTTATGTAGTAATTTAGCGAGAGTTGAATTAGCTAAAGAATATGACCGGGAACCATCACAACCCAACACACCCAACACACCCAACCCAGCTCCGGACAGCACCCTCCTAAACCCATCTCAGTCCCACGGTGACCAGGACTATGAATCACTAGTCATCTCTACCACATTCACAGATATAGGGGACACCCCCGGGGATTGGCGTCCTGACGAAACGTTAATCGTAGGAATCCAACAAACGGAAGATCCATATGCTAGTTTTTATATGGGAGATCAGGTACTACCATTCTTTTATCAGGAGTACAACAATGTGGCCTCGCACAGCACCCACTTAAACCTACCTCAATCATACGATAACCAGGGCTATAGATCATCGAGTCGACAGGTAGAGGATCCGTATGCTAGCTTTACCCACTAGGGTTTCAATACGGGAGAGAAACAAGCACCCTATTAACAGGTGTACGATTATCCTCTACTACCTTATGCCGTGGGGACAGATTTCTCCCCCGGCCAACCATATCTCGGCCCAACCTTTCTGCTAGCGGATGATTGGATCGACACGTTGATTTAGCTACAGCTCCCAAGACAGACACACCCCCTGGGTCGAGAAGTTCCGGTTCTGGAGATGCCGCCCGGGTTTTGCTATGGCTTACCAGCTAGCGAGCTAGCGAGGCTGCCTAGGATATAATTTGGAGGCATGTTACCAAGTGATAGAGTAGCCCGGAGCTAGTTTTCCACTCACAAGCTCTCACTCGATCGATTCTATTGTCGACGCCTTGACAGTCTTGATTGATTGATTGATTGATACTTCATACATGTATGCAGCCCGAAGGCTATGACAAAACCTTTCCTCTCACTCTCCTGAGGCAGGGCACAATTTTCCTCACCAAAAGAAATCCAAACAAAAGAAAAGAAACCACGCCAAAAACAAACATACTCAGCTCCCCTTCCTCACCAAAACCCCAACGGAAGAAACCACGCCAAAACAGACATACTCAGCTCCCCTTCCTTCGCCTAACATCTCACTACATCCGCCCAGTGCGCTCATTATCTCGAGTCTCATCATTTACCAGGCCATCTTCATACAAAAACCCCACATACATTCTAATTCTCCTCTCTTTCCAGTCCGCCCCACCCAAATTGAAGCTCTCTCTCTTCCTGCCTTTCCTCGTCATCTCTCCCCTCCCCTCTTTCGTACTTCTTCTTTAGCCACTCCGTCCATATTTTCAGCCCCTCCTCGCCTTGACAGTCTTCTTTCTTTGTTCAATTCATTAATTATGTCTTGACAGTCTAATCTTCCTTTTGATTTTTTCTTATTAATTCATTAATTATATACCTTCCTTTTTTTTATTTGATTCGTTAGACATGTAGTCTAACCCCGGGCTCCCCCAAATGCTAATAATGCATACGATATAATATGTTATATGCCATAAAGTAACGATTACATTTTTTAAAAAGAGAAGTCTATGACCGCACGAGCAATCATGTACCTAGAAAATAGGAGTTGATCCTCCTGACCGCGGGTTGTTGGATTCTAGATGTTAAGCTCCACCTCTGATACAGTTATGAAATGCTTTAGACCCCCGCCCCCCACCCCCACCTCTCTCTCCCGCCTACCCCATCTGCTCCCTCCGTGCCTCTGCCCGCCTTCAATTCCCCAGCTAATTAACTACGAGACAAATTTTGTTATTATTTCTAGTGGAATTATTTCTAGTTGAATCGTTTCGATCTGCAGTTCCGCTGGCCTCGGTGTTCATTTTTTGTGCTATCGTTTTCCTAATATTTACTGGTAAATGTACCCAGAGTGTCGGGGGTGATGCACATTCAGTGGTTTCATAGCTACATGGAAACTAATCTCTACACAAGGCTATTTCAAGGTAAGTATGAGTGTGCAGATGCTTTTCACCAAGTATAAATATGCTTAGTGCTTAGGTATGGTAGAGAGGAGGTTCTGTATAATTGTATTGTATTGTGGTAAAGTATCTGGGCGTTGCCCAAGGGAAATGTGCATCAGTTTCTGACACCCTATGTACAGCGGTAGGTAATAAGTGATGGAACACAGTGATGCCTGTTTTGGTAAAACGCCACCAACATTTGGTGTTTGTACCTCAGGGCGTTCCATCACTTATTACCTGTCGCTGTACATGTAGGCACCGCTATTTTCTACCCACTTACCCCTGAGACCGTACACAGTACATTTGTTTATATAGTAGATGGTAGATAAGTACTTGTATATACGTAGATAAAGGCTAGGGAAGTATTTCGGCAAAGGTGGATTAGCCGGGCCTACATGGATACGGGGCAATTACATACCCCATATTAAACTGAACTCTTTGCACAGACAGCGGCCCACCTCTCGCTATGCTCTGGGGCAATTCAGAAAGGCAAATGGGCAGGTCAACCCCCCCCCCCCCCTGACACCAGCACAATCGTCCACCCCTTGCCATAGGGAAAGTCAGCCCCTGGTTTCAACTCAAATATTCGTTTCTCGCCCTATAGGCAAGTCAACCCCCACTGACACGAGTACAATCGTTAGGGCAGGGCAAAATTTCAGAGTCCGGTGCCAACTCAACTGTCAATTTCTCACCCTCGGGCAGGCCAACTGTCCGCCCCTCGTCTAGAGCAAGACAGAGGCTCAAAGCCCGGTGTCAGTCCAGCTGTCCATTTGTCACCCTAGGGCAGGTCAAGCCCCGGTGTCAACCTAACTATCCACCCTCGCCCTAGACAAGTCTCCCCCCCCCCCGGCTTCACCTCTGCAGGTCCAAAACCCCGTCCGAGACACAATTGAAGATGGATCAAACTACGTATATATCTACTTACTAGCCACCCCAGACTTCCAGACGATCAGCAACCGCCCCGACCCCCCTCCCCCGAGCTCCACCTTGACACAACTACAACCCACCCATCCATGCAAGACAGGTCTAATTTATGTATGTAGCGCGCTCTAAATCCGACCACCAGCAAGCGCCGGAACGGATATCCTAGCCGCGGTTCGAGTATAGCCAGTTTAGTACATACTGCTAGCAGCAGCAGCAAAGACGGCGCTCATGTTCTGTTAGCTTTTGGTTTCGGTTATATGGACGTACTGTGACGAGCATGCAGTGGGGTGGGGGGCTGGCATGCTCCTGGGTGTTGTTGATATTGCCCGGGGACGAGGTCAAAAACAAGGGAGGACAGGAGACTCAATTGAGCCTCTAGTACTTTATTATTATTACTAACTTGCTTGTCTTCCCCTGGTTGGCCGTGGTTGGGGGTTTAATTTGTTTCGTTGAAGCTCGCATGTTGCGTCCCATTATTTTTGACAGCTTGCAATTGATAGGGACTGGAGCGAAGAGATACTGGACGAACAAAGTGGGCCACGAACGAAGCAGGGAAGTGATAGGGGGGAGGATAATGTGGGGGCACGATCGACCTATCCCTTAGGAGGATAAAACGGTCAAATTCGCGGCGTGGTCCGTGCTTCTGAAACTGGCAACTTTCCTAAAGTTCGTCACATAGCAAAATATACCCTGCAACCATTAATTTTGCCCAAGATTGATAGTTGGCCTATGAACCTCTATTGAGAGCTGAAAAGGTGATCATATGTTGTCAATTATTGCCCGGAACGGATATGATATAACATTCGTTCTATCCCTACAATATTATACGTTAGGATTGAGTCCCCAGGGTCGTCGTCCCCTTGCAATTGGGCCGTTAATTGTGGAGACTCTAGCTCGAGTGGGCCTGGTCTGAGCCTACCATAATATCAGGGATCACCGTCTGGAATAGGCACGCAGGCTGAAAATGACATGCATGGATCGATCGGTAGCGGGTCTCGCTTCGCTGCATGTTAATAACGTCCGGGCCCGGTGGGTCGGTGCTGGGATTGGAACACACACGTGGTTCGTGCTCGAGACAAGACAGATAAGATGGGACGAGATAAGATAAGATACTCGGTGCGAGTGATGTTTGGTGAAGTTAATTTACCATCTACTAAACAAATGGCCTACAACAACCAGATTTTGAGACCATATAACTATAAAGGGTCACAGAATTGAAACCCCTTGTCTTATTTCTCTTATGGGTGTGGGGTAAGGCGATGTTGAAGTTGCATTCCCATACAAATTTTGGTTGTAACGAAGATTTCTGGCTATATCTAGTAGAAGTTGAACTGTAGGGTCCCGTCAAATATACAAGGGTAAGATACTAGGAGTAAGAAACACGGTTATAAACCGGTTATAAACCCAGGTCCAGTTGAGAGGGAGTAAGAGACTGCGGCAGGGTTAGGGTTATTAAGCAACAACATAAGAAAAGGGCAGAAACAGGTCTGTTTCCCCCCTCCCCCTCAAAGGCATATACAAAAGACACACCCGCATTTTTTGCTTATGTCATCGGAGTATCATGCAGTTATAAACATCAGTTTTCAACAGCTTGAGTATTTTGCCCTGTTTTAAACACGCTCTCCAGTATCTCACGGGACCCTGAGCAGAACACACCAAAGGTCGAGGTTCTCATCAACAAATAAAAAGTCCCATAGATATACCAAAATTGCGCCAACCAAGTCCAACATAATTCGGATACAGGAGATTTATGTCTCAAATTTTTGGCCTAGTTGAGATTTGGTAGGGGTGGAGAGAAAAGCAGTAAAAGGGTGCCTTTAGACACCTTCACCACCAGGCCCCATTCTTTGTCTATGACACCTTCAGGTGCCTAGATACAAAACGCATAACTTCAAGGGAAATGGGAAAACCCTCCGTTCTATTTGACCACTAGTCCAGTATGGAAGGTGCAGGGATTGGATAGAACCCACCCCCCACCCCCCACCCCAAGGGGGAGGTCCTAATCATAGGTAACTAGCTTTGATAGAAACCCCATGTAATCTACTGCCACTATTGCTTTTGTTAACAAATTTCGTTCTCCCCGCAACAGAAGATAACACAATCCTCCACCACCGTCAGATTTCCCAGCATCAAGTCAAGTATATTCTATCAGATTCATCTCACGGCGCCCTCTGCAAATCACCGAGCAATAGCAAAATCGAATGCAAAAAACCAAACTCTATTCAAGTCCTCAAGCTCGTAGTCTATAAATCTATACTCATGATCACAAACTCACAGTCTACAAACCCGTCTTCACCCTGACCCCCACACACTAACCAAAACAAAACCACCCTACAATCCCCCCTCCCCCTCTCCCCATAACGCCTCCCCATCCGCCACCATCTTCACAACACACACCAACACCCACGTCACCACCGCCATACCCAACACCTTCCCCCCCACCACCCCATGCACCCGCGCCTCCCCCCCCGCGCGCCCAACCACAACCTCCCCCGTAGGCAACAACTCCACAACCCACCCCCCCACCGCCCGCCACACCAGCGCCCCCATCACCCCCTCCGAATACCTAACCACATACGCCGCGCCCCCCAGATTGACCTCCCCGCCCAGCACATCCGCAACCTCGGTCACCGCCGCGCGACACAGCGGACACGCGAACGCCCCGCCCCCGCCGCCAGCCAGCGTGCACGTGCAAGCGGAACACAGCGCATGGCCGCAGCGGAAGAGCAGCTGCGGCGGCGCGTCGTCCTCCAAGCACACCGGACACCCGCCACCCTCTGTGACGACGGCGGCGGGGGCGGTGGGGGCGGTGGGCGCCGAGAGCGCGAGGACCCGTGTGCGCTCGTAGGACGGGGCGAAGGCGTCGTAGTGCAGGGCGTGCCGGTTGAAGAGTGTGCGGAGCGTGAGGGTCTCTGTCCTGCCGTTGCCGTTGCCGTCGCCGCTGGGGATGGTGACGGTGCTGGTGTGGGGGTTCCAGTGGAAGGTTAGTGCTGGTGCTTGTGCCATTGTTTGTTTGTGTGTGGATTTGTCTTGTAGTTGTAGGCTCTGAATGCTCTGTTGTTGTGGTTGTCTTGCTGGAGAGGGGCGGGGTATATATACCACACAGCAAGCATTCAAGACTCCATCTTGAAACACCGCGTCACAGCCCATCACTCGCCGCCGAGCGGGCCGTTTCAAGTACCCACCACCACCACCCCCCTGCCCCGTGTTTACCCCAACCTCTTGAAACACCCACCCCAGACACAGACACAGCTAAATGTCGGTAAGGGTCCCAAAACCGAGTGACACCCCATGACGCCCAACCGAGTGACGACCCATGATCCAGGTTTAGGGTGCCAGAACCCGGTGTACTAGCTTCGCGCTACTGTAACACTAATTCTATGGACCGTGAGCCAAGAGCTGGGCTTGCTTAATATCGTTACCCGATAACCGGGCCGCGCGCAACCACACCCAACCCCGGCCCCATCCAGCCCAGAACAGCCGCCCGCCCCCGTAGACTGGACTAGCCCGGTATACAACTTACCGACGCGCGCAAATATACAAACGGTTATAAACTCAGATAACGTGGTAGCTACCCGCGTATGTCATGTCATCCGGGCGGTAGTTGGGTGTTTTGAACGGTCTCGGTATCGGGCTGGACTGGGCTGGTGGGCTGGGCGGGGACTAACCCAGCACCAGCACCAGCGCCAGCGCCAGCTAATCTATGACAGAACATGGACGGACAAGCTAGCCAGAAACCGGGCGGCGGGTGTGCAAGAATGTGGTTGGGTTGTGTTCGTTGGTGTTTGGTTTGTAGCTTGGTTTGGGGCCTGATTTGGAGCTTGTAACCTGGTGTTGGTATCAGTGCTAGTATTAGTATTAGTCAGTAAGACACCGACCCAACGACATAATGCCACAACCCACCGCCACCGCCACAACCCGACCGACCCGCCCGCACTGTACTGACTAGTATAGACCGCCCCCCCCCCCCCGCGAAGGGCAGATACAACTAACCAGCCCAGAGCACGCTACTGTAGCCTATCTATTATTGGCCACCGGCCGTATGGGCTGGTTGGGCCGTGGGGCGGCTGGCTGGCTGGCTGGCGGTGGACTATACTACGCTTTGATGGAGAGCTGGGTGGGACATAGAGGGGGGGATCATATAGACAGCATGCAAGAACTCGGTGGTAGTACTAGTTGTAGTGATACAGGACAAGAATGAAGAAAGAAGGAAAGTCCTCTATATGGTCCCATTTATATATACCCACAAAGAAAATAACAAAAAAAAATAAAAACTATTACTACAACAAATAAATAAACAAACAAGAAATAGAAACCCCGTCTACCTCAACCCCAACAACTTCCACCACCTCCTCCTCCTCCTCCCCGCCCCCTCCTGCGCCTGCGCCACCACCATCTCCCCCCCCGTACTCCGCCTCACCCGCTTCTTCACCGCCCCCCACAGCCCTCTCTTCCGCTTCACAGTCCCCTCGCTCCCCGCCCGTCCCCTGCTCTCCATCTTCTCCACCCCACCACCACCACCGCCCCCCGGCTCCCCCACCGCAGCCACAACCGGCAGGTCCGAGTCTGTCGAGAAGCGCGAGTGCGTCCGCGCGTGCGCGGGCGTGTGCAGACCCCGTGCGCGCAAGCTGCTGGCAAACATGCGCGCAGCGGGACTGGAGCGGTCGCGCGGCGTGAGCCGGTGCACCGAGGTTGAGGAGGTCGAGGAGAGGGACGTGACCGACGGTGGGCGGAAGGACGTAGGGCGGACGATAAGGGCTGGGTGTAACCGTTCTGGTGGCGGTGGTGGTGGTGGCGGCGGTGGTGGTGGCGGCGGCGGTGGTGGTGGAGGAGGAGGAGGAGGGGCAACCTCCAAGATCCCCGGTAGCGCGCCGAGCGGGTGCGGCGGCAGGGCCTCGAAGGCGTCCGAGTATATACTCTGCCCGCTCTTGTCGCTCTCGCTCTCGCTGTCGCTGTCGTACAGTACCCGCGGCTCCGGCTCCGGCCCTGCCCTGGTTGCCGGCGGCGTCAGTGGCAGCGGAGCACTTGTCCTTGTGCCGCCGCCCAGCGGTGCGGGGGGCCTCCCGCCTTCGCTCAGAAGCCGCTTTACGGCGGTGCCGGCGCCGAGCGGGGGCTGCCCCTTTGGGTATCGCAGCGCGCTCTCGAGCCCGATGATGCTCTCCTGGCTGCTATCGCTCGGCGGGGGGGACGGTGCCGTGATTCCCCCAAACACGGGTAGGCTGTAGCGCGCGCGCGCCGGGAAGCTGGCGATGGAGTCCTCGTCGCTGAAGCTGACGCGGGGCGGCTTGAAGGGTGCGAGGGGTGCAGAGGTGTGCTTCAGTGCCGATTTTACGGGGGAGGCTGAGCGCGCGGGGGGGCTGTGGCGCGGGAGCGACAGAAACGTAGGTTTACCCCTTCGGGCGGTAGTGTCCGAACCGGAGCTGGAGTCGTCAGGCTCCTCTAGGATCTTTGAAGGTAGGGGTGCGGGCGACGGGAGTGTGCGGTCCTCGGCGATGGACTCGAGCGAGGCGGAGGAGTCCTCGTAGTCGAGGGAGTGGCGGCGGTTGCGGGCGGCGTGGTCGGGTGACGGGCGGATGAGCTTCTTCAGGGCCCAACTGCCATTACCACCACCGTTCCGCAGCGTGGTAGGGAACGGGCGGAGCGGCGGCGACCGCGGCAGCTGCAGGTCGCCGCTGTCGTCGTCTGCCGGGTAGTCCTCGCTGCTGTCCTCGCCCTCCTCATGGTACGCCGTCACCTTCCTGGGCATGCTGACCCGCGCGCTGCCGGTGCTGGCGCGGCGCCAGACGTCGATATCGATACTGCTGCTCCCCGTTCCCCGTTCCTTGCGCAGGCGGCGCTCGGTGAGGCTGTTGGCGCGCTGGATTCCGCCGCCCCCGTCGCTGGCGGAGGAGTAGCTGTCGCGGCGCTTGAGCATGCGTTTTGTGGGGGTGCTGCCGATGGGCGTGGGTGTGGGTGTTGCATGGCGGAGGGCTGTTCCGGCGGCGGCGGCGGCGAGCGTGTGGGTGGGATTGGGATTGGGGTCAGCGGGGGTGGAATGGGAGCGCCGGCGGCGGTACATTGCTGGTTGTTTGTATTGCGTGTGTGTGTGTGTGTATGTGTGCGTATGTGTCTGGTTGGGAGGGGAGTATTGCAATTGGCCAAGCGTGGTTTTACCGGGATGACGAGCTGGGATCTGCAGGGAGGGAGGGCAAGGATCAGCTGTCAGGATAGATTGGGGGGAGGAGAGGGAGAATTGGGGGAGATACTGTCTGTCTGTGTATGATTGATCTGTGTATAATCGATTGATGATTGATGATTGATGATTGGTGATTGGTGATAGATGATGATGCTGATGATGATGATGATAGGTGGTAGTGATGAGGATGAGGATGAGGATGAGGAGGATGATGATGACGAGACGTGAAGATGGGAAGAGAAGAAGAGAAGAAGATGAAGAAGGAAGGGAGGGAAGAAAGAAGGAAAGATCCTTTGTCCGGCTCCCCACTTTCCTGCTGCATCTCGACCACTTCTCCCGGTCCTCCCTCTCCCTCTTCTCCCTCTCCTCCTCCCGAACCTCAAAAGACCAATTCAGCCGTCCGATTCCGGCGTGGACGCCATCGACGTCATGCAAGGAATTGAGTCGCACACGGACCAGAACAGGACAATTAAGTAAGTTGAATGTTTGTCCCTGCCTACGACTCGCTCTCTACCAATGGATGTTTGACCCGATCGTCACTGCCGGCACCCAACCGATACGTGCGTTTCTCAATGTCTTACACGCAGATGTAGATATTTCTTTTTCCGTTGTTTCTTTTAGATGTAGATATTTCTTTTTTCTCCGCTGTTTCTTTTTCCTGTGACGTTGCGCCCGCCCGTTGCCGAGAATGGATGGATGGATGGATGGATGGGTGGATGGATCGGCTGAGTGTGGGTCTGGCTGTCTCGGCCCGTAGAATAGAGAAACCTAACCCAACACAACCAACACAACACAACCTTAAACCGTTTGCTATATAGATACAAGTAGATAAGCCTGGCCGTTTAGGGCTGAACCAACCAACCCCCACGAGTGATCGCCTCCTGGTCCGTGTGGATAATAAGCACCGTTGCCCCCCCCTGTGTAACCGTCGATGTGTGCTCAGAATATCCCGTACGGGCCAGGAACAAGACTGTGTGCGACTACACACCACACCACACCACACCACACCACCCGATCCGCGCCCGCTGGTAAGTACACAGGTGAGCGACTGTACTGTCCGGCGCTCGCCACGCCCCCGCCAGGCAAAAACCCGCCCGGTTCGGCTTATCAGCCACGGTCAACGCCAAGCATTTAGCCTAAGCACCACCCCAACACCGTCGCACGCCAGCCCTCCCCTCATCCCTTTGTGGTGTAGTTGGTATCACACCCGGCTGTAATTGCTGCTTACCGGTTGGTCACCAGTTCGACTCTGGTCGAAGGGAGTTATCTTTTGGTTGCCTTTTTGCGCAGGGTTTCTTGGAAACCTTAGTTATCCCCCGGTCTGCCCGATTCCCATGGCGGGTTCCTGTGTAGGCGCCCGATTAACCCTCCTGTCGGCGCTGACCATGCCCGCCCGGTCACAGCCACCACCACCACCACCACCACCGTACGGGAGACCATCTCGTACCCCACGGGCGTGCTTTGTTATGCCATACATTACCGCCCGAACGTATAAATACCAGCCTGCGAGCTTATGGGGGCTTGACACACCCGACTGGGCGATAACCTTGATATTTAGTGCGATCAGGCTCTTTCTGGAGAACGCGAAGGAATAGGGTTAGGGTTGTGGACAGACATCATTCCGCTACTACACCTTCGTACCTTCGCCTCTACACCTCTGCTTTGGTTGGTCGTGCGTGGGCGGCGGTGGGTTCAGTAGTGGGTTCAAATGAGCCTGGGGTCAAGCACCGCGCGCGCCGTACCGTACCTAAGTACGGAATCACTGTACCAAGAGCACGGAACCAAGCAGGCAGTGAAGACAGTTGGACGAGAAATAATCTAGAGTTTTATTTGCAATTCACCTATGCGCGCATCCAGATCTTCAGTGAATAAAATCCGGCACCGTAATCTTCACTCAATATCGAAACCATAGTCTCTGGCCTAAAACATCAATCATAAAATCATAAAGGCTTCAAAACAAGCTGATGTTTTATGCGATCGATCGATCGGGCGGTAGGCCCATCACGTAGGGTAGGGTCTGGAGCAATAAATTTTCGGTAGAGAATACGGTTTTGGACTCTCCCTAGTCGGAGTTCCGGGGGGGGCTCTTTGGCATGGCATAGAAACCGGGCAACAACAAAAAAGGGACTGGTAAATACAAACTTCTCACCACCAGATCCTTCCGGTATCGGACCATACAACCACTGGGGTCTGGGGTCTGGGGCGAGAGTAGAGTAGGTACGAGACTACGTACCTGCACCCGCCGGGCATTGTTCTGGCTGGGAGGTATGCTATGCAGCTGCTGTCGTGTCGGGTTGCTGGTATCTATGCTATGTTTTGCTGCGAGCCACAGGACGCATGCTGGCGGGGCGCATGCATCCATGGGAGGGCCAGCGACACCACCCGCGGAAGGGGGCGCGACAAGGAGCCGGTATTGGGAGCCTTGGCTGTTGGGCAGAGTAGAGTAAGCACGGGGAGGAGGAGGAACTGGGACATAGGGTACAGCGGCGCGGCGCGGTAGACACTCGCGGGCGGTATAGTATTCTACGTCCCGGCAGAGAGAGAGGTCCGGCTGGCCGGTCGGGAATTACGTACTACTCTAGCAGCGGAGGAATAACACATCCAGGAGCCAACGCAGGGAAGAGGGTCAAGTAGAGCCTATATAAGAAGTAAAAAACCCGGAAGGTAGCGAGCCTAAGTATATACATAACTCCCCCCCCCCACCCGGCCACTAGCTGTGAAGATATAGCTCTAGCCCTAGACTCCTGGATGGCGATGATACAACCCACACCCCACACCCCGGGCCAGCACGTACGGTGCTGCGGCGGGTTACGGTCTTGAATGGCCTGCCTGCTTGCCGGCTTGAACTCCGCACCGGGTCGACCCCGGGCACCGGGAGGGGCGCCGGGGTATATGTGCACCACGATACCGGGTCCACACGGTTAGTTGCGCAGACGCCCTAAAATGCCGCCGCCGCTGCTGACCCGCGCACCGCCCGATGGGGGCCGGTACACCCATACCCCGGGCAGCGCCAGCCCGAGTACCGATACCACCACCAACTCCGTCGTAACATAACCCCCACCCCTCATAGAACAGAAAAGGGAGAAAATTAAAAGAGAAGGAAACACACACAGCCAGCGCACCACATCCACGTCGGTCAAGCGGACCCGGCGCCCAGAGCTATGTATCTATCTATCCATTGACAATATTACGCCCCCGCAACACAAACCACCCCACGGGCCCTCTACGCCGCGGCACGATCCGAGACCGCCACAGAGCTGGGCGGGGGGCGGCGGGTGAGGGTGGGGGTGAAGAGTCCCTTACCGACTCGAACCCCCGAACCCCCCCCCCCTATGCATCCCCCAGCGCCCCGCGGAGCCTATACCCACTGGCTGTAAGGCGGAGTACGAAATGGAGATGCTTGGTAGTGTTTGTTTATCTTGTGCTCTTTTTCTCCCCTTATTTTATTTTAAAACTGGCGGCGACAAGGAGGGTATTTCTAGAAGGCTGCATACAATCAAACAAAAACAAAAAAACAAAACAAAACACCCCCCCCCCAAGTAAGCCGAATGATACCCCATGACCCAACCACCGAGTGACAGCCCGTGACCCGCGCAACACCCCAAACCCGAAACTCGCTCGTGAGCCGATGGCGATACCGTGCCTGTTACCCGGTACCTACACAGCCACCGGGTAGCGCCCCAGATAGATGGCGTGGGGGCCGCGTCTCCGGGGCCCGGGGGCCCGGCGAGCCGGGCCGGGTGGGGGCGGGTTACAAATCAAGGGACTTGTAATCATTGGCCTTTTTTTTCTTTTTCTTTCTTTTTTTTTTTCTGGGGGGGGGGGGGGACGGTTCGGTGTGGCTACGGGTGTATTAGCTCTAGCTACGAAGTACATGTAGATGATACTCTTTTATACAATAGATTTCATGATAGAACAGTAAAAAAGAAAAAATGGTAAACGAGCAGATAACGCCCAGAAAAAGATGAGGGAGAATAATGGGACAAAAGAAATCTACAGGCGTCATTAGTGGAAAGCCCATTACCACGAACCCGGCCCTCCCCACCCCAAATATAAAAACCGGCACTCCAAAGTCTAAATAAATAAACAATAAAAAAAAACCTCCCATCCCAACAATCTTTGACAGTTAGCTAGCTGTGTAGACGCACTGCTCACATTTCCTCCTCTTGGCTCCTCTCCTTCTCCGTCACCCTATATCCCTCCCCAAAGCACCATCCCGGGTGGAACACATTCAGCACCCCGACCGCAAGCACGACCATCACTCCCTCGAGCACAAAAAACAGCGTCTCGTTCTTGATAAGCGCGCCGTCCCACCCCTGCGCCATCTCGACAACTCTGTAGATACTCCTGATCATAATGCAGGTAGTGCTCAACGCCAGTGCAATTAGGAACCCCCGAAACTTGCGGCTCGCCCTCAGCTTCGCGTGGGTGGGGTCAAGCTCCCCCTGTCGGCGGACGACGCGGAGAGCGTATTCGGCGCACAGTAGCATGAAGAGGGCTAGTGTGAAGACCTGGAATGAGAGACCCACAATCATGATGTTGGTGCCAAGAGTGGGTGATTTGCCGTCCTGTGAGGTGACAGAGGCGACACCACCACCGGCGGCTTGAAGGACGAGGGAGACAAAGTCGCAAGAGACAAAGAGCCAGGTGTAGGCTTTAGGGGGGATACGGGAGATATCGGCGCCAAAGATGACGACTCTGGGTTGGGGTTAGTTTTGACTGCTTAGGGACACAGGGTTGGGTAGGGATACTTACATCCGGGAGAGACAGAGGTATATACCTGCAGCAAGGAAGGCAGGCGCAAAGGTAAGGCAGCAAATTTGGATCAGGAACTATCGGGTTGGTTAGTATAGGTTATACAATTCAATCATGAAGATATCTTAGGCTACTTACGGGGTTCATGGTGAAGGGATTGTTGTAACCCCAGACTCGCCCGCCGTAGCCAATAATCTCAGCAATATTTCCAAGAAGCATGACGGCCAGGAAACTCCATGTCTTGTAACGGATCCCCTGGATTAGATACAGAATTGCTGAGAGACTGAAGAGCGCGATGAGGAGACTGTTGAGAGCGAGGGAGGGTCGGTAGTCGAAATATGAGTCCTCGATACTGCATGTTTGAAAGGTACAGTTATCAGTATCCACTATTGTGGAGTTTTCAGACATCTTGATGGTCGGGAGGTGAACTGATATCGGGACTACTGGTTGCAACTATTGATTGAGGTAAATATCCTAGGCGACTGTTGAGGTGGATTCTCTATGTGGAGCTAGATTCCTTATCGACTCTGATTGTCTCCAACCAAGGCGGATCCCACAAGCTTTTTATGTATTATCCCACCCCGCCTACCTATCTATGGGTATCGTCTCCAATTGGTTAGTACCATCTGGACAATCGGCCTCCAGAATCCCATAGCCAGCCAAGGCTTAGATTTTTGACACCTATAATAAGGTTTTTGAATACGAAACCCAATAACATTCCCAAGTTTCAAGAAGGGTATGACGCGTACATACAGATGTATGCACTTACCCTAAATTCATGCACACAACAACCTTTTGTGTTTATTTTCTTTTTTTTTCCCCGTCACTATAATCTTATTTCATGGTGGATGGTGGGGAGTGAACGCTGTTTGACCGAGTAGGCGAAGCTCGCTCGCTTGAGTGATGACCATGGATCACTAGACTAGTCATGGTGATCGTATCGGTAGTACGTACTTTGGGTTACACATATACAGCGCAGCCTCTTTTGTTGCAGGCTCTAAGTCACTGTTCATCCTGCGGTATTATTGTGGCCCTGTTGTTTTCAGTCGGGACCCCCATGGTGGTCGACGACGTCGCCTTGGTTGTGAGGGTACTTTCCCCTTTTAGATTATTGCCAGTTGGGATTCTCATATCCATACGTTCGAGAATGGATTACTCAGAGGCACAGGTAGGAAGAGTACCGTACAATACCGTGCTATACGTACTCGAAATATTTATTAGTATATTATCCTTGCAGATTAGTGGAGGGTATCGTACATACAATTGCATTCCTCCGGCCTTATCAGTTCCAAAATATAGATCCTGTGGAACAAACAGCCTCCCCGGTTATACTGAGTCATTCATTGCTGCATAGAATATGTGTGGAAGAGGTATGTAGAAGAGGGGGAGGGGGAGGGGGGTGGGGTGAGGGGTGGCTCAACGAAGCTTACTTGCACCTCCTCTTCATCATACGACTACACTAAAGGGCTTGGAACTACATACTCGTTTTTGATCCCTGGCCAGTGCGTAGCAGGTACGTACATAAAGTACCATGTAAAATGCTGCGGTACATAGAGTACCTACACGTACCGTACACACTCCCATAATAGTAATTTTCCGGGAACCGCCAAGACTCGGGGTCACTCTCCGCCGACCACATTGCCCAGCCCCCGTTGCGACATCATCCTACAGCGCTGAATCGCGATTGGACAAGCCCAAACGATGGAACAATATTCCTCCACGGTCACCCGTTAATGCAATTGCACTTTTGCACGTTTCGCATCCCAAGGCAGAGTTTTTTATTCCCCCCCCGGCCGTGGTTCGTTCGGGCTCTCCGAAAAAAAGCATTCGCTTCTTTTCTGCAACGGAACGTGTGCGATTGGTGGGATAAGCGAGGCTAGGACAATTGTACGAGGCAACGTTGCAAACGTTGTTCCGGAGTCCGCATCCCCGATATATTTATCCCCATCCGGGATAAATTTTAAGCTTCTGTCAGCCGAGATACCTCAAGCGATTATTTACATCTTGTTAAGTGTCTTATGTGGAGGATTGACCTTGCTATATAAAGACATCGTCAGCCGCGTATATGTTTTTGTGTAACACTGTATTATGTGAGCCTAGAGTCACTCAGTTAGGAGATATATTTAAAGCGAGTACATATAACCTTATATGCCACGAGAGACTCGCTAAGCGAAACGCGGCTGCGCTGCGAAGAACGGCTGTGAGACACCAGTGCCGTCACAGGATATCACTCGATGACAATCTCGTATTTTTTGATTACGGGAGTTGATACATGTACCTTAAGCTCTAAATATACAGTTAGTCATATAGGGGATATTAAGATTAAAGTGCATACAGGCCGCCTCTTCCATCCCCAAGTTGCTTTCCCCAGTTATCGACCCCAATACTACCCCGGACTATACCCCCCCCCCAACACCCGCAACCACACATGACAACTTAATCCTAGTCCCTCAAGTCTTTGAGATTGGAGCTAGAACCCAACTCAAAGTCCAATTACTTAGCGCTTCAGGGCTATATCACGGTACGGATCAGCCCAGTTTCACCTTAATTGGTGTTCAAATGGAGTCCAGTTGACCAGAGTATTAACACACCATATTACTCCATTCCCTCCTACCTAGCCCCCACCCATAAGGTAACATAACGAAAAATCGAGCCGAGTCCCCGGGGCATGAAACTGTCTGGGATGCAAAAGGGGTCGAAGATGGTTTCGTAAATTAGCTATAGGGGTCGCTGTCAATGGAAGTACTACCGCAAAAACTCGAAAAATTGGCTATCTCCGGCCAGGGATTACCTCCTTCACGATTGGTTGAAGGGCGTAGATCAGGTCTGCTTATAGTAATTCTGATCTCATGCATAGCCAATTTTTCGAGTAATGGCGGTAGCCTCGTGCTTGGTGCGCTCCCCTGCTATGAGATATAGCTCTTAAGACAACTGAGTGAGTGATTATCTATCCCCATAGCCTAGCCGCATAGGTTAAACGTTGTTGAGGCCTCGGGGCATTTAACCATCCTATGGGAGGCGGGTTCAAACCCACATGCGTTGCTAGGGTCTAGCTATTTCAGGGCCTTCAGACCCCACGTTGCTAGCATTCCTACCACTCATAATACTTATACGGCAATAGGAGCCTTTAAATCCGTCACCCGCCTGTGTTAAAGACTGTCCGATGGGGTGTGTGTGTAGCATCCGGCAGCTGTTCACACCTACTCGCCAATATGGAGCCAGTTGAAAATGTCATTGAAGATTTGTCGATAAGAAGGCCACGTAATCTGGAGAAAAGCTATATCAACAAAAAGGAAAATGTGTAGCACAGCCTGGGGCGCGCTTTTCTTGGCTTCGACTCTGTTTAGCGTCCATGGCCGGGCACATCATTGTTGTCTGGAAAGACGTGTCCTTGCTAGAGGTAAGGCAGGTTCGTATGCTCAACAGAGGGTTTTTATCAATATCAATTAATACCAATATCGTCACTATCACACTTAGGTTCACGCCCAGAATTCGTTTGCGGGCCGGGGCGAGTACTCAATTGGCCCCAGACGATCGGCCAGGGCAAGACTGCCCAGCCTCTAGGGCAAGGTTTTTCTTCAGAGCTCCTGGGTAGATATCGTCCCGACTTACCTACTAGCTCTACCCCCGTGACAACCTAGGAGACGGCTTCCCTTTTTGAATCCTCGGATTGCTTTATCATGAGGTATCACTCGGCAGCCAGTTGAGGACCCCTATTTGATTATTATCATTAATAAGTATGCGAGTTTGACTAACTAACTGACCGATCGATCTAGTCTGCACATAAAGCCCTCCGGCTATAGCGCTCTCATTACGAAAGGGCCTAAATCGTCATTTGTCTCTCCACGACCTTTCCCGAGATTGTCCCCGGCAGAGTTCTAGAGTTGTATCACAAAGGTAACTATAAATCAATGCCAAATTCTTTGTGTAGATCCATACGGCGATACAAGCTTTTTTCTTTGAATACTGACTACGATTACAAGCACTCTAGCTTCCAGATATATTCGAAAGCAATTATTCCAGCCACCTTCAATCTCAATCTTCACAAGACCAAAAAACAAAAAAACAAAATACGACAAATTTGTATTTAAATAATAGGAACCCCACTGGAGTCCCGCCTCTGGCCATAAAATTAAGTCTTATAACCTGCCAAACAAAAAACAAAAGCATCACCATCAAGCATTCCAAATAATTTGCGCCAATAAAGATAAAATATATATATAATCAAAAAAAACAATCCACTACTATTCATTCCTACTACTCTATTTCCTCCACTCTACAACACAGCAAGAACACCGGCAATAACTAATCCCATTACCACACCGACTATACCCTCAACCTTAGTTGCTGCACCCTCGAACATAGCCGCAGGGGTCGAAGTAGGCTGCACTGGCAGCGATGTTGCCCTGGTCTTGGTGGTGACGCTGGAACTGACGGTAGAGCTGCGGGTGGTAGATGTGGTGGTGCTACTCACAGTAGAGGTAGTGGTGCTACTCACAGTAGAGGTGGTGGCGCTGTGGACGGTAGGGACAATGGTATTGCTGCTAGGGAGCGCCTCAGTAGAAGGACAGTCGACACCGGGTGCGCAGGCAGATGGTACTGAGACTCCAGTTGAAGAACCCGGGTGGGGGCAGTCAACGCCGGGAGTGCAGGTGGATGAGACAGATGGGGCAGATGGGACAGCGGCTTCTGTGGAAGATGCCGGGTGGGGGCAATCAACACCGGGAGTGCAGGCGGATTGGACGGACGGGACGGACGGGACGGCGGTTTCCGTGGGAGAAACTGGGTGCGAGTAGTTGACAATGTCAGGGGTGTAGGTAGACTCTACAGGGACGCCCGAAGTCGAAGCCGGGTGACCATGAGGGCAATCAACGCCTGGGGTGCAGACAGATGGGGCAGACGGCACAGATTTGACGGCAACTTCTGAGGATGAGGCCGGGTGAGGGCAGTTAACACCTGGTGTGCACGCAGATGGGACAGATGAAACTGTAGGGGCAGCGGGGGGAGCTGGAGCACCTGGTGTACTGGAAACGACTGGGACGTGAGGGCAGTTAACACCCGGTGTGCAAGCAGAAGCAGAGGCAGGGGATCCGGGTGTAACGGTTGACACTGGGTGTTCAGGCTCCGGCGCATCAAAAGTAGGGACCGGGGGATATCCAGTGACGGCCGGGTATGTGACAGTGTTGGTGTAAGTAACACATTCTGAGCCCGCACATTTGCTAACGGTAACAGTCGAGCAGGGGGTGTAGACTGTCAACTGCAGCGTTGAGGTCACAACAGTGGGCTTGACGGTGGTCGTGGCGTGGCAGGCGTTCTCGTCACACTTAGTGAGTGTCTTGGTGATATATGAGGTGTATGTAACACATGGGGCTTCCTCCTCCTCCTCCTCCTCCTCCTCCTCCTCCTCCTCCCCGATAGGTGTACTAGGAGACGGGATAGTAGTGATGGCGGTGATAGTAGTCGCAATTTCAGTTGGGGCAACGGTAGCACTAACGACAGTACTGTTGCCATACGGGGCGCTCACGCTGGAAGTTTCTAGGGAGTTGATAGGACCTGTAACAATCGGGGCAGTTGGATTTGTGACAATTGGAGCGGTTGGATTTGTAACTACCGGGAGGACAGTAGCAACACTGGTGCTTGTAACATCGGGGAGTGTACCATTGGTAACTGGTGGAATGATAGAGCTAATGGTGGGAGGCACGACAACAGCACTGGTATTGGCGGGTATGGTTGTTACAGGAGCAATGATAGTAGTGTTTGTAACCTCAGGAACGCTGGTACCTGTGGAAACCTGACTCGTAGAAGATGTTACAGGCGGGGCTATAACTGCTCCAGTCTTGCAGTTTTCTGCATCCGTGCAGGCTCCCAGGGTGAGAAAGACAGAACTATCCAAGAGCTCATCTGCAGTATCACAAATTGCAATCTCAATTTTATGAGCACCAGGGGCAATCACAGATCCACCCGCTCTCAGCAGCGGGGTGGATCCATCAAAGTTGGAGCCAGAAGCAGGAGGTGTAACCACATTCCCACTGCTAAAGAACCCACCGTTAATAGTGATTGGTGCACCATTCGAATCCTCTGCGATCTGTACCCCGTCGACCCAGATGCCGAAAACATCATTAAAGTCACTACCAACCCACTCCGGGTATTCCTCGCTAGCAAAAACGAACTCGGTGAAGAATCCAGCGTAAGCAGGGTCGAGAACGACGTCCATACTAAGGACTGCGGCATCATAGGTTTGTACGCCGCCGTTAAGGGACTGGCAGAGGGCACTGCCGGGCGTGCTGTTGACCTTAGACCCTTCCACAGCACTGTCGGAAGCAATGGTGTCAATTGCCTGTCCGGAGGTCATGACAATGGAGTCACGGATTCCCAGGGGGCCATCGGTGTAGGTGCCAGAGCTACCCGCTGCACCTGAGTAGGTGGCTGATACAAGAGTGATACCGGGACCAAGGACGGCATTTGCAAGTACTGTTGCATCATTGGTTGGGGTGATAACAAGTGCGGTGGTTGTAGTAGCAAACGCAAGAGCTGCGAAGCTGAAGAAATACTTGGAATTGTATGTCATCTTGAAAGATAGTAGATATATATATTAACGATAGACTATCCTAAATAGGATATGTATTATATTTTTTGAAAGAACGAGTGAAAGGGGCCAGGAAAGAGTGACTGGCTACTGGACTGAGGTGGGGGTTGAGAAAAAATAGAGATATGGTGGGAGATTCTCTTTAAATATATATCTTCACATACTAACTAAATGAACCCCGGAAAGCACATCTGCAGGTCCCGAATCTTGGCGATGGGATAGAAGGAAAGGAGTGCAGGCGGAAGCCAATGGGACTAGAAAAACCAACGAAACCTCTAATTCTGCCCCTCGTAGTTCTAGCATGTATCTAACCCAATCAGTCACATGAATAGTTGGAAAAAAGAAAAAAAAAAAAAAAAAAAAAAAAGGCACGGAGCCCCTCTCCCCCCACCTCACACTAACACACAAAATCCTAAGGGGGAGATTGTAAGCCCCCCGAAACTGTGCCCAATTACAAATTACCCTATTTTCCTAGCTTGATACACGTTCATCATTTCTTCCCACGTCTGTGGATTGTCCCTACATACATGGTTTACAGGCTGCTTTGAATATCTACCCCCGGCTCCGTCTATCTATTGCCGTGGAACACCATCGGTAGATCATAATAAGCTCAACCTTGTCTGGCCTCCACGCCTGTCAGATGCATGATGAAATCTTATTTGTACCACGTTTGGCACGAGTTGATTCGGGACAAGATTTATGAACCGACATTCCTTTGACCTGGGGGCAAAGCAAACAAATCATCCCTTTTCAACGGCCAGAATAGTGAGAATGCGGCGCTCGTCCCTAGTTAGGTACGATGCGGTGTTGTAGTTACTGCTTACCTATACTAGACCCAGCTTGGCACAATTTCATTGCGGCGCTAGATCATCGAGAGCGTATTCTTCCCTTCTTTGTGGCTGTTTACTGAGACATTGAGATCTCGGGCGTTTTTATCGGTGCAGAAATGCAGGAACTAGAGACAAACGGTGGATTATTTGGATCACGGGCCTTTCGCCTGCCTAATCCACATCTTGCAGGAACCCTCGGTTAGGAGCTATAATATATCGAGGAGCTCATAAGGGGAACCAAAGACGGGAAGCATTTGACTTGACCCTCTTCCAAACAGTCAAACGATCGTATGGCCGGGTATCATACTTACATAGACGGTCGACGGACCATTACGACTCTACTCTGATATGATGGGTATCAATCGACCATTTTCAACCTTTTGGCCCCGATTACCTCTGCAGGCTGCCTTTGAGAAAAACCCGCAGTCAATGCATCAAGCAAATAACTTGGTACCATTGGCTCGGATACCCGTTTCGCTAGGCTATCCGTGTCGTCCATCCATCGGACAAGCCGAGTTACTGGTACGATTCTGGATCAGAGCTAGACTTAATTTGGGGTGGTTGCATTGGAGGCGGTGGCTGAGCTCAACTTAATCCTGGCATGGACGATGATGGGGGACGTACATCCGCCAGGGTTAGAGTAGAAGATAGGTATCGGTATATCTCGAGTAGATATTGAAGATATCGATATTTGGCACAGCTTGGCTCAGGAGCAAACAAATAATGGCCGAAAAGAGCTACTAACAAACAAACTAATCTCTACCTGAAACATGACGTCCCCAAACCTATGCGGGAAGCCTTCTGTTTACTTAAGGTATGATGCAGATCAACTCCATATCATCTCACCCTGAATTTATGAATGACGGGTTCTTACATTAAAATGTACTGATCTTGATAGGTACGCAATACAATCTAAAATCCGACCGTTCCGTGACAATCCTCCAGCTATAAACCTCCGGCTTATAATATATATTACATATATATGTGTTGTGTTGCACCTGTTGTTGGCGGGAAGGGAGTGCAGCAGCGCAGCTACAACTATCTCCTACATGTATTCCCCAATACCCAGCTTGGCAAGCCAACATAACTGTTTGGTATTGTAAGTGCGGTCACCACTCCCAGGATTGTCTCGAAGTGTTTCGCATCCTTATCTTCTATCGACAGGAGCCAAAATGAGACAAGCCCATCAAACAAGCTTTCTTGGCACGAAAACTAAAAGCACTAATAACCAATTACCCGGGAAGGTAGGGATTTACACCTTGTTGGCGAGGCATGGTTTATTGATGCTATGGTGATCATTCAGCTGATTCTTAAGACCCCCACAGTACTCTAGACTCTCGACTTCTCCGGGATCAAACAGCCCGTATGTGTCTATGGCGCAGCCGCAATCTAAAGCTTAAGCTTAATTGTACATACCTGCCATGTATGGACGCAAACGTACACCATGTAGCCAGGTCGCGATATATACTGCGGCCACCCGATAGATGCCTAAATAAAGCCCATCCCCATATTAAGGGGTGGTATGGATCTGTAGAGTCGGTTTACAGTACGATGAGTTACGAAACCTTGCGTCTAAAGATGGCTGTGGTTATTCACGGGTTGACTGATTGAATGATACCTCATACATGCATTAGTGATTTGCGGATGAGGCCTAGGGCAGGTTGGATTTGAACTGAAATCATAGAAGTTAGCAAGCAGGCGCCGATCTACAATCCTTAGCCTATGTGCCTTCAGATCGATGTTCGATTGGGTACCCGCTTGACATGGCAAACATTTAACTCTCAAGAGCAGATCCGGGATGTATTAATCCATGGCGGAGGCATCCTGCGTCAGCTTTCCGAGCTATGAACTGGTTTAGTCTCCGCGCGCTGCAGTCTGGGAGAACCCTAGATACATGTAGTCCCCCAGAAGCTTTGAGGTTGTGTGGTAACATCACCGGAACCCAAACTAAAAACTAAAATCAACTCCGGCCGAAGAGCATTTCTACAAGTTACTAAATAGCCATTAGCTACATATCTTTGATACACTATTTTACATGCCCTTCTATCCCCTGATATGAACTAGGCGTGTTGTCCGTCCCCGGAATATTACATGTATGCATCCAAATACCTCCACATACACAGAAGGGAACGGTATTGAGCATGGTAGTGTTTGGCTTGGTTGGTGAAAGGGAGAATTTGGTTTTTGTAACTTGACATCAGGGAAGATGGCAAATACAAATTGCCGAATCAACTTTATATTCCCACCCAAAACTCTCTTCTTGAACGTAACAACTTAATTATCTACATGTACATGTCCCACCCCCGATCGAACCGTGAGGCTAACTACATGTATGTAATAGCGAATCACAAATTAATTGTAGTGACCGATCAGCGGGTCCCTGATTTCAAAACACAAAAAACTGTGATCGACCTTAAGTTTGTGATCGATCTCACAGGCCGCACTAATGGCTGTCCACCTACTTAGCGGCTTTCACCAAAGTCTAAACAATGAAATTGGGTGATATGCCATAATCATTTAGGGCCCGTTTGGCAACAGGCCAAAACGGAGTTTTCACCCTTGTAAAATCCGTTTCAACGATCTTTTTGTTGGCCTTGATCCTTGTAAACTCCGTTTTATCTTGTTGCCAAACGGGCCTTAGCAATATGTGTAGTTGCGAGTTTCTGTAGATCATGTGGCGTCACTCGGCTATGTTGTGACAGCAAACAAAATGTCCGGGGGGCTATAGCAGGGCTGATATCCGAAATCTTGGATGAAGTGTGTTATTCCTCAATGAGTTGTTAGTATGACCTAGTCTTTGAAACTTGGCTAGATAATGACTCGAGACCCGCCTCCACTCCAATTAATTAATTCTGTTTTCGAGGGAAAAAACTATAGTATAATCTCATTCAATTAAGATGAATTATAAAAACAAAAGAAAAGTAACACTGTGCTCAAGCTCCATTGAAATGCTTGTTTCAGCGCCGTTTCCTCCCATTTTAAGCAATATCACAAGCTAAAAAAAATGGGTTTGCAATTATATCTCTTAAAAATAAATGATAACACTATAGAAGACAACCCTCCACCCCCCACAGAATTACATAGCGAGCGTTGTTCTTCTGGATTAACACTGCCCAATACCCACACCTCCCTTACCACCGATGGTGTTGGATTTATACTCGAAAGCCATGAGAAATCCGGTAGGATTCTGTGATTAGCAATGCATATATCACCATATGCACACCTCCAGGCTAATATTGTAGGCAGGAGGCACCGGCAATGTGCCAGGAAGCGCACCTCCCGCAACCATTGTGTTGACCAGGTTAATATTATAGACAGGAGACACCGGCAATGTGCCAGGAAGCGCACCTCCCGCAACCATTGTGTTGACCAGGTTAATATTATAGACAGGAGACACCGGCAATGTGCCAGGAAGCGCACCTCCCGCAACCATTGTGTTGACCAGGTTAATATTGTACACAGAAGGCACCGGCAATGTGCCAGGAAGCGCACCTGCCGCAGCCATTGTGTTGATATGGCTGCCCGGGCCTGCAGGAAATAATATTGCCGGTTTACGGTAAAGATCCTGGAAAAGTCTCCCAATGACACTATCACGGGAGTCTTTGCCTTGGTCGTGGTGGTTTCAAAAAAGATAGATGCCAAAGATGAGTTGCAATCAGATCTTCCTCCCTCTATCGTTGAGAGAGCCCAAAGGCGCAATGCCTTAAAGGTTTGTCGTGGGCACGTTGGAGCTGAAACCCGATGATGTGTTAGAGCTCATCTCAGAGTCCGCAATAGTGGATTTGGACTAATGAATTCGATCGCGCTAAGTAGATAGGGATGAAGATTTCTCACCTATGTTACGCCCGCTCATAACAGCCAGCCCGAACCCTCCGGCAGCACCCTAGTGGTCCTTAGACCAACAATATCACGGTACCGCATACCAGTACTATGATAGGCGAGCTCAAGTCTACTGCTAGCGGTTATGTAACTCAAAGCAAGTACGGCCAGGCAGTGTACCATTTTTTCAAGCTCTAGACCCAACCCATATTTCTATCAGCAAATATCTTCAAAGGGGGTATTCATAAATGCGTGATTATACGTACGTATTGAAACACTGCTCCCCACCAAATGGCTTGGAGAAGCCCATTCATATCATCAGCTCTGTCCGGTAGTGCCTGCCCATAATTATTAGTAAAGTGTTCCAAAGAGAGATATTCTTAAGACGGGGCACCTTACCTATGGGCTCCGGATCCCCAATGTGACGTTACTTGCCGCCCTCTACTGGTCAGTTAAACCTAGTCTCATACTCATCCCCTACTACGGGCAGCTTGTTGTTCGAATGTTCCCCGTACGAAGGCTGGGACAGTTAAACTTAATGCAGTACCTTCGCCCTAGGAGAAAAAAACCAATCCAGTCCTAATCCCACACCCCATGAGCAAAGTATCCCAGTAATAGATATTCTGAAAGGGATATTTACGTCAGGTTCTATTACTACCAGCAGGTTTTATACTTGGTGTAGTACAATCGCCCTACGAGAATACCGGAATCTAGTATCACATTTCTATCAGCATAATCTTACCAGGGGATGTTGGGTAAGCTTACATCTTGTGACATGATGGCAACTAGGGCAGCCACATGTAGTTGCAAATAGAGGCTAGTCCCAACCTCTTGTTAGCAAAGTATTCTTTTAGATAGTTTTCATAGATTAAGGAGGGGACCTATATACCAAGATTGTTACTTCACTTGATAAATGCTGACAAACCCCCGTCGGTGGGGAAGTTTTAGACTTGATCAAGACGGCCCAGTTGCAGTACAGATACCCTAAAAGAATATAACTGACTGCAGAGCAAACCAACAATAGATGCTAGCTTGATTACCGTGTTCTGCAGGCGGCCCACTCATAAAGTGCCCAACGGAGCGGCACGCTCAGTGAGCATATATGCTCTCCCGAAGACCCAATTTCCCACTCATAAAGTAAGCCTCAGTGAGCATATATGCTCTCTTGAAGGCTTAATTTCCCAGATTTCCCACCCATAGAGTGAGGCTGGAAGAGACCGTGTGATGCACAGCAGATCAAGCTAACTTCTCTTGCGATCTGCTCGATGCGTACCTCAATCATGGTGCCCCAGAATCTGCTCTTTAATGTGGGGTTTGTTGCTTTGGTGCAATTGAGAAAAGCATCTCTATTAAAGCAGCACACCGCTGGTAGAAAATGTATGTAGGTGTAGTCCAGCGAGTATATACCATTACGGTAAGAGGGGGCAAGGACAAAGGGAGGAGCTGTTGATGTAAAGGGATAATATATGTGAGATATACCATCATCGTGAAAGAAGGAAAGTTTGATGTAAAGAGGGTATGGATAGAGGTTTCAGGATGATGGCGTGTGGGAGGTATTATAAATGCACACACGTACGACATCACCGTAAGGGAAGATAGTATCAGTGCTGTATCTTTGAGATAGGAGAAACGAGTGTGAGAAAAAATTCTTAGGGAAGAGACTACTCTTGGGAAAAGAGGGTAGGTAGCAACTAGTGCGGGTAATAATCTACGGAAGCCCACAAAACTGGGTGGGAGGCCAGGTACGTAAGGATGCAGGCTCTTCCAACTACAGCCATAGCATTAGATATACATTTATGTATACGCATTCTCTCTGCATGTGCTCGCCCCATACATGTATATCCCCCTCCTCTCCAAGAAATAGGCCGTATATTTGTACATCAACGTTAATACTCGACTAATTCCCGCAGGTACGTAGCCGACACTAAGGCTAGAACCTCTCCCTTCAACCCCAGGCTCGAGAGGCCCTGGTTCCGCTGATAGTAAATTTCAACGTTGCTGTGTTTCCACACACCGGTACCTATAAAGCTGTTTTTTCTGTAATTCATTCAATATCCACCACGGCGGCGTCAAACCCTCTCCTACTTTTACCAGGCTTGTCGAGTGAGATCTTGTGAATGAGTTCTCCTAGCGACGATACTAACCAAAATTTCCCCCTCGAGACAAAAGACATTATACCAAAAGACATTATACGCAACTTGGTAAAACGTGAAATACAATTCGACTACGTAGCTGAAACATCCGCTTAATACTTTACTGACTTAAGCCATAAAATGTGATATAAATAGAACGATACGATTACATGATTTGAAGTAACAAAGCTTCACCGACTTAATATGTACTACGGGAAAGTCACCTCTGAATTCTAGATTAGCTAATTAATTTCAAATTCCAATACCTATCTGAGTTTAGTTTCTGGTACGAATCAAATAATCTCTCGAGATAGGTTAGCTTGATTACCAATTTCTTGGCAGTTAATTAGGAATGATATTTTTGACATGAATTCTCTCAATCTCCTATCAACGACGTAATTTCTCCCAAATAACGCTAAACACACCTGATGACTCAACAATAAATACCTACATGTTTTTGCCTCTACCCCACTCCCCCACCTCCTCTCACCAGCACACACACCCACCACCATTCCAGTCCTTACCATCAAAAAAAAATCCAATCTATTTACAATGTATATGACCGCCCTCGCCAAAGTCTTTATTTTAACCCTCCTCGCCGCCGTAATGGCCGAGTGCAGGCCTACTCCTACCCTCGACAACGGCCTCACCCTCGAAGGCCTCTCAAACAAGATCCGCACCGGCTCCGTAGCCATCGCAAACCCTGGCCATCCGAAGGATTCGAGGATCCAACGGGTCACTAGTAAAGATGGAGAAGTCATCAGGGCTCAGAGTGAGGGCGGGCCCCAGGGCGAGGGGGGGCCTCAGGAAGAGAGCGGACCCCAGGAGGGAGACAACCACCACAATTAAAGATTTGTGATGTGATTTAGCAAATGGGAGTAGTATGTAAGGCCACATATACTTATGTTACTCGATCATGTATCTATATACGCTATTTATTATTGCTGGAATACATGTAATTCGAAGCAATCGATGTACAAACCTGAATTGAAACGTGGCATTAAGTATCTAGCAGTACTACAGTCTACTAAATAGAAGCTACATACCTCCTACTTTCACTATCCATTTAGCGACCGAGTCGTGAACAAAGTTCTCAATATATCTAGCTGGAGAACGAATAATCCCGGGGGTATTCTCGGCATTAATAATTCTGCCTTCATATTCGCCAAGGGAGGCTGCGACCCGCGGGTACCTTGGTTGGTGCTTGGCATAGGGTTAGGGTTTCCCGGAACCAGTTTGCCCGCCCGACACCCCAGGTACGTTAGGCCGGGCCTATAATTCTACCAGCCTACACACGCTCTATATTATGGAAGGTAAGCCTACCCAACACAATTCTAGCAACAATATCGAGAAATCTTTAAACTGACGTTAACTACGATGATAAAAGCTTTAGTGAACTAGATTTATTCATCGGCCCATCGATATCTAGAACCCAATTAACAAGGGTTTTTCCATCAACTATATCAAGAGTCCCTTCATGCTAAGCCGTAAATTAACCCCGACTAGTCCCTCTCTTGGACTGCTGATGGTGCAGCAATGGGGGGGTACCCCGGAGTACAACAGCAACCAAGCTCTACCATAAACCGTAGAAACCCAAAGCAGGGGCTGGATATATCATATACTGTTGAACGGGGAGCCAACACACACCGACCTCCAAAGGAACCGCCACATGAAGATATCCATGTATACAAGTCATTTTACGCTGATAGGCATGGTCATGGTCAATCCGGACAGAATCTATGAAACATGGCTCCCCCACAAAGCCCGAATCACCGACAATACAGAGGAACTAAAAAGTCCATCCGTGAGCGCTCGTGGATATGGAACATCTGTAATTAGGCTAGAACATTCCCAAGTAAAATCCGAGTGGGATCCCGTGCCAGATATATATCAGTCCTTCAAACTCCTATCAGGGGTCTATCTATATATCTCACTATCCAATGTCAATCCATGCTGAAGGGCTTGTTACTCTAGCTATGCCACCTCTATCTCTGCCTGTTTAATAGACTAGTTTGGCCTAATCAATGTTCCGTGACTTTGAAGGCTAGGGTAGCTTTGAAGATTATCTATCCTTCATGCATATATATATTCAATTTAAGTGCTGGTGTTATAGGCTGTTACAATGGCAGCAAAAGATGGATACATATCACCTAACCAAATCCGATGCTTAACCAATAATTGAAACAATCTATTGATTGCTCTTGCATATTGGCCCAAACGAACCATAGTAGTGATGCTGTCGAAAAATGCGTACTCGGGGAGTCGAACCCCGTTCTCCCGCTTGGGAAGCGAAAATCATAACCGTTAGACCAAGTACGCTTGCTAATGAGATGGCCAATTCTTTTATTAAACAATTCTATAAAGGGATAAACCCGGTTGATATAGAGATGTAGAATGAAGTACATTAGTTAGGGTTAGTTAGGGTTAGTTAGGGTTAGTACAGTACCAAAAATCGGGCTGTTTTGGAGGCTTTAATACTACTGGTTGTGATATGATTTGCCGAAGTCAGAGTAGTACCCATAAAAACAAAAATATTATATATATAACAGCGGTATCATCAGCCAGACAGTAGTATCATGCTTTTGAAATAAATTCGCATTCATTTTGAATGCAAAGTCATATAAATATATAAACTAAACTATAATATTACTGGATAGTAAAAAATGCCATAAGAATACCGCACTAGTGCTACAATCATACTAATGCTAATTGAAATGAAGCTAACAGTTTATCATTAACTATATTTATTTTTATCTAGTATTACTAAAGCTTATCTTATATCTAAATGTTACCTAAACAACTTAAAACTAGCATGTTCGCGATATACTATTTAAAATTGACTGTAAATATCTTATTTCTGGAGATTTAGTCTAATGGTTGGGTGTGGAGTGCTAAAGGGACTCGGAGTACTGAAGTTCATTGACTTGGATGGTTCATTGATGGTATAGTTATTTAAATGATGGACTGATACATACATGTATGAAGAAATGTATGTATATATGTAAATACATGTATATACCCAAAGGCAGGGACCCAACGGACTAGTGGGTCACAGCAATACCAAATAAATACTAGTGTTATGGCAGTAGAAATACGGCAGTCTTTTAAATGCCGGAGTCTACAAAAGTGGTAATCCGTCACCTCTGCTGCACTCTAGTAAAGGCTACCTTCCATAACCAACAGTAATGTTTCTAGAATTTACCCCACTGCAGTAATCTCTATATAACTATAAGACTACTGTATTTTACCCGCCTCGAAAACAGCCTCTTTTTTGGTACTGTAGTTACATACTTACACTCCTCAAGCTAGCCAAACCACTGGGCCACAGGCTTAGCTACAAGAATTTTCTCTACATTTACGTTCGCCTAGTATGGCTCCCATTAGAGTACACAGTTTAAAACATGCGGCCTTAGCCCTAGTGAATACACCGCATATAACCTAGACTATATGTACGTATTAACGTATTATATCAATAAAGATCGACTACACTTACTTTATGAGCGGGTATTTTGGGACCGGAGCTGGCCATGGGTCCCTCTCTCCGTCAATATAAAATCCCATATGATCACCCTGCCTTTCTACCGACATCACAAAACTATAGGCCGAGCAAACCTACTTACATAACTACTTTCAAAGTATTGCAGCTCCTCACGTCCTCCTCACAGATGATAGCCAAATTAAGTCATAGGAGACTGGCCCTAGACCTCCGATCCATACATAGATGGGAAGAGCGATTGTAATACAGGCTCCCCTCTATATATATTCTCTAAATTTACCCAATTAATGTCATATATATATTATATACCTTTATAATTATGCGCCCCCAACACCCCCGATGCAAACCAGACAATATACGAGAATAGCTATAGCTAGGCCCCCGCGCCGCATAGCTATTAGAGTCTCTACTAGGCATCGAAAGTGACACCCAATGACACATTAATTAACCAATTGCAATCAACCAACCCAGTGACACATTCATCCTGCGACACCCGAGTGATATATCATGACACATAGAGCTTACGCCTAACCCTATGCAACTGCAGTACACTTAATGCGGAAGGAAAATCTTTTACCATACACCAAATAAGCACATAGTCCCCCGGATACCCTCAGCCCGGTTTCTAATGCATTATGCCGAATTAAATATGACTCTCACATGCAAGAAAATGGGTGGATTGACCCCTTTCCATCTACCCCGCAAGATATAAGATGAGTAGATCGATACATGTTACAGGGTATAATGCGGGGCTCATTGCGGAGTACGGTGAACCGTCGTCCGTATCCTACATGTAGTCACATACAATTCCCCACCCGTTATTTAGGGGGGCAGCAATTGACGATACATGGAGATACCGCAAGTAAGCGATCTATAAGTCAATCATATTCTCCCACTGGATCCGAGAGCATAAATCCCAACACCGAATAACCATCACTACCAAAAACTAAGCGCATACCATCAGAAACCCCAATCATGTCCGCCCCAGTCCCGCAGATGAAATTCGCCGAACCAAGGCAGCCCCCAGTACCAATACACTGGGGCAGCGGTGACTCGGAGAAAAGAGAAGACCCAGCCATAACGCGCTTCTCCCTCGCCGGTAAAACTGCATTGGGTATGTACATGTACCTACATATTTTTTACCCCCCCACCCACTTTCCGGTAAGCCCACTCACACGCCAACGTGACCCACCTAGTGACCGGCGGATCCGGTGGTCTTGGCTTCGAAGCCTGCCGCGCCCTCTTCGAGCACGGCGTCAAAATACTGCTAATATTCGACACGAATGCCACTGTCGGAAAGACCGCTGCGGAGAAGCTATACACTCTCTTTCCGGAGACTAAGATAGTGGTGCACTTTTATGAAGTAGATGTGACAAACGCGGCTGCTGTTGAGGAAGCGTTGGAGGACTGGCAGATCGATATACTAGTGACATTCGCGGGGGTGGTGAAGTGTGAGCATGCGCTTGATATGAGCCAGGCTGCGTGGAACAGGGTGCTAAATGTAAACCTTACGGGATCATTCATTTGTGCGCAGGTAGTTGCAAGGTATGTCTTGATGACCCCTGGTTGCTTTAGTAGATCTAGAGCTGACTTGGCGGGCGTAGGAGGATGGCAAGTAATGGTAGTACCGGCTCAATAATATTCATTGCATCGATTTCCGGGCATGCAGCGAACTTCCCTCAGCCGCAGGTCAATTACAATGTCTCCAAGGCCGGTGTGCTGATGATGGTGAAGAGCCTAGCGGCGGAGTGGGGAAGATACGGTATCAGGGTGAACTCAATATCGCCAGGGTATATGGATACTGTATTGAATGAGGGTGATGGGTTGAATGTGCATAGGAGAATATGGATTGAGAGGACACCATTGGGAAGGATAGGGGGGGTCGACGAACTGAATGGAGCCTTAATATTGCTCTGTAGTGATGCCGGAAAGTTTATAACAGGGACGGACATCAAGGTTGACGGTACGTATATTGCATAATTCTTTCATACTGGGCTATTATTGACTCGAGACGGTGATAGGTGGTATCTCAGCTATAGTTTAGATATGTAAATCGCGGGATTAGGTTTTCAGTTCAATGTAATCATGTAGTTAAATTTTATTTCGAGAACTTTCCATGTCACTGGCACGATATCTACTACATTGAATGGGTCATGGCGAATCACTCGATAGATCACTGCACAAGGAATATATACTCTCCTAATCAACCTAACCGCACCCATCCTTACGTGTCACTCAAATAGACTGTTGTCTAATAAGTCCTCGCAATCCTTCTCAGTCATACTCATCCACCCCCCCAAACCCACCTCATCCGTACCTTCAATACTTCCAATCCCCCCAATGCTTCCAATGCTTCCAATGCTTCCAATGCTTCCAATTCCCCCAATCCCCTCAATCCCCTGGATTCCCTCAATGCCCAATCCATCCATTCCAATACCACCCCACTCCTCCATACCCGCAAAAAAGCCGTGCTCATTGCCTTCCAACACCACTTCCTCATTACCACACCTCCACAACCTCCCCACCCTCCTCAGCACATCCAAGCACCTCGCAGCCCCATCCCCCACGCACCCCCTCGCCGCATCCAAACACACCTCCGCGCTCTCTAACCCCTCAATCCACACCGCCTCCTGCTCCTCCGTCTTCAGTATCGCAATTACCAGCACCAGCGCCGCCTGAAACACAAAATATGTGCAGTACCATGCCGCGCCACGCCGCAGTGTCTCGGTCTTTACATACTCGCGCACGCTCGCGATCGTCTCCAACGCCAGCGAGATACACACTGTTGCATCCCGGTCGGGGAGCTGCCGTTTCCCTTTCTGCAGTAGTGGCAGGAAGCGCTTGTACATGATCATGCGCAGGTTGAGCTCCTTCCAGAGCACGACAGCGCGTGGTTCACGAAACCAGGCAGGGACAGTGGAGGCGGGGGTGGTGAATGAGGGGGGGAGGGAGGCGTGCCAAGTGTGAATCTGCGTGTCGAAGGCGTGGATCAGCTCGCGGGAGAGCTGGTTGTGGTATTGATGAGAGATGAAGTAGCTCTGGATCCGGGCTGCGAGGCGCACGAGGGAGGCGTGAGCTATCATGGCGGTATAGGTCGTTATACCACTTGTGGTGGGCGGAAGTGGGGATGTGGGGGTGGTAAGTTCCTATTTATAAAGTTGAGTAAACGATCATTGGCAATGTGTATAGGGCTTTTTATTTTAGGGATGCCACTTGGGAAGGGTGCCTCTTACAGGAGATGCCAGGAGATCAATTGGGTTCTGATGTGAGTGCAGAAAGCCATATCAAATCATAACCGACCCCCTCGGCATCACGAGTAAAACGGTAACCCCGGTGGGAGTAAGTGAATTATAAGGATTATCCAGAATCCTTTATAAATACACCGCTTTCCACAAGCCCTACCCATCAACCCGTAAAACAAAAACCCCACTATACAGTAGAAGACAAAGACACGTACCGAATCGTCAACATTCACCGGGATTCTCGTTGAGGCCCTGTCACTGACCACAGCAGGCCTTCCAAAAGTAATACTCGCGCCGACGTCGAAAATATATAGTAACCACCACACCCTCCTCCTTAACTCCCGCCCCAGTGTCTCTCTGACGCATCGATAACCCTCGTGATGCAGGCCCAATCCAAAGCCCATCCGTACTGCTGTACCCATCATGTTGTATCCCGTATTCGGACGATCCCTCTTCTGCAGATATTGCCCCATCATTGCAAGAGCCTGTACACGCTCCAGCGTGCCTGACTCCAGAATACTTGCCATTGACAGCCCGCCACGGACAGCAGTCCATATCCTCATGTCGACATCCATTTCATCTCCGTTGCGACCATCATATACCGTGAACGCACCAAGCGTCAACACCATTCCGTAAACCAGCCGGAATGAAGACGACGGCGGAAGCGTGTTGAGATTATTGCATGCATGCCGGAAGGAAGGCCCATGAATGAGCGGATACGAGGGATGATAATGCTCGAAGTAAGCGTCGATCAAGAACGAAGCTGTCAGAGTTGTGGTAAGGTTCTGTGTAATCCTCGAAATCGATGGTGTGGGCGTTAGCAGCAAAGTCTGTGGGGAGTTATCCCGCCTAGAAATGAGGCGATGAACTGTCCGTAGGAGGGCTGCCCCAGAGGAGGTGCCTACATTATATCTGTGAGTTAAGAAGCACCTTGGGGGGGAGGTGTGGCAGGAAAGCTACCCACCAAGGTACCCAACGTCTCGACTGTCGACATTAAGACTAGCCATGCCATCCGACAGCTCGTTGATCTCCCGCTCGTGCCACTCGAACCCGCAGACGTTTTCACTCTCGGGTAACATTTCCTCCAGGTCAGTATCGCCGTACTGCCCTGCAGCTATGTCGCCATCGTCGGAGGAGTTGCACTCGGGACTAGAGAGGAGCGCGTCGATATCGATGCTGGGGTCGAGCGTCCGGAGAAGCGTCTCGAGTTTGGCACATCGGGCTTGGAGGTAGTCGAGGTTTCTAGAAGGCAGGCACGCCCAATGTTAACCACTACCCCGGGCCCGAAATGCGGGGTAGTGAGGGGGCGGTTTAGAGGGGAACAAACTCACTTCCTGGTCAGTGGGAGCCGGACTGGTCGGGCCTCATATGCGCAGGTTCGGTTTGCTTTCTGGCAGAAGGTGCAGGGCGTTTCCCCCGAACACTGAAAATCTCCGGGTCAGCTAAGGAGGGCAGGGTTGGGTTGTACTGCATAGATACCTTTCCTTTTCGACGCTGTTATGGATTCGATCTATAAGCCTTGGTAACTTGAATTGGGGGATACCCCATAGGTAAGGTAAGGTGGTAAACATACCTTGCATTCTGTACACTGGGGAAACACAGTTAGCCTTTCTTCTATTGCTCCTGCTACTAAGGGACTGGCTGCATAACAGGTTTAAAATTATGACATGATGTAGAGATGCAGCGAAAGCAAGAACTAGAAATAAGGTATGATGGACCTACCGCCCAAACTGTAGTATTTGCCGGTGAGGCTCTGTTCCGACGCTCTGCTGGCATTGCTTTAACCTGCCTGTAAACAAATATGATCCTCTATAGTTGCTTGTGGATGCTTGGAGATGTGGAAAAATCAGGAACCGAGGGCTTGATTCACAAAGGCTCAGTCGGTTGATCTTCGGTTGCGAACGCCAATCTCGGGGGCGATTTCGCCGAAAATGGGGAACTCACGATCTAGAGTGGGGCATCTGACTGCTATCCAATGAGGGTGGTACACCGGCGAAGTGGCCGGTGGATTTGGAGGGGGAGGAAACGAGTGATTCATGAGGGGGCACTCGGTTTCTGAGTGAGATGGTATTTACTAGAGTGATATGATGTGAAGAAATGTTCAGATCATATCATAGTGGGGAAATACATGTAACTACACGCAATCTATGTACATACATACCTAGCTGATGCCTGAAAACCCCAGGTACATAGCAACATGTATCCTGGGACCACCGAGATCGTTACCAGTGGGAGATCTCACGTTACACCTCGGTGCTAGAGATAATTTCAGAAGCTTCCCTACTATTACTACTAACAGTCAACTACATTTAAAAATCCTTAATCAATTGACACCGACAAATAGTATCTAAAATCATACCAGATCATATATATACTACATGTATTATATATATATGTCAGCACCGCATACACAGAACACTCTACTTGATTCTATCCACGACATCTTAAAATACCCATATCACTTTCTCCCGCGCGCAAAGACTCTCCTGTTTCAAAATATCAATCAATGCTGCACCGTCATGCTAGGGTTAGGGTGTGTGTTTAACCCGCCCTCATCGGCGGTTACCCCCCTTGGCCAGCTCGTTATCTCAGTTCATGGAAACGTGTCCGTTTTATCTACCCTCGTTTTGTTTCCCGATTCCTGAAGGGGCATCATAACCGCGTATCCACCGTCCACTTTTCAGCTGAGAGGGAGAAAAAAAAATGGCGACTAGCCTACCTGCGTGCATGAGGAAAAAAAATAGTGGTGATGGATCGATGGGGAAAAAGGTGGTTGGGTTGCACAGAGGAGGTTCGTGCGTACGATTGGTTATGTTTGTGGCGTAAGATAGAACGAGTAGAAGTGAGACTGTGGAGAATAGAATTCCCGACGTGCGGACGACCCGACCAAACCCCAGTGACACCACCACCCCCCCCCCCTTAAAAAAATAATAATTAGTAGCCTAAGGCGACGTCAGCAATTTCACGGTCCGGCCGGAGACTACCAGCCTTTCGATTTCTTTTTTTTTTTTTTTTGATTTCCCTTTACTTTACATGATGATGTTAGAGAAACCCGACATGTATGTACCTGCTACCCCCCCCCCCTATGTACCGCACAAGATGGAAGTAAAAGGCAATGGAAGGTAAGGATGTTACAATTGCAGGCCCAGGATATGGGTTCATGTCGAGCGGGACAAGGCAGAAATCGCAATTAATCTCCAATGTGCAGAGAGTAGCAGCAGCAGCAGCAGCAGCAAGCAGCAAGAACAAAACAACGCAGAAGCGCAACGCAATGCCCCAAACGCATTGTAGATCCATCAGCTAGGCTACTCTAGACCCATCATCAATATTTCTTCATATCGCGCGACAAAAGAGATTGCCCAATTGCACGGGAAACAAAACGAGCTGATCCAATGGTTCAATTGTTCCCGCTGATCGAGGGTGGAAATTGTAGTCTAGAGTGGTACGCACTGAGACAGACCCTGAGACACCCCCCTCCCCGACTCGGATCGGATGTCAGGCCGCTGCTGCCCGGTTGTGTAATGTGGATGATGGTTGCTGCTTTAACCCCCACAACAGGGAAGCCACCTAGGTTTGGTACGGAGGTAAACAAATCAGTAACGCGTCAAACGTAAGAGCGGCAAAGTCAACAACAACGCGTCAAGGTGATAATACGAAACAACTGGAAGTCCCCCCCCGAGACATTGGAATTGGTCAATGGCAAGAATTCACGCATGGCAAGAATGGAGAAGTATAAATTTTTGGTAGAAACCGAAAATAAATCACTTTGTATTTAGTTCCCTAAGGTCGAATAATTTTTCCAAACTACCCGCTTGCCAAAGACAACTGTAAAAAAAAAAAAAGAGCGAATGCAAGAAAAATGAATCAAATGCCAAACAAAGAAACCCCGCTTGATATTTCCTAAGGACTACAAACATGATTATCACCAGTTCCTCTCCCCCCTTCCCACCCAAATTAAAACTCGTACCATCTTTTTTTTGTGATGTTTTTTCGCATTAAAACATGAAAGATATCTCGAAAACGTAACACAAAAGAGAAAAGACGTAACTATTGCTGCCGCCAACACACTACCCCCCCTCCCCCCCAGAAACACCCACCCACAGAGACTAGTACACGATCATCCAAGGAGAGCTATCCCCAAAGAATGAAGTTTACACACAAATGGAAAATGTATTAGTTATAACACGTTTACAACTTGTGGGCAAGGTGGACAATCTTGTAGTCAACGGCCAACTCCTTGCCGTGGTCAGAGATGACCAAGACACGGACTGATCCAGATCCGTGGCCGAAAGCCTCCTTCAAACGGCCCCAGAGGTGACCCTGGTCAACGACCTTGAGACCCTGCTTGATCTCACCGGTCTCGGTCATGGCAACGAGCTTTCCGTCATCACGGATGTCGATGAGACGGTACTGCTTGAAGACGGGTCCGAGAAGAGAGTGGAGGACGACTGAGGGAGATGGGTGAGAGACAACGCAAGGCTCTTCGTGAAGCTGCTTGGTGAAAAGGTCAACACCGAGGTAACGGTGCTGGCCAGTCTGAGCAGAGGTGGTGATACGGATGATCTGGCAAGGACGGTGCTGGAGGATCACCAAGTCACCAATGCGGATGTGGTGGCAGGGGATGGTGAAGGTGGACTTGGTTGACTCGTGGGCAGATGAGATGTGCGCTGCCTTGGTGATGTGAGAGTCGTGGTGGCTAAGACCAGTGTGGTCGTAGACCTCGCTGTGAGTGTGGGAGCCGCCGTGGAACTTAGCCATTGTGGATGAAAGGTGAGGGTGCTGTTCGAAAGAGTGTTCTTTTTCGGTGAGGAGATGAGACTCGCGGACTTCGACTACGGGAGTGAACTCGTCGACGGTGACTTTATGAACGTGGTGGGAGGGCTGTTCGTAGACAGGATCAACAACTGTTGTGCGTTCGACAGTAGTAACTTCACTGACGACAATGGGTTCTTGAGAGTGATGACTGTGGAGGTGGTGGTCTTCCGAGAGCTGTTGATGTTGGTTGTGGAGGTGAGAGGAGGAAGAGGTGTGGTGGGAGTGCTCGTCTTTATGTAGGTGGACGTGCGGGATGTGCTCAACAACCTTGTCGGTAACTTTATGCACGATTCCAGAAGGGGAATGGTCGCTATGGTGGTGTTGGTCGTGGTTGTCGTAGTGGTTGCTGTGGTGGACATGCTCAACAACCTTGTCGGTAACTTTATGCACGATGCCAGAAGGGGAATGGTCGCTATGGTGGTGTTGGTCATGGTGGTTGCTATGGCTGTCGTAGTGGTTGCTGTGGTGGGCGTGCGGGATGTGCTCAACAACCTTGTCGATAACTTTATGCACGATTCCAGAAGGGGAATGGTCGCTATGGTGATGATTGCTGTGGTTGTCGTACTGGTTGCTGTGGTGGAGGTTGCTGTGGTTGTCGTACTGGTTGCTGTGGTTGCTGTGGTGGAGGTTGCTGTGCTCCTCATGTTCGTGGTGCGAGTGGGAAGAGTGTTGGTGGCTGGTGCCCTGCAGCAACTTAGGGAGGTGGGGGCGGTGCGAGTGGTGTCCGTGGTGGTGTCTCCCGCCCTCAGAGGAAAGGGATGAGACAGAAGACCTGTCAGAGAAAATACCCTCTTCCGAGTGGCGGCGCTCCTCGTCAACGTAAAGTGCTACGTGTTGAGAGGGGTGCCCTTCATGACGGTGATGGTGAATAACCTCCTCGACTACGTGTTGAGAGGGGTGCTCGTCATGATGGTGATGGTGAACAACCTCCTCGACTACGTGAGTCGAGTGGTGCACGGGCACGGAATTGTGAAGATGTTGATTGTTATTGTGGAAATTTTGATTGTGATGGTGAGAATCGTGACGAACTGTTTCAGAGATTACAATGCGCTGATCCTCCTCTTCTTCGTGAGATAAGTGGACATGATGTCCCTCAAGACGATGGCTCTGTGGTTTCTCCAGCTCTACGACTTCGTGATGAGAATGATACTGATGGATAGGCGGCTCAGGCTCTACCACTCCCCCAGTATGGTGATGCTCAATTGTAGTCTCTTCAACTATGTGTGTACTAGTCCCTGGTGTCTTGTACGATGACGGGAAGACACTGAAGGGAATCGGGACTCTGGCGTCAAAATCCAGCTTGCCTGCTTAGTGATTTCTCCGGGATTTTCCTGTCGCCTTAATTAACGACAAGAAAAAGGAGAATACCCTGGTTTGTGGTGTTATAAAAAGGGGAAAGAGGTGCTCAAGCTAGGTGATGAACACGTCTGGCTGATTGAGCGAATTCAGAAGAGGCTGGAGCGGTTGGGATGCGAGTGAGGCGAGTGATTGATAGAGGAGGAACAAAAGGGAACCTGACTTCGCGATGAATTTGCGGGTTGAAGTAGGCGTTCGGGGACCGGGATGGGAGGTGACGCGAAATCTCTATGGGTAGGTTTTCTCCAGGTGTATTCTGTGGTCCGGGGATTCTCTAGACGAAGATCTGGGGTGGGGAAAGTGCGTGGTGCCTGAAATGGGGGACACTAAAGACAAAGCAGTATTATTTGCCAGACAAGACTACGATATGGTCCTCTCTCGAGGGGCGGGGAAGAGAGACAGGTGGGAAAACGAGATCTGTTTGTTGTTGTGTGGCTGGTGCTGTTTACTCTCGCCTACCTACTATCACAAATTGACTATCCCTATAATATTAATGGCCCCAATCGGGAAATACATAGCATCAACCAAATATCACTAGATCTCTACGATGTGGGCGCAAGTGAGCTATCTCAGCCAGCGCCAGCAAGGCCTGTGCGGTTTTTCCAGCAGGAATTGTCCATAGAACTGGCGACCTTTCAGGCCGTGCTGGTTCCCTGTCTGCTATCTGTTGTTTGGTAGTATGCAAACAAGAATAGAAACACAACCGGGGGCCGAATGGGTACTGTGTAACCTTTAGCTGCACTATGCGGCCCCACCCCCGTATGCACCAATTGCCAGTATGAGAGACCATTGTATTCCACCTTGACTTAAGGTGGGCATAATGATGACAGCTCATGAGACCTGTCTGGGGGAAAGGGGAAAAAAAAAGTCTCCCCGAAGAAGGGAAAAAAAAAAGGAAAGGGATGTATGAGGAAGCGAAAGCGAGAGGTTGGGAAGGGAACAGTAGCTAGCTGCCAGCCTCTCAATTTCCTGTTTAGCGAGACTTTCAGCGCAATATTTCCCCAGTAGACAGCAAGTCTAGTCGTTCCTAATTCGACCTTGGCGTTTTTTGTGGATCGTTTAGGTTCAGGTGCGACAGGGAGCGGAGAGGACTCAGAGGAGCGAAGGATTCGGGGGATTGGAGAAAGTTTTGCCAAGGAGCAAGGGTCCAGCCACTAGCGCTGTTGGCTCGACAACCGGGAGATTGTGATGGGCTAAAAAGACGCCTAGCAGTAAACTAGAGTAGCGGGCTATCGATCGATCTCTGGAAGGAAGGTGGGGACCGTAGGGCGCACGAGACGAGCCAGGGGGGACCCGCCCCAATCAGCATGATGCGACGCAGAGATCGAGACCAGTTGGTTATGCTTGACAGCCTTGTGACCATGAGAATAAAAGACCAAGGAAGGAAGGAATCTGGAATAAACTTCAGCTTCAGCCCAGCTTCAGCTAGAAAATTATCATCGTCTGGATATATCCTCGCTTGTTTCGTTTACTGGCTGAAAATCAACCGCGCGCAAACCTGCTGGATTCTATATCAATGCTGCCTTATCAAAGGATAAGGGCATTTGCTGTTCAATGCATTCACCCTTCATCAGCCAGGAGTTTACTCTGCCGGCCATTGGGAAGCTCGGACCGCCGATCGCATATGTGGCCTTCACCGAGAATAAACAAGAGCCATCTTAGAAACTGAGCGGCATTTTCCCACAGTAATTGCAAAAGGAGTCCGTTTCGTTTCTTGGTGTTGTTCTCCTTCACTGTCTTCATACACAGTATTTCCTCGTTTCGCTGGGGCCCCTACATATCGGCGCGGTGAATTCGGCCATGGTTCCCTCAGCTCGCAGCTCCCCGAAACCATTCTGACACATACCAGTCCTGCTCGTTCCTATGTCCACAAGACCGGTTAGTCGGTCAGCTTTGACAAACCTACTCTAGACACATACATAACAGAAACCAGGACCAAAGCCACCAACCACTAGAACCCTAGGGCACTCAAAGAAGCCCGCAGAAGGTTCAGGGAGAAGAAAGAAGCCTTGAAATTCCGCATCAGACATCTACCGCTACGGCACACGCATATACTCTATCTACAGGGATCTCCTTTCGCCACGCAGAACTCGATTAAAAAGAAGGCCGGCAAGAAGGAGCTGAAATAAATCACTTTACCTGAGTGTAGGGTGACTTATGACGAATTGGGTACAAATCTCTCCCTGAATGAAGGAAGGAGGTTGGGTTGACTAGGTTGCTTGTATGCGAGTGGCTGCGCATGCCTACGTCGGTATAAATCGGTTTAAGGTTCGGGCGGGAGGCACCGAGGGAAAAAAAAAATGTAAATGCAAACGGAACGGGTTCATGTTGCTGTTTAAACCAATTAGCAAAAAAAAATTAAAAGTTAAAAATTAAAAAAAAAAAAGAATGAAATATTATTAACAGATTTTTTGATAACCAACCATTACGATATTACAGCCCGGTTTTCATTCTGCAGTGTGAACGTGAAGAAAAAACATACCATTCCACGACTCGACTGGTCTTTGGAGTTTCAATGCCATATGCGTGCTCAATTACAAATGGCGCATAAAACCCACGTTTCCCTAAATTTCACATGCAACATGAAATCTATGGGATCTGTATGGTAAGGTTTCGATCGGAAGCATGGGTGATCACTCGATATGCAACCAACCAAGGCGTCAACAGGACCCCACCGCAGGAAGGTTCGAACATGTACCCCGCAATAATGGCGGCGCGGCCCACAAATGATAAACAGTCCAATTGGAATCTGAAATGCTGAAATATTATTCGATGTTTATGTGCAAGCCACTCCCCTCCGTTCCCGCTCCTAGTAGCGTTGGCAGCCAAGAGCTTTCGGCGGAAGGATCAGGAAATACATACACCACGGTAGATATCGATGTTTTTCAAGGCCAAACGGGATAGCGGGTGGTAAAGGGGCAAACATCTTCATCCCGCAGGATTGGAAATGCTAAACGTGTCAAATACCTCATGACAAGATCCGACGTTACGTTAGTATGCTTAACTTAATTCCGCTGATCAATCAAGAAAGTGATGTGGCGTTGTCTGGTTAGGGCTAGGGTTGTAAACTTGGCGCATATGTAACACTAACGAATCGAATGCTGACACCCAATTGCGATGCTCCGTGCTGGACTGGCCCTGAAACGCTTCAAGTGCAAGGATCCCTTACATACGAAACTATCAACCGCCCTGATTTCGATATATCTATAGCCCGAAAATATTCATGAATAAAGGGCGAGTGATATCACCTGATTCAAAAAAAAATAATCCTCTGCAAAGCCACGGGGGTCCCTGAATGATGTGTTCGAAGGAAGTATCTCGTTCCGGAAATAATAAGCAAGGAGCTACTGCAGGGTGCAGAAAATCAGAAAAAAAAATGAGAGGATACAGTTCATTTTGTTGGCATACCGGCGCTGATGTAGGTATTTGTCGCTTCGCCGTCGCATATGGGCAGAGTTTTCTGCATTCGAGTCCGATAACACCCAATTGACATGTGTCACTAGAGTACTAACCCATATTCCCCAATTGTTCTCTGTAAGTAAATTTTGGCCGGCGGCTGCACGCGTTCCGTCTCTGACATCAATCATGTGGTATCACTCGGACCTATTGGTTCGTGCGTGTCGATCAGCAGCATATCGCATCATATCAGATGTGTGAATCGGATCCAATATGCCAATATCGATTCTTTTGGCTTCGGTATCGTCCGCTTTGGTGTATCGGGAAATGTTCAGTAATTCTATAGGTTCCGTCGCTCGATATCACGCAAAATCACGTGTGTCACGCCACGCGATACTAGAATCCAGCACAGCATACTCATGCTATCCTCGTAGAATTCAAAAGGGGGGTATTTGGTTCCTACTCGCGACAGGTAACAAGTACCCGAAAATGCAGGTAAGAAGTACCACAATTCGGTGCAGCTGCTGCAAGTAGAATGGGCCAAAAACTCTTAGCCAGGACATGGACGAATACTCACTGCATATCTTATTGGTTATATAGGAGGGATTTCCCAACGCGTGCAGTCAACCTCTTTGATAAACTAATTCGAGCTCTCAGTGGTTGATATAGCAATGAAAGTCCACATTCTTCATAAACTGACCAGTAGGTACAGTCTAGACTGCCGAAAACGTCTTGGAATGGAATCTATATTTCCCGCAATGCCGATTATCTCCGAACTGTAACAGGCTTCAGATTTGTAGTGTAGATAAGTAGGCCACGCCATCTCTCCCGCTGTGAACATAGACGTTCTCTCCCGGAAAAACCCTGGTGGTGAAGATGATAACTCAGGCTTACATTTAGAGGGTAGATTAGTATCAGGATTTGCCATTCCGGGTGTAGCTTTATTCCATCTGGAGTAATTAGGGTTTATCCAAAATTTCAGCGCACTATAGAGAGTGGTATCTACAGCGAGGGATTGGAGCCAATAATGGGTTTCAACGGACGAAAGTGCCATCATGAATTCGAATATGATAGGATAGAGAACTCGATTGGAGTGGACCTGATGGGGTGATGGGGCGGAAATAACAGGGATAACGTATCGTCGAGGTTCGAGGTGGGGTCTACTTTTTCCCGCGTCTTGCCATATAGTCCCGTTTACTAGCGCAGAAGTTACCCAGCGGAACGTTTTATTTGGGACTTGACACGGCAACGGGAGCTGATGTAACTGGGGCGTCATGCATGTTACCGCCACAGGAGGGGCTGCCGCAATTATTTTATCAATGACAGTACAAACATTTAGGCTACACTATGAAAAAAAGGAAAAAAGGAAAGAAAAAAGCTTCCTATCTGTTTTGTTCCAAATCTATTCCTAACTTGCATGTAGTATCCAATTCTTGTGAGGTTTAGGTTTAGGTGTACTTATGTGCTAGCTATAGGTTTATATACGCAACTAACTCTCTACCATCCCAAGAAATGCATCGCATAATGTATCGATAATGTATCATGCTGTAAACGGGTGGCTATTGCATCCATAATGCATCCATAATGCATCACAGTCTCATTTCGCCAAGAGTTTAATGCAATGTATCAATAAAAAAAATAAAAAAGCCCCGGGTTTGAACCTGTGCTATTATGTTTTTCAAACCCACACCCCACTGCCTAAGCTACTAGTTGATATACTAGAACTAAGAACTATACCAATAAACCGAAGTTCTAGTAAAGTAATCAATAAATTAATCAATAAAGTCATCAATAGACGACATTACAGAGGCCTCAACACGTTTATGCATCAGCCGATGCATTTGTGCACCATTCTAGTATGGGAAATGTATCAAGTGATGCATTTTTTGCGCTGGTAGAGACTCCCGCGTTCTTATCCCTTAGTCTGTCAGTAAAGTGCTGACCCCCCCAGAAGAAGAGGGTTTTGTGTGGCTTTACTAACAGATCCCACTATCTCCCTTATCAAATAATAGATCTTCCATACAAAATTTAATTCCTCTATTATAGGGGGTCAGCATTGACAGACTAAGGAATCCCTTCAGAGGATAAGATGGTCAAACTCGTGACCTGGCCCGTGCTTCTGCAACTTTCCTATTATCAAGAGCTGAGGGGCTGGTCGCATGTTGTAATCCATTACCTAGAACTATGATATAACATTTTGATGGGCCGCGAATTTGACCATTTTATCCTAGTATACCATGGGATAGCTATAGGTATTCAGGGAATTGATTTGTCCTCGCTCGCGGCAGGAGCAGGCTCAATCTATTATCGTCCTAAAAATACGAACCGTGAAGATGTACCTACTAGAGGACCGTCAGAATTTAGGTGTATGCTTTTACTTTGTTGGGGGTAAACGCATCTAGAATATACGGCCTTCAAAGATTAGTAGACGCTGGATGCGTTTTGTTGGGCCGTGGCTGGATATATGAGATATTCATAGGGCATCACTCGATGTGCACTTGTGAATATTAATGATAAAGAAGCATTTCTAGCCGTGGATGCGGGGGGGGGGGGGGCTTGAGGAATTAAGGTGGGATTCACAGCTGCTCATATGAACCCCTATGAATCTATGTCTTTTTGCAAGTATTTTCGTGGGAGAGCCTGGCGGTCTTGTAGTGCTCTGTGCTTATGGAATTGCTTGTGCATGGGATATCACTCGACATATTTCGTAATCAAAGCTGCATTGATTATTTATTTACCTATTTATTCATTTATTGATACTTCATAAATGTATGCAACCCAAGGTTATAATGAAATTTTACCCATAGCTCAACCAAAGCATGGATACTGGCTGGCTTTGAAAGTGCATGAACTGAATTTGGATTTTGAGTCTTTAAATTCTATCCCTGCCCTAATTCCAAAGCGTGCCACTAAAAATCTAAATCAACAACAAAATCATGTCCTGAAAAAAACTTCTCGCACAATAATTCTTATCGCCTGCTCCTCGAACGAGTCCCAATCTCTGCCTTCCTCTATGCAATTTGTTTACAAGGCCTCACATCCTTCGTATCCTCTGCCCCATCCGCAGCTTTAGGTGGGTGTTGAGTCTATAACAAGTATCATTAGCTAACCATTCTTCCAAACCCAAAATCAGAAGAAAGAAACTATGCACTTACCACACCCACAAATACAATTTCCGACCCAATCTGTGTATACGCCATCCTGAACCTCCCTGTGTCCTTGCCCTCCTTCCAATCCGTGCTCCCCGTCATCAACGGGTACTCCCACATCTTATTCACAGTGCCCACTGGTGGCGTAAACATCGGCCCCTCATTCTTGAACGTCGACGGATACTTGCTCCCGTTCGGCGACCGGGTCGCTTTCGCCACACGCAGCACCCTATTGATCTCGGCCCCAGTAAATGTGTACTCATTTGGCTGAACAAGCTCCTTCTTCTTCTTCTCCTTCTTCTCTTTTGGTGGCGGTGCCGGCGCTGGCTCGGGTTCCGAGTCTGGGTCTCCCTTGCCCTTTTTGCCCTTCTTGCCACTGCCGCCAGTAGTTTTGGTGTCGCCCTTTCCACGCCGACGGAGCTTCTTCCCGCCCCCGGAACTGGACGCGGCCCCGGTGCTGATGTCCGCACAGTGCCATTTCACGCTTTTGTCGAGGAGACGGGGCGTCGTTTTGACGGGAGGGTCGGCTTTGGTCTCGCTACTGGTGGCGCCGCGTACGGGCGAGGTAGAACGGCTGCCGCTGCCGCTGCCGGCGGCGGGGGCGGCAGGGGCGGCGGCGGGCTTTTTGACGACCTTTTGGTTTTTGGCGGGTGTAGGCCCGACGGGGGCGCTAGAGAGGGTGTTTGTTAGTGTTGTGCCCTATGAGTTTGTATTTTATACATTGTTAGTGGGAGTAGTGTGTGTAGGTACCGTTTAGCATGCGCTGGAGGGTAACTCCTCACAGCGAGGATATCACCACCTGAAGCAGCAACATCAGGAATAGCAAATGCTGATGCATGAGCTACAAGGACGGTGGTGAGGACTGCAGAGAGGACTGAGAGCTTCATGATTGGTGTGGGTATTGAGGTAAGTTGTAAACCGGACAACTAAGTATAACTGAAAAAGAAAGAGAGATAAAAGAATGAAAGTAAGACCTGCTTAGAGTAATGAGTGAATGAGCGAATGAGTGAATGAATGAGTATGGTAGAGAAGAAGTCCAATACGGGGCACCTGGCTGGTTTATATCGAACTTCGGTCGTGGCTTGATGCTGTGGTATAGCAGGTAGCAGTAGACAACAAACTAGCTAGTCTGTAGAGATGTGTCAGTATCGGTGCTCATCCGTCACAACATCATACCGGTATATCAGGGGCGTTAGTAGATCTTTAGAGGCCCGGTAGTGGTGGTAGTACGTAGATGTCTGTCCGCAGGGCTGTGTGTGTTTACTGGATGTACACTATATCTTTAGATCTATAGACAGTAAGGTATTTCTTGTGCTGGTGGGGCAGATAGATCCCCAAATTTCTTAGTTAGTGAGCTCTTTACCAATATGGCTGAGTAGCTTTTCATACAATTGATCATTTACATGCATATGGCAAAGTTATTATGCCACATCCTAATCTGAAAGCCGGGGAGTCTATATGTTTCACCAGTTTAGAGCTGATGATGCTTCTAGAATATCTATGCTTCATGGATCATGTGGTGGAACGGCATGAGCCCGGTAGTTAAACTCTAAGGACGATATTCCACCGCAGTACGCCATATGTGGAACCCGAATATATTCGTAGAACCTAAAGCCCAGAACCTAGAATCTAGGCCGCAATGGCTAACTAGGAGATCCAATTTGCGCTTATTTTTGAGTACCCGACTAAACTTCCACCGAGAAAGAAAAATAACGGTCCGGAATAGAGAAAGGTTATTTTTGATAGGAAGGTAGGTACTACTTGTAAATACTCAAGCACAGGTGGTCTCTAGCTCTATATTTGCAATTGCCTGCCTCGTAATTGCCGGCTGTAGATGGTCTAAGGTTTAGCTCCTATATCTTCCAGTATACCGTACGTAGAGCCCTGAACGGCCCTTAGGAAGAATTGTCAATCTTGGCTAGATAAAATGTAGGCATTGAGATGTGCACTGCGGCTGCGGCTGATCGGCGGGGCGGCTGCAAGGCGTATAACCCGCCTTACTCAGTACATTATCTACAGCTAGACCCTCCGGGCCCCACTAGTGGTTGTATAATATAATCCTGAGTCTGGGTCCTTGATTGTATATTTAGCATTGTACCTGCACAGCTACATGTAGTTATAGCCATGATTGATCATGTAGTTACTTCTTCTTAGTAATATATGGTGCTTACATATACCGAGGGTGTCGGAAATTAAAGTGATGCACATTTTGCTACATAGACAACGCCCAAATACTTTATCACAGTACAATACAATCGTACAGATCTAGAACCTCTCTACCATATCTAAGCACTAAGCATATACTTGATGAAGAACATCTGCACAGTATTCACCTTGAAATAGCCTTGTGTAGAAGTTTATTTCCGTGTGACCATGAAACCACCGAATGTGCATCACTAATTTCCCACACTCTGGGTACATGCACTTACTTATACACTGCAGCTGGCACAGTTAAGGAGTTTTGGTTGGTAATAACCGGTTATATTCGTGACTCAGCCGATCGGGCTTGCTTCCTATTTAGTTCAATTCAATGATAGAGTTTTGTTTAACGCATATGTATTAATAATTATATAAGTTTATTAGAATATTAATATACTATTCTATGCCCCCTTGCCTTGCTCTCTTACTAAACCGAACCACATCTCCAGGCAGCACAGTGGATTAAAGCCTCTCCGTGGCGCTCTACAATTAATATTATCTCGGCGCGGAACGATGGCCGGCAAGCTGCCCATGGCCGGGTTGCCGCTTGATCATTTCCACTAACCCCTGCAGCTATGCCCCCTGTGTTTTTACCACAATGGTGCATAGCCTGATACTTTGTAAGCCTTTGTTGTATGTAGGTAAAACATTACTACCAGAGTGGGTAATGTTTTTTTTTGGCAGTCCATCTATGTCTTGGGGCTCGCGGCTTGTTTGGTTGGGCCGTTGGGCGTGCCTTTGGGTGTCTAATAATGCTCTCTATCAAATCGTCTTTGAACCCGCAATTGATTCGGGTGTGTGCGTATTCTCCTGCTCATAATTCTTGAGCAGTTAGATTTCTGCGTTAGGCATTGAGTAACTTTGTTGCTACTAACTCGTTAATTAATTGTGTTCAGCAAACCTTTAGTAAGGATGAGGCCTGTATGCATGTAAAGAGCCTTATGTATGCAAGCTGCATCTTAATTGCCCATACAATTATAACAACCGCCATTGTATCGTCCGTTTCAAATTCGGTGGTGTGTTTCAATGCTCCGATGTATCAATAGGCCGGCATCTTCAGTTCATGAACCACGCCTCTGCTACCGTTGGACCTTCGTCACCGTACCGGAAATTATTGATACGGAGATGTAGTAGAGTGGTACATTTTAACGTAGTACCTACTTGCCTCGAGAATTAGTTTCTGCCGCGTTTTCTCACGGGCTTGGCGGAAACTTATTCTCGCCGCAAGTGGATTCCAGCAATTTATAGTCACTAAAGTAGGGCTAGTTCTTGGGATTAGGGTAAGGGGTCTAGGCACCTTGAATTACATAGCTCTGGGTTCTCCTATCCCGAGCTGCCTTCTAGCCTTTCTATCACTTCCCCACATAATACCCGCACTCTCCTATATTCTATTGACATCAGTGTTCCCAACATCTTTCATTGTATCATCAGCATCCTCTCCAAGTCACTTTCCCTTATCTTTTTCATCACCTACTACACATATATACCCGCTGCTATATTGACCCACTACATCCACAAACAAACCTTACCTTGAAATCCTACTCACGCCCAATCAACCCAATCGTTCCTTTAAACCAAAGAACCACCATGGTAAATTCCGTCCCCGCCCCGATGGCCCCCACCACCGATGCCGCTCTCTGGGACTCCCACCTCGCCACTCTCCTCAAAACCACCTCGAACCCGCGTGACCTCGCCCACGCGATCCACACGCACATCACCACCCACGACGACGTCCTCATCATTGACGCGGCCGAGAACCGCCAGCTCACCGACCTTCTCTATAACGCCTGGGAGACCGTCCTCCTCACCGCCTGCACTGACCGTAGCGCCCACGAGACTCTTGTCGCCATGATTCCGATACTCTGGGAGCTTGGTGCTGAGGAGTGGGAGGCCCGTGGCTTGGAACGGTATTATGCGCTGGACCGCTGCATCCTGGAGATCAAGAGGGGTGAGTTTGTACAACTTTCCCCCCTTCCCTTACCGCCGCTGTCTTGATTTGATATTGACATGTTGTGTGTGCATGATATAGGCGGGCCCTGCGAGCCAGGTGCTGCCTGCAACCCCCAAAGGAACTGGCAGCAGCACCATGAATGCGACGACGACTGGTCGCTCCCGCGCAACGGCAACTTCGTCGAGAAGCGTGAGGGTTGGATCAACTACTGCCGCTTCGTTGCGCTCCTCGATCTTGCTGGTGTTACCGGTGGTGCCAGGGTCTTCAAGTACTCCATGGAAGGTGTCCTTAACGATGGTACCATGTGGCCGACTTTCTACCCCAATACGGCCGTCCTGGCGTTTGAGCAGGTCATGCTCCTTGTCGGGGACAGGCTCTGGAAGAGAGGGGGTGTTTGGAGTGCCGAAGGTGGTTGTGAGGGGGATGCGTTGGTACTGTTGTGGTGTGACTGGGAGCGTAAGTTGAGGGTTATTGGGGAGGATGAGGGTAGGGAGATGGTGGCGAGGGAGGCAGCGCAGAGGATTAGGGCCCTTATGGAGGGGATTAGGAAAGAGAACGTTGGTGTTGCGGAGTAGGCGGCGCTAAGGGTTCTGAGTTTATGGAATCAGTCTTAGATACCCAATTGAACATGATGCTCCGGTTTGAGCTAATAAGTGATGTGTTCTGACCTGGTGAACGTGAATGTGATCTTTTAATAATTGCTGTCATCGTGCTTGATGCCATCTACCCTCTTATCCAACCATCTCCCCCAGATGCTTCACCCCGTATGAAAAAGAGGGACACAGAAGGTACGTCCCGTCACTCTATGGTCTATAGCTACGCGTATACGATGCTGTGTTAAAGCACCTGCCCCTTCTACCCGTTGAGATATATAGAGGATGACTTGACCCGCCCCAGCTCAACCCTGTACTGTCGGTGAAGCGGTGCCCAGACAACCCCACCTGGGCCCCGCAGGGCCACGGCCAAAGGCGCGATATAGGAGTCCATCCGTAGCCGCAGGGTCGAAACCCTATTGTTCCACCTCATGCCTTTGAGATGGGTTTCCGGTATCCAGACCTCTAGGCTTCATATACGGACGGGGAGGTGGTCTACGCGGGGGTTCTGCCCACCCGGTAATGGTGCAAACAAGCGTTGGGTGTAGCGGGGATAACTGTCGATGTTAGGATGTGAGGAGTGGGGTCTGGTCTATTGTTTTCTGCCCCAGTCAACCTGGGGAGCGGCCCGTGTCAAGCACCTACCGGTATACCCTATACGTCAGAGCGAGGTAAATATGGGCCCCGAAAGACCGCCCGGGGTCACGACTACACGTAGTCGACACCCGTAGGCTCTCCAAGTTCTTTCGACTCGCCCATGACTCCAATCCTGAGAGAGAATACCGGCCGGTCTTTTTCAACAAATACCCGCAGCTAGCAGGGCTCCAGGTCTGGTCGACTGATAAATAAACTCACTATACATTGTATATCGACCAGCGGAGAAGAAGCACCCAGCACCCGGCACGGCGGGGGTGCATCACGCAATATCACTCGAATTGTGATAGGGTTAGGGTTTTCATTTTCTTCCTACAGTTTTTTTTTTTTTGTTTACATCAGTTCTTCCTACAGTTAATTGTTGTTGCTAATTTGTTGATTGCAGTCTGTAGGCTATGAAAAAGAGGGAGTTGTGATGGATGGACATGCTAGATCAAAATAAAAACCTTGTCCGGCGGTAAAACCCATGCCCGTCAATACGTTACCCCGCGAACGATTGTACCGATGTACAGACCTGCGCAAGCCGGAAGCCCTGCCTGAGAAGCTGCGACGTGCTTCTACGGTCCTGGTTATACCCTAATTTGTGCGGGCGGACTGTGGCTTCGGCGCAAAAGGTTTCGGGGTGGTAGTCTTTTCTAGTCTAAGGCGAACTCTACCCGTCCCTGGGACCGCTGGGTTGACTGCTTAAAAAGAAAAAAGGCAAGTTACATTGCTGTACGGTGTCAAGTGGAGACTCACAGACCTTATCAGGTCAAGGTACCACAGTTTTGTTTTGGGATATCGGTCGTGAAGATTCGCTTGAAACCCTAACCCTATATATATGCACGATATAAGTGGTATTGATGACCGTCGAGTGTAACGTGCCCTAGGATATCGAACGGCGGTATTAGTATTAGAAATTGCGGGGGCGTATGGGAGTGTTATCTGAATTCAGGGCAATCGATCCCTAACCTATTGTCGTTGGTGCGTTGTGTGGTTCGGTCATTGTTAGCTAGCAAGCTCGCTGGTTATCTGTACTCCTGATTGCAGGCACTTACTCCTTCCAGAATACCCCTCTCCCTCTATCTCGTTTAGTCGTCGGTTCAATGGCTAAGTGAATAACCTCACAAGTTGGATCTCAAAGCTCACTTCCGGAAGTACCTCTCCGGATCTCTCGCGGAGTCATATATATATACCAGCTTGAGTACTTCGTGACTTTAATATGTTGAATTATGCATATGGATCAATGGTAAGCCATGCTCAGCAGTACGTCTGTGCAAGTGGCGAGGATATAGCTGGTAATCATTTGGAACGGGTATGGGGGTGATACAACTTCCGCTTCGAATATGTCCCAACTCTCGGGGCACACCTTGAACTGCCTCGAGGAATATGCCCAATATAACACTAACAATACCTCAATTGCAACCCCACGCACCACAACACTATTATATTAATTATCAAGATAATGTGGTGCTTACACAGTTTAGCCCTGGTGAAATCTTAACTCCCTGCCCTATGCCTACTGTCTTGGTAATTTATATAAATGGATGCGGCCTGATATAATCCTTTATATAGTAGCACAGTTTTTTCCATTCTATTTAATCTGTCTGTGCAAGTAGTGACAGCGTTAGCTAATGCTCCCCAACAAACAGCTCGCAGTAAAAGGTACTAGTTATAGCTAGCTGACAAAAGTCAAGAATCCAGAGATGAATATATTAAAGATCATAAACGTACTTTTCAGTGCTTACGCATGCCCTTTGGGACAATGGTGTACAGTCCCACTTCATGTAACTCTCTTTCCAATCACGGGATCAACTCTCTGTCAATATGCTGCTTCTACCCATATCACTAATACGTAAACCATCGGTCTTGGCCAATAGGAGTACTTCCTGACGACGATGGACACGCTTATACCGTTTACACTAACTATGGGGGTTGTATAGCCAAGCGATGACTCTACGACCTCATATTGGTGGTGATGAAACCACCTAGATATATCATCAATTCTCCGATCCTAAGAAACCCACCATTCCCCAAATTCCACTCACCATATATCACTCGATATTCGGCACCCAGGGTCTCAAAAGGGAAAAGTATCCTCAAGGTACAACCCCTGTCCTATTGGAGTAATGCACGCCAGGGTATCAAACCTTTACCAATGGATTACTACCCCCCAAAGTCTTCAACAATTGGTTTGCTGGATTCAAATGGGTGTGTGGTTGTTCGTTGGCAACACCCCGTCATCCACAAATAGCCTAACCATAGATTCCTCGCCGTTCTGATCAACCCGCCCCCCCCCCTCGTTTCCGGCCCTGACGGCGGGTACGTCTCCCGTGTATATGTAGGCTCGATCTAACAGGCATTTCAACCCTAACCCACTAAGAAGAAGGAGAAGAAGAGAAAAAGCCGCATTCCTTTCTTTGCCAGGAGTGCGGCGGCTCGTCAATATATGTAGGGGTGGCCGCATCACCAGCCTCTAAACCAACCAAAGAAGATGGCGTAGTTGGCCATTTTCAATTGGCCAGACAGATGTCTCCTGGCTTACTAAGTAGGGATTGATCCGGGATATCCTTATCGCTTATCTCTTATCTTCCAATCATAGATCGGGGTACAAATTTTTCCGTTGATTAATCCGGGGGGGGGGAGGCTGTCCGTGAGTGGTATCGTCGCCCGTCCAGGCCTTGCAATGTTTTCTGGGCACTGTCTGTGGTGTTCTCACCTTCAGATCATACTCCCCACAACCACGGGGTCCAGAACTTGCTCCCTCCGACGCCTCTAAAGCCACCTATGTCAAACAATAAGGCTCAAACCACCCTTTCCTCCGGCGTGCAACCAAGCTTTTCGCCCGCGCTCGGCCCCCACCTAAAAAGGGTCCTAACGTTTCATCTATTGAATAGCTTTGACTGACAGCAATTAGGAAGAGACCCCAGCCCACAGCTCCGTCCGGAACACTGATATCACCGCTGGATGTCTGACAGGTACATAAGTGGGTGGGTATGGAAGTCATGCGGCGAAGAGACAGGCCTACGCTTATGCAGCCAGCCACACGTACTCTAGAGTACTCCTCTCTCTGCTGTATGGCTGTATGTACGTATTGCCATCCGTGACATGACGCGCGGGGCAGAAAAAGCAGGGCCAATGTCCAGGTTCTGCCTGCAGAATGGGACGTGCGAATGAGCGGGAGGAGGTTACCAGAATAAAACAGACGTGACCCCGGGATTCGCTGTGGGCCGGCATGTGCTGTGGATCTGATCGGGGGATTGAGGAAAGTTTATCCAGCGCAACGGGTGGTGATATGGAAGAAAGGGAAAAAAACGTGGATATCATTGACAGTTTGTGGGCTTCCGCTGGCTCGCCTATTTACTCGCGTATTATACCCGAGTGAAATGAAATGAAACGATCACAGGGCTATACACTGGTTGCTGGTAAGAAAGTGGGCTGAGATAGAGAAAGTGAAATGCGGGTTTGGTCGATCTCTGTTTCCGATGAATCGATGCTTGAAGGAATTCGGGAACCTACGAGATTTAGTTACGGTGCGTTTCGAGCATAGATTGTCACTCGCCGTGCTTGCCACGAGGGTGCAGAAGGTGGTGAGATGTTTTGGGGTATCTATTGGCACTTCACTATCAATGGAAGATATTCAGTAAGTGGACCCTTAGTTGGCAAAGGGGCGAGTTTAGTAATTTACGTTAAGAATTTCTATCGCAGCTGGGATGGAGGGGCTCTAGTCGAGTGACATTGCATGACACACACACACACACAACGCACGCACGCACACACCACCTCACCACAACCACCACCACCGGCACCTGGACTATCGTGAAGTCCTCTATAGGTAGTTACATGATGCTACACATCTTGCCTTGAACATGATTATCAACAAAAGTACCATGACGGCAATTGATCACGAGCTCACCGCGAATTGCCCTCACCGCGCGCAGCCATCTACTACTACTACCTGCCTGCCTACCTGTCAGTACTCTGTTGTCAGCCTAGCTTAGGTGACGATACCTTTCCATCGCAACAACAACAGCAACAACAGGACAGATCGAAATCCCCAGTGAGACGTGAGCAGAATCTAATTCGGCACACCGCCGCCTTGTATGTACTAGTCAAGTAACTCTACACCCACCTCATCAACAAAAAAAACATATCAACTACTACGTCGCCGGACATATTCACGATAGAGCCGAGCTAGTTAGGGCCGGGATACGTATTATGATGTATGTATTCGAGGTAATCAAATCTCCGCTGCCCTCCGTCCGTGTGTCGAACCGCGGGTGTCATACATATTCAGCCTTCTTTTCCCCCTTCCATTTTGGCCAACTAGAAACATAGAGTAAACTCAGTAAAGTTATCTGTATGTAATTTTAGCTTAGCTGCTATACGTATAACTTCGCCTCTTAACATAAAGACCGTGCGTTGCATCCCTCGCCTCCCCTCTTCTGCTCTCCGCCCAGTGCCCACACGATCAAGTTAGTGCGAACGTCCGCTCTTTTCTCCCCGCACTTTCGAAAAAGCAAAAAAAGCAAAATTTAAAAGGAGGAGAAAGAAACGGGAAAAAAAAAAGAAAATGTCATAATTTCTTTTTTGAGCAGAGGGGAAAAAAAAGAAAAAAAAAAGGCTGCCAATGTCGGTGGTGGTATATAAATTAGTGTAGTCCAATCCGAGAGGTATTGAAGGTATGTAGGGGTGTATATCCACGATACTGTGTGCTGCGCGGTCACATTCGATTTCTCTTTTTTGCGATTGTGGGATTGCTTTTTTTTTTCTTTCTTTCTTTCTTTCTTTATTTTTGGGGGGCCGGGGGGCCTTCGCGAGCAAGCCACCGATTGTGGACGGAGAGTCAATGAGATATGTGGAGGTAGGTATGTAGGCCGGTGGGATAGAGAGGTATGTAAAACACTAGATGGGCCATGGAGGGAGATTGCAATTAATTGTATATTTCCTTTTTTTTTTTCACTTTATTTATTTCTTTAATCCCTTTAACGTTGTCCAATTCCGGAGACTGCGCAGCAAGGCAAAGGCACAGTAGGGGTACGGTTATGAACGACTGCAACTCGTACGCCTAGCCAGGTTCGAGAAATGAGCTAGCTGGCTGGCTCTTACCACGGGCTGGCTGGGCCGGGTCCAACAAAATGAAAAGTGCACGATGCCATGCCAGCCCAATCGATGTTTGTGATGCCTATGTATGCTGTGGGTGTCTCTCACTAAACTCAGGTGCGCGCGTGCGCGCGCACTCCGCCGCCAACATGATGTTAAAGTGCCCAAAAAGGAGGTTGTGGAATAGAGGGGAGATCGGGGGTTGGAGGAGGAGGTGGTGCTCGGAGATGGGGGACGGAGTAAGAAGTACCAGCTGGTATGTAGTACAGTAGGTGCTCTCTATCTACTCGACCTGTAAGTGCCCTCTACCAACAACCCAACAGGGTAGGATAGACACATGTCGAAAGTAAAAAGTAAGGGGAGTGAAAATGTAGAGAGAGTGGGTGCTGTTGCAATTAGCTAATCTGCTCTGCATCATACAGTACTTTACATGTCCTTTAACTGATCGATATCCCGTGGCCTCCCGCGCCCGCGCGCGCGCGCGCATGCAGTCATTGAATAATAGCGTTAGCGTTAATGTTAATGATGGTGTCAGTGGTGTCAGTGGTGAAATTCAATTGCAAGGTGAGACGATGGTGTGCGTGGAAAAAGCAATGTCATTAGAGTAAGTTTTTTTTTTTCTCTCTCTCTCAAGTAAGTATATGTGTGTGGAGATCAACAGAGCCAAAACCAAAAACCAAACGTTGAAACAAAGATGTGAGATACGAAAATGCGTTATGCAACATGAAGGTCCCCTTCTCCAATAATTTATAGACTCTCTCGTTTCCCGATACAAAATAGAACCCCCTTTCCCTAAGCCCAGACCGTACAGAAGAATAGTTATAGTGCGCGCGCACGCGCAAAGACGCCGTGGTGATGATGAAAGCAATAAATAATAAGAGGAGAAATAAAAGAAGAAAAAAACCCGTTAAACAAAGTGAAGGAAAAAAGAAGAAGAAAAACTGTTCCGAGAGTGACAGGAAATCCCAAGATCCGGTCCGGAAAAGAAAAAAAGCAAGCAAAAAAGCAAAAGATCCTCCCGAGTTGGAAATCATCTTTCGGGCGACAAAGAGGTCACCCCGATGTCGACTAGATTAGACAATGCTAATCTCACCGCGTCTTCCCAACTCTCCGCTAGACTTATTTTTTCGCATGGCGGTGAGGATGTCTTCGACAGAGCTGAGACCGTCTACATCTTGACCGGGGTTGATTGTCTTGTAGTCAGCGAACAGAAGGAACTTGTAGACTCCCGCAGCGAGACAGGCGCCCATGACTGGTCCAAGCCCTGTAAAGTGTTAGTGAATATTTCCATTTCGCGGTAGTGGGGATGTAATCATAGGAGCGGAGGGGGGGGGGTGAAGGAAGGAAGGAAGATATAATGCGCTGGCGCTTCTAGGAAAAAAAAAAAAAAAGAAGTAGAAACTCACAATAGATCCAATGGTAGCTCGGGAAGTCGCCCGTCACCACAGCCGGGCCGAAAGATCGTGCGGGATTTAGGGAACCTAACCGAGTAAAATAGGTCCGTTAGAAACTGGGCCGGTGGTACAGTCGGGTTGAGAATGATAGCTAGCTACCTTGTAGCTAGCTATGGAAGGAGCTCTAATACATACCTCCGGTAAAGTAGACACCGAACAACTGAGTGATGAAGAAAGAAGCGCCGATACCAAGGGGCGCAATATACGTTGCACGGTGTTTCTCAACCGCAAGCTAAAGGAGGAAGGACAAGAGGTCAGTTTTATGTTTTGTGGAACTTGCGGGCCGAACGAGGGTGGTAAGGGTTCTTCTTACAAGGAATATTGTAATCATAAGCTCTGCGGTCAAAAACATTTCCAGAAACAATCCTTGTACAGTTGAAACGCCCGCTACACAAACATCAAGCAGTATATCAGCATCTCCACTCTCAGTAGTACAACCCAAGCTCTCACCCCCACCCCCAGGAATTCCGGGGAACTTACGTGCCAGCGCCGTACCGACTGCCAGGCCACCTGGTAACAAGCCCGCGACCACCGCCGACGCAGCGATTCCTCCGAGCAACTGTGATGCGCCGAGTAATGCTCCCTTCAATGGGGGCATGGCGCCGATAACCACGCATCCCATTGTAATCGCAGGGTTGAATAATCCACCACTGACACGGTAAAAGACAAATACATTGACTGTGAGAGAGAGACCGAATGCGATAGCAATATAAAGGAGGAGTTCCGGCGATGCGACAGCTATTGTAGGGTTGTTGGTGGGTTCTGGATCTCTAGAGTCCCAGTTGACTTTGGCGGCTTGGGTTCCGCCAAAAGCGAAGAAGAGAAACAGAAATGTTCCTGGAAATTACAAGGGTTGGTTAGTTTACACTGGAGATCATCATGGAGATGAGACATCTGGAGAGAAAGGAATGATCAGCGGTGCAGGCCTACCTATGAACTCAACGGCCTGGAAATGAGAATATCAACTACATTAGCAAACCACGAATAAAAGAATAGTGTAATAAATAGTAATAGTACTGGTAAAGGTTTAGCTAACCATCTGAAGTGCATCTATACGAAACAATGTTAGTAAAATATTTATACAAAGGTAAAATTGTATCAGCAGTACTCACAATCCTTATAAACACTATTCTTCCAACCCCCGCGCTCAGCGGATGGACCACTGATATCTGAAGCCGCATCTTCCACCGGTGTAGCGATGGCACTGGCCGTTGTCTTTGGGGTAGCTTTCGAGCTGCTCATGATTGAGAGTGTAAGGGCGCTGGTAAATATTTGGTCTAGTAAAGGAATAATAAAGACTGCCGGATATACAGAACAAGTGTGAGGGCGGACTCGAGGACTTTAATACAAGATACAGATCGATTTGAACGTCCGGGAAGGGCATTTAATATATCACATCGTACACACCTAACGATATATTAGTATGTAGGGGTGGAAAAATAAAATAGAAAATAGGAAAGAAGAAAAAAAAAAAAAAAAAGCTCATGGCCGGGCGGTCCAATGCCTCAGGAATCCCGATGCGGGGCCTTTCACGAGTGTAGAGCGAGCTAGATCCATGGTCCCCCACCACCATCAGCAGCAAAAATATCGTGAACGCCCTGGTGCCCTGGTACAGAAAGCTCCGCCGCCCACTCAGGGCGCAAGCCATGAACGCACGCCATAGGACTTCTACGACATATTGGCAACCCAGTACAACAGAATTTGGGCTGATTGAGACCTGAAAAGGGGAAATTGCCGGCTCACAATGGATACGTTTTCAGAGGAAGTTCCAGTGTGACCATAAAGTTTCATCCTGTGGTAAGTGTTAGCGTGTGTGATACAGGTCAAAAACCACAAAGAAGAATAAGGGATCTTACTAGGTCAGACGTTTGCGGACTTATGGCAATACGTATAGATACCGGCAATTCAATACCGATGTACCTTTATAGAGTGGAGTAAATACTATGGATAACTCGAGTCATTCTTTCTACTAGCTGTGTCCACGTCCGTTTGAGAAAATATTATTTTTATTTTTATTTTTTATTTTTCATCTCATTGGGGAATAGATTAAAGTTGTACGGGAAATATGTACCGGAGTTAGGTAAAGAACTTTAGTGGAGTGAGGGAGTGTGATCGAGTTGAAAAGGAAGAAAGAGCCGCGCCTTAGAAAGGGGTGTGTAAGACTCAAGGTTTGGTTACCGTTTACGCGATATCGATGCGGATCAAGAATCCTCTAAAGGAAAAGCACTCATGATCATCCAGCATTAAAACGTCAAAAATTACTGATACTGGCTCCTAGGGCAACGATAGAAGGCCTCCTTCAGCTTGCGAACGAGCAATAAAGTAGTTCTTTCTTTATTGAGTGCTGACGAGAAACATAATTAATCTGGGGACTCCGAATGTTTCATGCACGATCATGACGGCATGATCAGGAAGTGAGCTTCACTATTATCCGTAGCCGCTGCTCCCTTACTGTAGAGTACCTGGTCTTGGCAAAATCCTCCGATGGGGCCTACATGTAACTGCTAGGTAATATATTGTCATTGTCATATCATCAGCTCTACTCGTAAATCGACTATAAGTGATCTTACTCACTTCCTTCTGCCAGACGTATCAGCACGGGAGACCCTGAAGCCTTTCCTCTCCCCACTCTTGTGACCTACTCAGCAACAATTCGCTATGTATATCACATCAGGCCACAAAGTGGAGTACCTCTGTGTAAGGCATGGTGCTCTGTACCGTACACTATAACAGTATTCTCGAAGTGCTGTTCCACTCTTTTCGCAAGAACGTCCCTGAAAGGGACACGGACATTGTAAGCCATGTGGCAAGCTTTCCCGACAAAACTCAACAACTCGATGTCGTTATTACTGTAGCTACTCGATGTATGTACCCTAGGCGGTAGGTACTTTACATACTTCCTATTTGCGACTTCCCCTACATTGTAAGTTCTGTAGTTAAAGTTGTGCTACTCTCTTTATCCCATATCATATATTTGGAGTACATACCTAGGTACCCACATCCAGAGTGCCCGGAGCCACTGAACCATGCACCTTCAGCCCACATGAACCTCCGACAACCCTGAAGCGAGACTAGCAAGTTGTGCACAACTTGTACCTAGTAAATCCCCTGGATAATTACAACTTTCTCAAATAAGAAAAGGGGCGTAAAAGAACGGGAGTAACTCGGCAATGCCTCTATCGTCAGCAGTACTCCAGACACTTTGCTCCGTTGTTGCTTGTCCCCGTGATGTCGGGTTAGATACTCTCTGGAGGTCGAGAATGTATGTAGCTTTGTCTTGACGCGTCCGTCCGGGCGTAACGAGCATGTAGGTGGTATGTGTGTGTATGCATGCTATCCCGGGATGTCTGGCTACATTCTAGGCGAAGGAGGAACAGCCGAAAAAAAAAAAAAATAAAAAAAAAAAAAAAAGACAGTGCAGAATTTTAGGCCTATTAACCGTCTCAGATTGCGATGCTTTGATGATATATTCCCATCGCATTGGTAAGGTGATCAAGCGCGAGCATGGTATTGCCAAAACTAGGTTTTTCATCTTTTCTCAACATTTCTCTCACCGGAGCCTCCTGCCTTTTCGCTAGAGTACCAAATATTCGAACAGACCATGCCAGAGTACGTACCTGTTATTTACTGCATGCATTAGTACTTATGTACTCTCCAATTTTGACAGCTGGTATCATTCTTATGGCTAAGCCCAGGAGGTGACCTAGAGGTCGTGATAAAAGAGATCTAGGTTTGTTTTATGGGGTTTTAGTCAACCGTATACTGTTGATTGATTTCGGAAAATGACCGATCGGTTGACGCCCTTAACATTGCATTGAATTGTTTTTGCGTAAAAAGGAAAGGAGTTGAGGGTGAAAAAAAAAAAAAAAGGAAAAAAAAACTATAACGAAATAAACACTATTGACTAGTACCCACATGTCAGAAAAGTTGAATCAGCCGGAGCCCTTACTCTATGCAGCACACCGTAATAAATAAATTGTGGTTATCATGATCACCATGCGTAGACCGGTCGGCAGAAACCGTAAAATAGAGCGAAAAAAAAAAGGTAAAGGAAAAATAATCGGGATTTTCAGGAAGCTTGGACCATGTTCCCCGGCGCCCCTAAGCAATGTATGCCAAGCTATTAATCGAAAGGGGGAGTATGCGAAAATACAATCATTGACATGAAAAGCCGTTGCTCGTAGCTATGGGTTATGGTTCAACGGTGAGTGTGAAAGAAACGGGGGGAATGCTTGCCCTAAACAGATAAGGGTTATTTTATCGTACCCCGCAGTTTTGTTTGTATGTAGCGATTCAGTGCGCCCGCTTTCATCCTAGCAGAGCACTAACGGTCGATTGCCGGGCTTAGGGATCACAATTATGACTGCAATAACAGGGCTGAAATGGAGGGGGAGGCCGCAGGCACATTGGTAGTCTTACCTGAGAAATGATTTTTTTTTTGTATTCTGCTCTCTCTCTTTGGTGAAAAAGTTCTAGAAGGAAAAAAGATTTGTGCTTGCAGACCCAAGTGGTTATAATTATCGGTATAAGGCAAGTTGTTCATCTCATGCTAGCTACATGTATGTACATCAGCATATATTGGTCGTAGGTACACATAGGTATATCCAAGTTCGCAGTTATGCCGGGCATGAATAGTATGTGGGATAATATACTTTACATGTAGGTACATAAGCATCTCCCCCGGGCAATATAATTTCAGAAGTCTGTGCAGCGCAGTGATGTCTAATTCTGGACGTCCTATGTCGTCATCCCTGGCATCAACAATGTGAAACACCAAGTTCTTGGCGGTGAAACCTACATATATTGCATGTACTTCTATAGCAGAGTTACATACACACATGTATTCGATGTTCAGCTAGGTATTGTACGGCAGGGTGTCTTTCCGGACCTGAATAGGAAATGAGGCTTTATCGACCGCGATATTAGAGTTATTTCTAAGCTCCCGATCGAGCTCTTAATTAATAAATCTTGACCGAAGCATCAATGTGACCGTACATAGCGCGACATCGCCCGTCACTCGCTCCTAATCGACTTCCGGTATGCAACCGATTGATCGATTGATCGATACAGTAGCCGTACCTAGTTCTAAGGTTGAACCTAAGTCTTCGAAACCTGTTGACTCTATCTTTGGGGTCTTTCGAGAACTTAATCGCGGCGTACGGGAGTCCTGCGCCACCCTTAACTACTGCTCGATGATTCGATCGTTGACACAGGACTGGTAATATCCATCCATGTACTCATTAGTGTGTTTAGGTGAAATCCGGGCCGATAAGGAAAAGTGGCAGAAGTCGTCGTAAATTTGCATCTCGGTGCGGCCCCGCCGGCGAGGTTGCCGTTAGCTTATTATTATAAACGTTAAACTTCTCCGCAAGGTTTCCCGGATAATTTAAGCTATATACCTTAACGACTAGAATGAAATTTGGGGTCTCAAAAAAAAAAAAAAAGAAAGGGCAGGATACCACTGCCGTCACTCTCGGATCTCCACTGGCTTAGAATTGTGATCTACTGATGATCCCGGGATGGCCCTTGCCGATCCCCACAAGATCTGCTGAACCTGGCTGGGAGTTGAAATCAGTTCCAAATACATACTGTTGATTTGCGGGGAAATATTCACCTCCGTATAAGCCTTGCAGCGGGTATTGGAGAATGGACAGGTAAGCTCGGATGTGCGGAATGGACGGATGCTGGTGGGGGCAGCACTTTTTTTATCCTCAAAAGAACACTACATTTCGGGCGGTCTAATTTTTTCGTATATCTACATTTGAGAACATTATCCTGGCCGAAAGCCTTTTAAACGCAAACTATTCTAGTCTGTCTGTAAGAAAATAAGTTAGAATGTGGATCAATACTTAGACTGCGGATGTATCTGAGACATATATAGCTAATCGAAGGGAACACGTACCTGAATCCTCGCTATATAATATGATAGCCCTTCGCTAGAGCCGCTGAAACAGCATAAAAGAAAAGTGTAGATCTTCTGGTTGCGGAAACCCTGCCTTACGGTGATATGACCGTTGATTGGCTGGGATATTGGAGATCATGTTTCGGCTCTACTAGTATAACGTGGAGGTTGGTTTTCGGTTTTGTGGGTATACTAAAAGAGGTATTGCCTTTAAAATTTCGCCCAACCATATTCCATAAAAGCCTTTTTCCAGTCCGAGTGTTGTCTTGATAGTCTCTATAGGTCTTAGAAGTTTAATTTTAGCAGGTCAGGTCATAAAATAACCAAAACTATAGGCGTAAGAATGGTTTCTGACCTATGAGATATTGTGTGAGCTTTTCTACTTAGTTGCTGACATGAAGCGTAAATTCGATATGCATTTGACCTAAATATATTTGCATTGGGAGGGTATATCTCCTCTCCAGAGCTTCGACATAATTTCGTTTCATATCTCTAGCTTTCAAGGAAAAACCTCACACGTGCATGCTCAAGCAGTCTCTGAGTTTTAAAGCGGATATGTTTACCCCTAGCTCTATATTGAGTCCGTCTCCGGCCATCCAAATAATTCACCATTTCTAAAGAATTTTGTTTCTTCTATCTAGAGAATAATATTAGCTGGTGTCTAGACCTAAAATCCTGGTTCAAATAAGGGAATGAATCTGACCATGAATAGATTAGAAGCCGTGAATACCCGTGGCCAGCGCCGTTAGTTCTGTGGCATATAGCCCAAGTAAGTAAACCCCCGCTAAGGGTACAGAATGGGTGTAAGATTAGCAATCATTGCCTTTTTGACCTAGAGAGTTTTTGTCACAGGCTTCTACAGAGATCACTCAATTTGGATCGTAGGATATCAAGTGAGATTCCTTGTTTGATTTGTTGTCCAGGCATGGAAACCTAGTAGTTAACTGATACCCTAGCTCTGCATGTTTGGTTACGCGGGGCCGTTGAGGGATATATATATAAATATATATTCGAACTAATATCTATGCCAGGGAGTAACTAAAGATAACTGGGGATCAGCTTCATAGCATAGCAGGAGTAAAGAGGAGTAGTCTCACGATTCGTCAGATGCAAACACTATTTAGAGACTTAATTGGCTGTATCTTCCCGATTTCCACAATGCACATTCATATGATTTCCTGGGGTACTTGTCGATATGTGATCACTTAGGTAAGAGTCTGTGTATGTTATTAGGTTTCAATATACTAATACCAATCATCAAAAACTTCAAATATCGAACAACTCTTATGACCCAAGCAGAATGAAATCTGGCATCACCAATTGAGTGATATGAGTCCCCCCCCCCCCTGAATCCTTATATGATATAGAAGAATTGAGTCTTTGGTAATGTCCGATAGTTGATATTGACTGGCTACCATTCATGACTAGTAAATTCGTCAGTACAGACGGATCCGAATGGATTGGGCTATATACCTACTGGTCTTCTTTGATGATTCAAGTGTATTGGTTACCCAGTATAGGGTGGAAGCTGACTATGACCAACCATAACCCTGCAGTTGAGCGAAGTACCGTTTCCATTCCGTAGATTGTTCATAGAAGGGTGGTGTACGGATAGTTGCCGGGGCCTGTCGGAGATTGATGGATCGCCAATGTATATACACCTGCAGCTGCTAGGCGTAGATATATCTCTAGGGAAAACGAATCGATGAGGTTGACTCCCACCCAACTCTTCTCCCCGTAGTCCAATGAGGAGTATCTGTGTGGATGTATACGGAGCACCATATAAGAGGTGTACATGAAGTACATGTATGTTTGTAAATTTTGTGCCCGTCGTGACGTAGCGTATTGATAAACATGGACATACATGTCGGCCCTCATGCATACGTATACACGTGTTTATTGGGAGGCTAGACCGCTTTTCTATATATATACATGTATGTACTGTGGGGGAAGAATCTGTACAGTGTTGAAAAATTTAAAAAATGGGGTGAAATCATTACTATCCCATAAGAGCTAGGAGTACGGGATTTGAAATTAGGCCGGTATTGAAGGAAGAGTAGTATACCAACACTTATTCTCACTGCATTACTAGCATATTGGATTGGCGGGAGTGCTGTAGTGGTCCCCCCACCCCCCTCCTTTTTTTGTACCGTATCTTATAATTAGCGTGCTTTCCAAAAGGCTTCGGTGCATTTGGTGTAGGGATATATGTGGAATGGGTATTTTATTTTATAGATCTGTGCCCCGAGAGCGCTGTGTCGAAATGCTATTTATATGCTAGATGATTTTTCAAAGAGCTGAATATAATACCTCCCAATTGCATATGCCATATTTTGGGACAAATTTAATTACCATATTAGCTTGGTTGAAGTTTGCACTTACGTACTGTAATTATAAGCACATGTATGTAAGTACTTGATATAGCTACATGTAGTCACCTTTATATGCGCATGGTGATCTTTATTTTCTCTCATACATATTTCAAAATATGTGCACGTAATTACAGATTATTTTCGGCGATTAATAAATTTAGGAAGCTATAGGAGCACTTATTTCTGGAGGAATACCCCTACTCTCTCCTTTAAGAAAATTGAGCCAAGATCCAAAGAGTTTTCAGCTCCGAGTAATTTCTTATGATTCAAATGCCAACACTTGCAGCCTCAGGACCGACAACTGCAACTTAACTTTTGCATGGCTAGGGCATAAATTCTATCTATATATATACCTGTGATGGGTGGTGATGGGTGGTACATGGTGATGGGTGATGGGTGGTGGGTGGTAGTGGTTGGGGGGATGCGGTTTAGTACGTAGCTACTATAAGTGGTCGAGCTAGCGAGAAGAACAGGCAGGTACTTTGAGATTTAGGGTTCGTTGGTCATGAGATCCGCCTTTAAGTAGTAGTTGTAGCGGCCGAATAGATCTCTTCTCTAGAATATGGTCTGGTTACATGTATTTTAACCCCTTGAGTAACTTTTCAAAGGTATGATGACCTACGTACTTGTAGTCCTTGGAGGTGTCGTTCATACATGTAGTGAAAGCCAGACCGGGAGGGGGAGACCAACAAACTCTGTGTCTACATGCGCTTAGGAAACACGCTAATGACTTGCATCGATTATATACTTCATGCTTATTGTTCATCATCATATCACACGTGCACATCACCCTACAACCATACACTACCCTACAATGTTGTTCCTGATCATAAATTTTCTTCTTTTGATGTTTTTAAGATTTAACACAGTAATTAAGTCATTAATTGCTATAGACTTCTCTACCTGATTCAACAGATCCAACCACGGTTTTTGCACAACCAACTATGACAAGTCTTCTCAACCAGATGGATTGGGATGGATTCATCAAGCTAGACTGTGCGCGCTATCCTGACCAAACCTCACTAAGGTAGTTTCGTACTATAACTGCAATATTGGAGCGCCGGGGGTTTAAAGAGCTGGGGAAAGCTATTAATCTTGGATTCAGCGTGAACCCCCCAACACAACCCCCGCCCAGCAACCCTATTAGAGAGAAAACTACATGTATCTGATCATACTACCCCAGCAATATAGCCGAGAGCAGTAGTAGGGGTTTAACCGATGAGCGCAAATCAGCTATCCTTGGGTTTTTATACGGGCTTTATAGGGTCAAAAAACTAATATACGGTATCGGAAATTGAAGAATGTAAAGGCCCAAATATCCCAGTACGACAGCAAACTACCATCATCACTTGAACTCCGTTCCACTGCTCGGCAGGCGGCAATGTTCCGGAGCGCTGTAGAAGCAGCAGTTACTGGTTATAACTATGGTGGAACCGTTTACTTAGTTGATCCGGAGAAGAGGCGGTTTAGTCGTGAGCAGTTCCGATGAATTTAGCTCTCATTACTTCTTGTGGAATCGTCTCACTTGTTCTTTCCGGGCCCTCATTATATCAGTAACATGTTTAATATTTTCTCTCTAGGTTCGGGTCTCATCTAGCCAGATCTCACCCCGTAGACTAGCAGGTCCTTCTGGACTCCCCTTTTTTCCCTATGGACCACTATCTTCTTTCTTTTATAGGACTCCATTCCATTAACATAATCTTGTTTTTTCCCTGGCTTCGTTGGTATCTTCCTTGTCCGGGTTTAATAGGTCAGTATAGACCGGTAGGTCATTATTGATTAACGACAATCTCCAGGGCCAGAGCTTGAGTAGATCCTAGTTCCATAGAACATATGATCAGGCTATCTAAGCTACATTTCAAATACAACCGAAATCTAAAACGGACCCTAAAGTTATCTGCAAACTGGTTCGGTGATCTACAATGGATGACTTCCCGTGGAAATTTAGATCCCAGAACCTGAACCTGAACAGAGGGGGGGGGGGTCGGTTCAGATTCCTAAACTTCAGAAACCTAGAAAGTAGTAATATGATTGGTTGTTCGTGAGCCTTGCCAGAAAATCTAGGTTCTAAATTTTCTATGGGAAGTCATCCAATAGCTACACTATTTACGTATAACTATCTGATGACCAATAATCCAAGACATTAGGAGAAGATATTAGAGCGATCTGAATCTAAATATCTGGTTCTTGGCAGGGAACAGGGATTGGCCAAATCACTCTATTCCATACACCCAGCTTGTATAGTAGATACATCTAATATATACTATTGATATTTATGGTATTATGGGATAACATGTCTAGTTCAAGGGCTAATTAATCCTGCAGACAGAGATTATTGAATACAATGCGTTTCCGGCCTCCGACTGGTGAAGGACATGAAACAAATATGCCAGCCCGTAAGTAGTTGCTCGAAAGAGTGAGGGATCGATATTGTAGGGGAGGGGTAGCTGTTCAGAGATGTCGCTATTAGCATTTAGTAAGGTACGAGTCACCAAGCTTCGTAGTAAGATAAATAGTGAACGGTAAATGTGCCAAGAGTACATATTTTACCAACGGTAGCAAACCATTCTACCCCCCAACGGCGAAAACAACACCAACATTCACACCTTATAATTCTAATTTTATGACAAAGATACAGGCTTTTCGGCCAAAAGGGGCTATTTACATGTAATAACAATATGTATTAATATAATATTGTACTCTACCAGTAGTAGCTAGGTATTTTACCACTGGTGCGGAATTTTCATAGGTTTTAAATTTTTGCATTACTGATTGAACATTTACTAATGTAGTATAGCATAGCATAATTATAAAAGCTGGAATTAGTGTTGGGCACGAGCCTGTTCGAGACGAGCCTGGCCTACAGCTCGAGCTGGCCCGGATTGTGGGAAGAAAGGCTCGATATGTTCGGGCTCCGGGATATAGCTCGAGCTTAGGCTCGAGCTCTCAAAGATGTAGCTAAAGATAGTCATATCGATATATATTTCATTTTCAGGTGATTCTCAGAGGGTCTATCCTTGCTATATTTACAATTTTGCCAGTATCAACCCACCCATTACTAATAAGTTAGATCGCTCGAGCCTTAGCTCGAGCTTTTCCTATATCAGCTCGAGCTGGCTTGGGCTCGTGGGGAGGAGAGCTCGGGGTGTCCGAGCCTAAAGCTCGAACTAGCTCGGCTTGAGCCCAACACTAGCTGGAATCTAGTGTTTATACTGGCACAAGGACTGAAATCCAGCACTTATATCGTATCATGGTATCACCGGTGGTAGGATCACTTTTAAATTGACACATTTATCGCTCCATAGGATAAAAGTACTAGCTGCGTGTTCGTGTTCGTATATACGTACGTATTAATGCCAAACATCGAAACGTAAGCGAAGTTTAAGATGGCGTCTAGATGATCTGCTGCATAGTATTACACGGTTGAACCTACGACATACCTAATATATGGTGTATGTATTTAGTAAACAAGAGGACTAATTGAAATGTATTGTTGTGGCGTGTGCTTATTTCAGACTGAGTGATGTCTTATGACGGGGCCGTCTCTGAGTACATACCTTGTTTCTGGTACGTGCTACCCGCTACGCACGTACATGTACTCACTACCCCCACACATGTGTAGCTAGCTCATCTAAGTACACTACTACAATCTATTCCCCACGGCTATGATTCAAGATTGGCAATTCAGACACAAGTACAACCGATATGATAAGCCAGCACTTGCGTGGAACCATGGGACCGACCGACTCAAAACAGAGTACGTTAAGGCCCAAGGCCGCTTTGCGATATCGGGCAACGGAAGCCGCGTTATATTTTCCGCGGGTTGTTGCGGAACGTTGGGATATCAAAAGAATACTGAGCAGCCTATAATGCATGGGTCAAATAGCTGTTCCATGGTTCGAGTTCCTCTTGCCCCCAAAGTCAGGGGTCTCTCTACTCTAGTTCCCATCCAGCAACACTTTTGGCATAAATACATACATGTATCGAATGATATGCAACACAACTGTCGCTGGATCCATGGAGATAAGTACATGTACTTATGTTTCCAAACAATTTTAGTAGGCCAAGCTAGCCATCGATCCCTCGAATTATAAGCTAAGATAACCAAACCATAGAATACCAATTGCTTCGGCGGCAATAATTAAACCAAAAACAGATAATAAAGGCCGTGGGCTTAATGGGTAGCTAGAGGCCTAGACGTCGACAACTAATACCTGGATCAGGGGCTACAGTCACATGCATATATATTGGTACACATATACATGTATACTTGGTTATAATAATATTAGAGTCACATTCAGGGCAACGTTGGTATAGAAGCTGGCCATTAAGTCTCTATAAAGTGAGAATAACGGGCGCTTGGGATTTGCTTTGTTACTGCGAGACACTGTTCGTGTAAAGTTGCCCTCGTCTTTAAACGGCATTGTGAGACACGATCGGACCAATACCGGGTTACCCGCGGGTATCCATGGAAAGACCCGACTCGCAGTGTGGCCATATTCGGCTGGGAAATTAAAGCCGCTTTGTCGAAAATGGGAGCATTTGGGAATACGATTAATGGGTGGAAGCAAAGCTTCAGCGGCCCGAGTCACAAAATATCACTCAAACCCGGGGGGGCAGGGGGGGGGGCTACATAATTGTAAATTGATAATCAATAGATTCCGAATTATCCAACTAACAAAAATGCCTGGGCCAATAGAATTCAACAAAGCCTGGGAATATTGGTATCTACGTCTCAGCTCTTCCTCAACCCCTGTTAATTTCCCAACAAACAATTATTATTTATCACGGCTGTACATGATACATCTAACTTGGAGCAAGAGCGAGCTGAAGTTAAAGCCGGTGCTCGGTCTCAGTCTCAGGAGGTCAGATGGATACTTTAGCCTGTCATGTCCGATCTTAAGCTGTTGAAGAGAGTTTGGCCGACGGTGTAACACAAACCCATGATATCAATTACACAGACGAACAAAAAAGGGCCAACTCTTCTGAAGACCACAACGCCTTCGCGGGGGGGACAAAAATACGGGGTACACATAGGTGTATCACCCACGCACAGAGATGTCTCGGAAATACTCAATCACCTAAAGGCCTCAAGCGGAGCACTAGCTCGTAAGCTTTGAACACCTCGTTGCCAGATGTGGTATTGACTTAGACATACCTCACTTTTATTATGCCTATGCGCCCTACCTTTAAGAGCATGGTGGCAACTAGCCCTCATTTTAGAGTGCTAGTGCTAAACCAACTCTAGCTAAAGATCTTGTCGAATAAATGTACTACAGATTTCAGAACGTATATATGGCGGATCTACTCATAGAGGGTGAGCGGGAGCTAGTACATATCCACGCTGAAAAATTGGGGGCCTGTAATAGTGTTAAACTAATCCTATCTAAGGAACTACGGGTCCTTTCTCGGTTGCCATCACTTGGGTTTAGTGGCCATCAGCCAATAGCATTTTTGGGGGTGGAGTACTCCCGCTCACCCTCTATGAGTAGATCCGCCATACCTAGGAATAACCGGAACTAAGAACCTAGGGATAAGTCTTCGCTGTGGGGGTTTATGGTAGGAGGGAAGATTCACCAAGCGCCATCAAAACAAAAACCAGAATGAGTATGTAGCAATGCGCATATTAAATTATCTCATACACGACTTTCGGAAGAACTCCGTATAAGGAAGCTTTTCCTTGACTTTGAGTAAGTTATTGGGACTCAGAAATCTCTTTAGCGAAGACTCTCATAGGGAGGTGGAAGGACTGAAGGCTAGAAGCTCTAGTAAGGGAAGAAGCTAGGTGATAGCGATTAGTTTCGGAAACAATGCTCCCTCGAGCTATGTTATAGATGATCCGTTTCGTCTTCTTGTTGGTAGTTCTTTCTCTCTCTCTCTCTCTCTCCCCCCCCCCCCCCCCTTCTCCCTCTTTTTTTTTTTTTTTTTTTGGCTTGTTGTCCCACAACTTTCTCGGGGTTCTTTGGAACGGGGGAGGGCGGTGCATGAAAGCTGAGCTTCGGTTTGAGCTGTCGTTATCGGTTGAAAAAGAGCGCTTCGGGCATTTAGCTTAGATCATCACCACGTACGGGGGAAATCGGCGTACATATCCTAAGGAGAAACCCGTATATACAAACCAATCAAGCTGCCCCGGTGTAAGTAAATGGCGATCTTCAACCCTTTGAGGAATAAGTAGGATAATTCTCGTATACATACTACTTTTACTATGAGAAATTAAACCGATATGTACGTATATACTCACACTAATAATATTGCCGGCGACGAACATTAGGAGAGTGACGTCTACGATTAAGTCTCACGCTATCTCCAGGGGGAGGAGGGGGGTCGTGGAGACGTTTATAATATAGGAAGTCACTATGGTATGACGATTGAAGATTACTTAGTATGCACCTACTGATTATTTTCACCTAGGTGAGAATACTACCGGACCTACATGTATGTAGTAGTACAGAATGACCCGATAACTCACGCCATGTTCATGCACTTTATATGTATATCCTTCGAAGCTAATGATCTTCGATAAGCGGAAGCGACAGTTGAGTAATCCAGGGTCCCGGGGCGCATGGAGCAAGGGAGTGGCGTAGGTAAACTACATGTATGAGTGATGGGAGAAAGTGTCATTTTTAAAGAATCAACCAATCAAGTGCTAGCGCCTAAACTAATGGCATTTCATTTTTCTCTCTACGGCTTTTCGCGTCATACATCATATACATAGAGCCGATGAGACACCCGCCTGATACAAATTTGGAATCAACTTTCTTTTAAAGCAGCAATACTGTCTTAATTGACGAGGAGGGGGGAGAGAGATCTCGCTAATCGTGGCCCAGATCCCCCAAGACGGTACAATCAAACGACGTTCTGGCCTCGACTCGATATCCGCGAACAGCGATTGACGCGGCGCTGGCATGCTAGATCGCTAGATCAGAGACAATCCTACCTAAGGCATGATTAAGCGGATTAGGAAACACTTGGTACCTCTGAACCAGATACCGCGCTTGTACCGCAAGCATTGCGTAATTTGCGTTCAGCAAAAGCGCTAGCTAGTCTAGGGCATATATATACTGATAGTGAGGACTTATACAAAGGCCTCACATATAAGAACATCCTTGTGGGTTGTTTTTTTGATTAATAGCCCTCCCTAGATGGGCGCCTTAAACATGCCATCAAACCTAACAATACCTGATCATGTGCTGTAACTACCCACCGGCGGCTATGCTCCTTGGTCTTATAGCTTAGCTCTTGAAGTCAATCGCGGTAAAATATCTACATCACATATCACAAGCAATTGTCACATCCCAACATCCCCTCTTAATTACAGGTTGTGTCTACTACGAGTTGAAACTCGATGGGGTATGTACCACTTTAAAACAGGGCAAAATACTCAAGCTGTTGGAAACTGATGTTTACAACTGCATGATACTCCTGATGGCATAAGCAGGAAATGTGGGTGTGTCTTTTGTATATGCCTTTTTTGGGGGGGACGGACTTCTCTTCCTATGTTGTTGCTTAATAACCCTAACCCTGCCACAGTCTCTTACTCCCTCTCAACTGGACCTGGGTTTATAACCGGTGTATAACCGTGTTTCTTACTCTCAGTATCTTACCCTTGTATATTTGACGGGACCCTAAGTGCCGACACAGTTTGGGGCTTTTACTCTTGGCAGTACATTAGAGATGTATCTAATCAGGTGAGATACAGAAAGAGTGATGCATAGACTGTAGGTACATACATGTAGTCTGTTTACATCAATCTACTTTGCTAATGCCGGCGAGGACAGGGTAGGTATTCAACCCATCGGGAAGTCCGTTGTCGAATCTGTTGTCAAAATCTGATAGCGTGCCACGATTATCGGACTCGGTACCTAAAGGTATTAGAATGAATGACGTTAGGAACGAATTCGAGTGATCGCCTGAGGAGTGGGTGGAGTTGGCATTATGGCCCCTGCAGCAGACTGCACTGCTGCGGCACAGATGTCTATTCAAGGTTAAGTGGGGTCATTTTCCTAATGACCTATGGAGTTTACGTACTAACGGAGCATCTCTGGTTCTTGACAACGTGGGGTTTTTTTTTTTCCATCCTACTTCACGGCATCTAGAGTACTCCGTTCTACTTGGCTACATGTAAGAACTTACATGGGATGCTCATTGAAATATGGGATGGGATAAATGGGCTGGAAACCGAGCATCTCGCGTGCATACCTACGCGAGAGGTGCTAGCTGGAAGTCTGCAGACACCCACTTCGAGTCCTGTCTCTCTTTTATCAACATTATCTCCCTAGTCACCGAAACTTGAAGTTATTCCAGAGTCGATATCACATATAGACTTACGGCCCAACTACTCTACTAAGATAGGTGACTGTTGTAAGTAGGTGGGTACATATTGATACAAGTAACGTTTTAGACCGGGTACCGTGTCAGACCTAGGAGAGTGTCAACCCCACACAAATCTGTATGGGGATTTCTGTTACCAAAGCTATCTCCACCACCTCTTAAGATATTTAGTACCAGGTTTTTAATAAATGAACTCCACTTCAAAATACAAGCACTTAATTAGTTTACAGATTGACCACCCTCTATTATGGTGGTTGTGGGGTCTTAATTCGTTTTTCGAAGGCTTTGTCTGTTTTGGTGCCGTTGCAATTCTAGGTCTGACACAGTACTGGGTCGAAAACGTTATCTCTTAGACATATTTCCAAAATCACCTCGATACCTTCCTTGTAATAGTCCTAAAGGGGAGCCTTGTAATAGTCCTAAAGGGGAGCGGTTATACATACACCATGTATGTATATGTGGTGTGGGTAACTAAGAGAGATCGGTTTTCGGGGGAGCTCACAATCGGAATTCTAACTGCAGGAAAGAATGATATTCTATTCGCCGATGTGAGAGGGCTCAGGTTCAATCGCGAATCAAATTCCATACCAGCTAAAAGTTGGCTTTGAAAAAAAAGAAAAGAAAAAGAGTCGGCGCCCCCGGAGTGCCTACTCGGGTAGTTTTTTTCTCTCGATAACACGGGCAAAATATTATCAGACGGCCGCAACGTGGTGCTGGTGGTGGGTGGGTGTGTAAGAATTAAACATGCACAAGATTAGCGCCTACATACTTATTTGCACCCGATCTAGTCAACTTCTGAAATGGACCGCTATTATTGGAAGCTTGACAGATGGAGAGAGATAAAGGCAACTGCTCGCGGAGCCGATAGACCAATATCTTCAGGGGTGAAAGTCATTTGTGAACCTGCATAGAAAAGTGCAAAAGTCGTTACTCTAGCTTTTGAGCACTTTGATTTAATTCAAAGAGGTTTATCAACTTTAGGCATATGGAGTATCAAACTATTTGCTGGACTAGGAGCAATTCGTTGGTACAGGAGTAGACGGCAGGGATGAAAAAAACGTATTGTTTTTAATTATTTGTTGCAATGTACCGAGTACCTGGGAATTAAGTCCGTGCCATCAACTAGGAGAATGATACGGATATGTATGAATTAGTATTGCCCCATGAGCACGGGTACACTGGTAAGTATGTCTCAGCCCAATCCACTTGATTGACGTCTGACGTGCTCGTACTCTAAACAGCCTAACACGGTTCTCTTGCGGTATCCTGCTTTTTTGGGCCTTCCCCCTCTCTTAAAACGCAGGTCAGCAGCATAGCCACTCCTCACTGGACATACGCCAGGCTGATTCGCAGTGCCAATGTCACGGTTAACGGATTTCTCCAGGCCAGATGTTACCACTATCCAGGACCTCCCCTTTCTGGAACCCAAAGTGTGTAGGATACATGTAGACTGGATGTATAATGAAGAGAAAATATACCTCTCTAACTTCTTCAACTTTCCTTGAGATCGGACTATGGACGAGTAGCCTTCGCAGCTGACAGGATCTTCATCAACTGATAAAATACTGGTCAACTTTCTTTAAGCTCCTCTAGAGGGCCTGAGGTCTTACAAAAAGCCTGTCTATCCCCTGCGTTGCTTTCAGATCAGGGTTCTCTCCAGGTTGTTCAATAATCACGGCATTCCTTTGAATCAAAGTCAGGAGGAACAAGAGAGAGAGGGGGGGGGAGGGGGGTACGTTAGGATCGGCCGATATCATCAATCCTACAAACGCTTGGACTCAACAACCCTCGTGTTATTTTTTTCGCCTGGCATTTTTAGGAACTGGTAGCGAAACACCAAAGTGAATCAAAGCCACAGGAGGAAGATACCAAGGCCCGCGGGGGTGGGGGAATAAGAGGGAGCCTGGCGGAACTGTTATTCAGCACGGTCTTTATTTGCTAGGGTTGGTGTCTCGAAGTTATCTGAAGTTTTTTTATTTTTTTATTGATATTCTTCTTTGAGTAGGTTTGGACGCTCTATCCAGGGTACATAAACGACCCCTTTGGATCTTGGATTTAGATGTTAGTACCGAGGAGAGCATCTTGAACGTATTTTGGGGAAAATTAAAAGGGACCAACTACTACGTTCCTGAAGAGCCGACAAAACACTAGAAAGCGATAATATCCTATCTGCGAAGTATATACTCGAACTACTACGCTTGTCCACCTGCTCTTCATTGTCCCACGACGGAGCATACACCTATACCCCCCGGTCTCGTCTTCATCGTCACCGCAACAGGCATTAACAACAACCTGGCAAGCTGTACGGCGAAATAGAAAGAAAAGCAAAAGATTGGTTGTGCGTTTTTTTTCTCGCGCTGCAACTGTCCTAATCCAAAACCTCTCGCAGGTATGTATGTAGCTAAGAGAAATACCCACCGCCGGGGTCACTAGAGTACCTTGCGTTGATCGAATCAGCAAGCTACTTCCCTGACCTTGCCCAACCCGCTTATGCCTCATGGGACAGAGCTCTTTCCCCGGATTTATGGAATGAAGACTGCAGCTGATCAGTAATCCGCTGCTTTAGGCATATCGATCATAGATCTTAAAGAGCATTTTTGACCAGTCACCATATTTTATTTTTCAGGTCCCCGACAACGCCTTTGAAATTCCGACTCGTTTTGATTGATTGATTGAGACGAGGTTCTTGTTTCCCACCGCATCAGAGACCTTTTCAGTGGAACATCAAGGGTCTAGAATTCGAACTTCACTTACCGTTATCGCGCCACAATTTCTATTTCGATACATACAAGCAAGTCCATTTGCTGTAAATCATAGATTGATTACGTATTTTACTATTTACGGAAGTCAAAAAAAAAAAACAGGCAGCATACGGCATACCATAATTGCCATCAACTTAGATATCCGGCAAGTAGCTAAACCTCAACAGTAAGTGTGAGTTGGTCACTTTTTTTTCTTTCTTCCCTTTTCCTCCTCTTTCTCCCTTGACTAGAGTTATTCTGGTCAGATTGAGATGTTCATCCGGTCGCCGCTGTACGCTGCTGGATGCGGGTTTCAGTTCAGTTGTATTTTTGCAAATTTGTATATTCTCTTTGTTCTATTCGCTCGTTCGGTATAGCTTCGTTGCTGCAAGTGCTTGCAGTACTTGCAGCTTTGAGCTGTTCATCCTCATCCCTCGATAGAGTTACCTACAGTACCTACCTTACCTACCTTACCCCTCACTGATCCGTCCATCCGTTCCATCTGGATCTCATCAGGACGTAGAGTGGTGTATTTTGTAATAATTATTTTCGTTACCCCTCTCATTCGCTTTTAAAAGATCGCTTCCCCCTCCATTCATCTCACCCTCACCACCGACAAATATTTCTTGCTTTTCTCTCGTACCTGCAGCAGTTTTCTGATTGGCGAGGACAAACTGACCTTTTGTTTGCTTTTTCTGCCCCTTCATCTACGATGAAGACACCAAGATTCCTCCTTAGCGCATTGATCGCCACAATGAACATTCACCTCAGCGCCGCCTATTCCGAGTCCTATGACTTCATTGTCGTTGGGGGTAGGTTCTATTCTTTTCTCTATTCAGGGATCTGTGGATTAATAGAATTATAGCTGGTACCGCCGGCGGTTACCTTGCGCACAAACTTGCGACCTCTGCCTATGCGCCCTCCGTCCTCCTCCTGGAGACTGGGCCGAACACGCTTAGCAACAACACCAGCAACCCAGCAGACAACCCGAATCTGAAGTCGCTGATTCCCGGGAACTTTGCCGAGAATGTTGCTAGGCCAGACACAAATTATATGTACAAGACTGTTCCGCAGAAGCACCTTGATGACCGCGTTTTGGTGTACCACCGAGGCCGTGGTCTCGGCGGGACCAGCAACCTCAACTATATGGCCTGGATCAAGGGCTACAAGGGTGATTTCGATGAATGGGCAGAGATTGCTGGTGATATGAACTACTCGAGTAATGAGGGTTGGGAGCGAATCAAGAGGGTGAGTATCTTTTCAAGATCTGCGCGAACAGGGTTGTACTAATACATCGTGTAGTTAGAGTCGTTTGATCCAAAGGGTCTGCCAAGGGCCTATGAGAAATATGCATCTCCCAACATGTCCAACCATGGCACGATGGGACCTATCCACAACACTCTCCCTAAGAACCCGCTCCCGGGTATGGGTCTCTTTATCGACGGCTGCGTTGAGGCAGGTATCCCCAGAGCTTTGGACACAAACTCCGGCCATAACATTGGCGCCGGATTGGTCAACATGGCAATCTACAAGGGTGCCCGTGTCTCCTCTGCTACCCAATGCCTCAACGAAGAGGGCGATATCGGCGCCGGTCTGATCCGCCCAAGAAACCTCGAGGTCCGAGTTGAAACCAAGGTCGAGAAGATCCTTTTCGACCACAAAACTGCCATCGGTGTTCAGGTCGAAGGAGGCCGCAAGTGTAAGTTTTAGCCCTAGCTAGTCATTTTAGTCTTGTTTTCTGCAGATTTTTGACACTCCATTAGTCTTTGCCAAGAAGGAGGTTATCGTCTCTGCCGGATTTATTGACTCGCCGAAGCTTCTTCTCCTCAGCGGAATTGGGCCTAAAGCCGAACTCCAAGAGCTCGGTATTAAGGTTGTCCACGACTCTCCGAATGTCGGGAAGAACATGCTTGACCACACCACTGTTCTCCTGGACCCGATCTTCAAACAGGATCTCCAAATCCCTACTGCAAACCTTCTCTTCTCCGAACCTGCTCGCGTTGAGGCCGAGAGGAAGCTATGGCTCGACACCTACCAAAACGGTAAAGGAGAGGCCCGTGGTGAGATGGCTAGATTCGGTGCCTCTGCCGGTGTTGCCTTTATCAAGTTTACCGAGGAAGAGCGTGAGCAGTGGCCCGAATGGCAGGCGATGTCCGATGAGGACCGCACCCGCTTCTTGGACAAGGCCCGTCCCGACACTGAGATCTTCTACCTTCTCGGCTATAAGCCACCCGGGAAGGACTTCCCCAAAGGCACTACTCCCAACTCTTATGCGCGTCTCTTCCTCCTCCAACAGAACCATCTCGCGCGTGGAACTATCAGCCTTAACTCATCAGATCCAGCTGACCCCCCGGTCATTGATCCGCAGTACTTCTCACACCCCTACGATGTCCGCATCAGTATCGAGACTATCAAGAAGGCTGTCGAGATCTTCAAGACCAAGACCCTCTCTGCCCACTTTGTCGGAATGGAGTTCAAGGGCTGTGCAGAGGACCCGGCCTGGATTCAGGACTCCCCAGAGAAGGCCGAAGAGAACCGCCTCAAGGCAGAGGAGATGGGCGGCTTCTACATCAACGGCATTGAGTTGACCGACAAGGGTATTGAGCATTGGTTGAGGAACAAGGGTCTTGACCAGGGATACCACGGTATGGGAACCCTCAGAATGGGCAAGGCCGGCGACAAGTTGAGAGCTGTCGACTCCAAGGGCCGTGTAGTCGGTGTTGAGGGGTTGAGGGTTGCTGACACTAGTGTTATCCCGGTCGTTATGAAGTAAGTTTTCTTTCCCCGCCCGAAAATGATACTCTTTTATTTCTGAAGCGTATGCTAACCTTCTATCAGCAACCACCCACAAGTTTCCGCCTACCTTATCGCCGATGTGGTCGCGGATAGTATTCTCCGCGACCACGCCGCCTCCGGCAAGCGCCAGAAGCGTCAGCAGGTCATCAGGCAGCTCGATTAGACCCGCCCCCTTCCCCCTCTGTTTTCCCTTCCCCAGCATTTGGCTTGTTTTAATGCCGTTTCTTTCTCTCTATTGTTCTTGGGCTAGGGTTTGTTATTATCGGGTAGTTACGGTGCACACTGAATGATTAATTGGGTTCTTGGGTTGGTTCTTATCACTGTCTGTTATTTTTGGTTATTCCCTTGTATCGGAGGGAATGCTTCTTGTATATAAATTAATGGAGAACGTTGAAAGTAATCTTGGTCTTGGTACCGTTTGTGGTTAGTGTGAGTGATAGCTGGTGATTGGTGGTTATGGGCTATTTTATTAGGCAAGGAGGGGCTGTGGGGAACTCTGAATACATGTACTTACGGTGAGGATAGATTTCCGCCAAATTATGCAGTTGCTACACAAAGTGGTGTCGGAAACAGGTATGTGTATGGAGGAATAGAGGGGTGGTGAAACGTTGGTAGGATTTCCGGTTTCGCGGTTTTCGGGGCTTTCAAGATTTTCAACAGTGTCGATAACACAGGTTTGTATGTACCTGCGGGCTGGTGGGTGTTGTGTGGGGTGTAAATAAATAAATAAACTGGTGAGTAACCCTAATCCTCAAAGAATGTGAGTGATATCCGGTGAATGTAATTTACTGATGGCTTAAGGTTTTGTGATCATTATCTTGGTCGAAGCCGGATGAGACGCGCATAATTACAACCCCCTTTCTTGGATTCAATACCGGCATTACCCGAAGCCCAATGGACCGGTCTCGGGCTCGGGTGATCTGGTGCTGCGGGAGATATTCCCCTCAGTGATTTCTGGATGTGTCGGGGATTTAAAACTTGCTTTGGACCTGAGGCTGGGCTGGGCTGGGAAGATGTAAAGTGTAGATAGGGCTTGGCTTAGTCTCGTACCCACCCCCTACGAGCAGCTTGCTGCTCACCGTAGGGGCTTGGCCGCAGCTGCTGGAGACGGAGCGGTTGGGACCAGGACTTGGTTGGTGAGGAGATACTGCCGATTGGGGATGTAGAAGGAGGATGGATAGGTTTGACTGGACTAAGTAGGGTGGGAGTGCAGCTGGTACTAGAGTAGGGGCGGGGCAGATATGGCCGCACGCACTATAGATGGTAGGGCTATAGTGTCGGCGGAGGTGTCGAAGCCGGCCATGTCTATGTTCAAGGGTGCGGGACAAGAAACAAAGAAGCAGGACAAGGAAGAAGAAAGGAGGAAGGAAGGAAGAAGGAGGAGATGGAGGAGAGGGAGGGGAGGGGGGGGAAATTAAGGGAGGCATAGAAGGACACAAAGGTTAAAATAAAATTAAGCTTCTTCACTGCGCCGCACACGGCACCTTCCCCAATTGTCCGCTTTCCTGGCGATCAGGACCAGAGCTGCCATTACCTAGGTGATCCCCCGGATATTGCCTTTGAGAGAATTGCCGGGGGTGGACTTCATCTTGGATCAGGTACGGGGGGAGGGGGACGGGGGAAGTGGTTTAAAGACTAATATTGTGTATTCCCTTTTTTGGAGTACTCGTGGTACAAGTGGTAGTGGTGGTGGAGATGGAGTAACGTTACATTGGGGTGCAGGGTAAAATATAAGGGTTATATTAAATTAGGTCAGTAACGACGGTAGTGGATAGTGGTAGTAGGGGGGGGGGAGGAGGAGGATGAAGAGGATTACAGACTGTTGATGAAGAGGAGGAGGATTGCAGACTGTTGATGAAGAATTAGGGAAAGTACGTGCCAATGTATAAAGGAGGAGAGAATGCAAGGAGAGAAACAAGGGATGAGTTCTTGATAAGCTGTATGTACAGTGGTGGGTAATAAGTCATCGGGTGACAAACCACCACGCATTCTGGCGGCGTTCCGTCCGATGACTTATTACCCACCGCTGTATGGGGCAAGGGGGACTTTCGATCCATAGGAAATTCTGAAAGAAGGTTGTGAGCCCGCAATCGACTTCAATAAAAGAAGTTTTGTGGGTGTCGAGTTTATATAGAAAAAACTGGGTTGGCTAAAGTAGCCGTACTATGTAATTAGAAAAAGACGATAATTCTTCGAGCGGCTAGTTCTGTATCGTGATATACCATGAAGAGTAGTAGACTATTAATTAGTATTTGTCACCGGCGACTGCGTTTCGTCGTATGGAGGACCTAGCAGTTTCTCACAAAAACAATAATAATACGATATCCCCGAGTTTATAACAACTTCACATAGTACATATCCTATCTACACGTACCTACGGATACTTCCATTATATAGCCCCAGCCATATATGTACCTGACAGGCATCGCTCTCACCGGCCGTCCATACTTAAATGTACCTGCGCGCCCCGGGGCTCTCCGATCTCCACCTCAAGGTACCAAAATCTGGACATTGTGGGAACTCTGCTTTGACTTGTGAGTTGATGTGGTGGGTACACTATCTCCAACGTCCATGGATGTGTGTGGCTTTTGCACGGTCCTTTGCAGGGCTTAGTCTAGCTGGCCTAGGCAAACGCACGGGCGTTTCGTGGAATGGCGAGCTCTAGAGCGCGGGACTGAGGGGGGCTGGAACACTTCAATTTCGATTTTTGTCCCTTCGGTGGGGGAGGCGCGCGGTGATATGTGGTGATGATGATGATGAGGGTATTAGTAGGGAGTTGTCGTGGTGGATGAGCATGAGGTCTATATGACCCATTGTCTAAGAGTATTGGTTGATTAATTGGGTTACTCGGTGTAGTGGGCCATAGTAGCAGGCACAGAGAGAGGGGTTAGCTACATGAATCAATTGATTAATTGATGATTATGCGGTCGGTGAGTTGAAATATCCAATCATATCAGAGATGAAGTATTCTAAACAGTGTTTAGGTCAGTAGCTTTGGCGGTTCTCCACATAAAGATCTCTCGTTCCGGACATTGGGTAGCATAGCAACCGCAATCTGACCAACCGCAGCTGCATGCCCGCTACCAGCTAGGGATATCTTCCAGGACTCACCATTACGGTTCCGGGGTAATTAAATTTCGATTGGAACGCAGTGTATGTACTTGGCCGATCGAAACCATATGGTCCAATGGTACCGTTTTCGAGTGATTGAGGCGACTGAAACAGCTACATAACCGCATTGAGCTTAAGTCGACGGCGCCGGAATATCTTGAGGCCCGCCTCCCCATCGTCTTGCGTCTGTCTATGGTTCATGAATTCAATCTCAGACACGGTCTCAACCGTCAAGGCCTTATATACTAGACATTCGGAGATCTTGTTGATTATACATGCCTCCACGATAGCGGATTGGGTCGATGCCATGTTCCATGCGTCGGCGACACGGTGCAATGAAACAGCAAGCTAGTAAAGCCCCTACCCAAAAGTTTTCGTGGAAGCCTAAAAGCAGTCGAGTGGCGAAACTCATACAAATCTACCTAGCAACGGGTTCCCCACTAAAATATTTTATTACACCTTAACCCACCTATTCAAAAATGTGCAAAGGGCTTCTCCCAAGGGTCAGAATATTTTACCTCTGTTCATCGTTAAAATTAATTGTGTTGTGGTTCTACACTTGGAACCTGGTTCCACCTAGTTTGGGTGGTAATTGGCCCTTTCACAAAAACTTTTGGGTAGGGACTTTAGTATCCAATATGCAGACTGATACGATTTCAGTATAACAGACGGATACAAAATCTACACGGCGTCATGTGATTCCCCGCACCGTCTCGTAAATTTCTTCGTTTGTGGGACAGGTACTACTCGGACACAATACGTGCTACAGGATACTACCTACTACTAATACTACTACTACCAACCAACTGGCCGCCTAGTACTGCAATTAGTTGAAAACACCCATTCAAACGCCAATTGCAAGAGACAGATCCAAACCCTATCCTACCCTATCCTGCTGTTCCATTCGAATTCAACACCTCGAGCTCTACCACGATCTCGTCTCCCCACTTCCAAGCCAGGGCCCATGCCATGGGTCCGCTAAATTATTAATAGTCAACCCTCCCTCCCCTCCCCTCCCCTCCCCCGCCAGGCCAGCCTTACGCCCATGACTCGCTACCATAGCCAGAAGCTTATCGATCTTCCCCTCGCCACCACCACCGCGACCACGTTCTCGGGATGCTTGCATGTTGGCAGGTTTCAGTCCCGGCGCTTGCGCTGCGAGTCGAACGAAACGTGGTGTTACTGTCAATGACTTGGTTCAATGGCTGGCCTGTCTCGGGGAATACTGTTTCTAATTATGCATGCATTTAAGCTTTCTGTGACCCCGTTATTGCATCGCCTGTGTGTGTGTGCGCGGCGCGGTGCTATTAGGTTGCGATTTTTTTTTTATATTGGAGGGGTGGATATATGGGGAGTGCCTGGCGGCCCCCACACACGCGTGAGGTAACGTATGGCGCTCTGGAGAAGCGTGGTATGATGTACAATATATATGCGGTGCTCTATATATCGTGGGAGGTTTAAATATAGTGTCAGAAGATTCGATCGCTTAATTACCGGCTGGGTGTCTATGTGTGGTGGTGGTACCTCACTTCTCCAAGGGTCAATGTTTCTTCAGCGAGTTTTTTTTTTTTTCCTGCTCATTGTTGGGTGAGATAAATGAAGTTGGGTAAATATTAACCGGTATGCATGAATGGTGGAAAGAAGGAGGAGAAGAAGCTTTGCTTGGTATTAATAGTAGATTACATAGCATTGCAGAGTACCAGCTGGAAGGCACCCAGGTAGAGGGTATGGAGCTACATTGGTAAGTTAAGTACATGTTCTTGCCGCACTCCTACCAATTCTCAAAACACACCGCACAAGGCATGTAGCGGAATTGGTACGCTTGCATACATGTAGCATAGCATAGCATAGCATGGCATAGCATGGTATGGGATACCACAGCCAGCATCATCCACGCTCACTCACGCCTCTACGCCTGCACCCCACAACACCTACCTACCGCCGCAGATACCGAATAACAATCCAGAATTACCAAACGAGCACGAAACGAACCCCTCCCCCCGGACAGCTTGTTGAAAGCCTTTCCCTACCCCCCGGCCGAATTCCGGATCTACACAAAACGGGCTCCAGCATCAACCACACGGTGCTATGCAGGTACAACAACAGCAGCAGCAGCAACAGGAGCAGGAGCAGCGTGGGCGCTTGTGCGTGGGTCGGCAACCACGGGCAACTGCTGCAATTGTTGGTTGATGGCGCCATCTCATGTGGTCCGAGCTTTTGGAGATGTTCAACGGCCGTGGAATGCTTTTCCTAAGAGAAGGGGTGGGTGGGGAGGGGGGGGGGTATCAGAAAGCTTGTCACTTTGTTCCGCGAGAGGTTTTGAGACGTTCGAAATCTGGCCATTTCGCAACACCATTAGGCAGGGCCGTAGCCGCTGTGGTTGATGGAGGACGTGATGTGATGCGATTGAGACTAAAGTGGCTGTCGCTTCAAGAGGGACCCTGGCCAGGTCGACAGGGCCCAGGGTCGGGCCGAAGCTTAATGTTAACGTTAGAGTTAGTAGTTAGTACTTGTCGTCTCGGTTCGGCACTACCGTCCCTTGCTTCGATGCCTTTTAGAGCTTCAGCTCGGCCGGAAATTATGTAAATGATTCCACTATCATGTGTTTCGTGAGCACACGCGGGTCAAGCGAGTACATGGCGCGGGTAATTATATTGTGCTTGTACCTACTCTAGGGTACAATAGAGTGCATACGTGCTTACAGCCGAACAAGCATTATATGAGCATTGCAAGGAAAGGGTAAAGTCTTGATATATCGATTTATTACATGTAGGTAGTTCTTAGAGTCCATCGCAGTACTATAAGATGGTAGGGCTTTAAGGTACATGTACCTACACAAAGTATGTACTCTCACACTCCTATATTTGATTGATTCATAGTTTTAAGGAACACTCTCGGTACTACCATAGTTCAAAGTATTATTTCCAATTGACTTCCATTTTTGTAGCAGGTACCACAAAACACAAAGTACCTGCTGAAAAAAAAAAATGCTTGCACAGCGCCATGCACGTCTCTTCAAGCGATCTCTCACACCCTTACGAGTACCTAGGTACATGTAGGCAAATGCAGCTTAGAGCCAGAAACAGGGATCACAGACACGGTTCGACCTATCACAATGCGTTGCGGGGGTAATGGAGATCAGCCGCTTGCTCTAGTCCCGGCGCGTAGAGGAATTTGTGAGATGGGTATATGTGGGTCTACTATACTCCCTCTCCCTCCCTCCAATTCTACCGGTTGCTGTTGGAGGATGAGGAGAGGTATGTAGGTGTATCTAATTACGGCGATACGGGTGGGTTCTTTCACTTTTTTCCCTCGGTATTGGGTTGATTGGATCGATCCCAGGTATGGAAAAGATTTTCAGTCAGCGCCACCCCAGGTGAATGGTTGATCTATTGAGCACTGTCAGTAGTGTCCACAGCTAGACACCTTAGACAGCCGTAAGTATGGGGCTATGAAGACTCTGAGTTGCGGTCCGAAAGACAGAAAGGCCGGGAAAGAAGCGGTTCCTTCTGTCGAGCGTAATTAAATGCCGATCCCGTTGACACTTTCTAGAGGAGAGCACAGTAATTCGAGGCTCATGAGAAGAGGAGTAGGTGCATACCCATGATCACTAGAGCCTAGCCCCATGCCAGTTCACTTCATTACGAGCAAGATTTGCCCTCCCCTCAAATAATGCCGCCTCCAGTCACGATTCGATTCGATTCGCCTCCCTCCTATCCCCTACATCAGATAATCTCACCCCTACCGACACAAAACATACATATTGGCGCGACCTCCCACCCCCCCTCCCACCATTTCTCCTCCTTCTCTTCTTTCTTTCTCAAGTTTCTGGTCTTGATATTCAACGACCTGAAGCGACGTTTTTCGGCAGCTACCACCAAGGAAAAAAAAAAAAATCCCGAATATCGCTGTAGTACATTCGACTGAATATTTGGCTGGCCATTAGGAGGAAGATCAAAGTCTTACATACTAATCTGTCAAACATGTTCTCAACATCATCACTCTCATCGTGGAAACTGGCACTAGTAACAGTGCTATCGACGCTCCAACTCGCAACCGCACATTTCCAGATTGTATATCCGGGATGGCGCGGTAACACGCTCAGAGATGATATGCAATGGAACTACCCCTGTGCGTCTTCTCTACGTACCCTTCTTGGACGCTCGCAATTAACATCGTGATAGGCGCCGGTATTCCCACGACCAACAATCGAACCAACTGGCCGATAACTGGCGGTGATATCTCAATCATTCCAGGCTGGAACGCTGGGCATCCAACGGCCTTTTTCTACGTCAATATGGGCTTTGGATCAACACCCCCAAACATGACGAACGTTATGTTACCAGTATTCCAGATGACGGGGCCGAGCAGGAACCCATACCCAGGCACCTTCTGCCTGACACAGGTACCGCTACCGGTGAACGCGAGTGTTAAGGTCGGCGATAATGCGACAATCCAGGTGATTCAGGTCGCACTACATGGAGCGTCGTTGTACAATGTAAGTGCCCGCACGTTGGGCGGTGCGAGATGTGTCATGTGCTGACAATGGTTGGTTAGTGCGCGGATATCACGTTCGTGGAGCCAGAGGATGCGGACCCGATGCCAGAGGGGATGTGTGTGAATTCGTCAACTATCGGGTTCAACATGGTATACACTACTCGCTCTGGAGCTGTGGCCAATTATCTCATGGACAAGAGCACCTTGCTCACTGTGGTCATTGGAGGGTTGGTGGTGGGATGGCTTTTGTAACGCGGTGGAGGCACCCTAGCTTCCCGCTGTTATCGGTATCGGTGTTCTTTTTTTCTAACTTCATTTTGTACAAAAGGGTTCCTTTTCTTGTCTTATTTTTTTCCTATTTTTTTACAGGGGTTATTTAGGTTTTCTTGATTCTATGGGGAGAAAGAAGGGGGGGGGGGTAGTGCGAGCGCGCATAGCAAACTATTGCATTGTAAATGATCGACGTGGCGATAACGTAACTCTAGCTAAAACATGAAATAGCACAGGGAAAGAGAGGACGCAGGGTGCATCATCTCCCTTTCCTTGAATCCTGATTTATTATATAATATAGGTTCTTTTTCTCTAGACACTTCTTTCGGAGGAACGGAGTCGATCCTGGTGTTTGTTGAAAATTTGCATCCTCGTTTCATTTCATTGTGTCATTGGCTATGGGGACTGCAGATAAACCGGTTTCGCGTCACCTACTGCAGGACGACTGGTTTTGTTTGACTACGGAATCGGCATAGTAGGGCTGTGTATATCGATATATCGGGAAGTGAGGATGGTGATTGAAAGCTTATTTTCTCTGTAGTATGGGAGTGTAGGTTATTTGTAGCCACGGCACTTTATGGAAGCTTCGCTGACCATGCATGAGGCTGACATGACACGGGTTCTCTCCAGCAAGAATTACCTATGTTTACGCAACAATGTTAAAAGATTATTCATATACTCTTGGATATTGGATACGTACGTATGTTACACCGTCGAGTCTAGGTATATATATCTTTGAAGCTTTATAGGTGCATCGTGATCTGATGGTGTGGCATGATAGGTGAACTGTCGATGCTGTGGACAACGATGTTGATATCCAGTAAAGTTATCACTAGCGTGCAGATCCATTCCATTACGTCGTCAAGACCAGAAATTTTGGCCACGTGCACCAGGGAGTGAATAGGTTTATTGATAATCAAGCCATTGATTGGCCATCATCCCACCCGCGGGGGAGGTCACTTCACCAGATCGGATGAAAAGTTGCCGCGACCGAGGGTATCTGCTTCGCCAATTGAAGAGGCAGTACCTATGCCGACCCACTCGGGAAGCCGATTCACTTAGGAAGCTTCGTGAGTGGACCTTTTACCCAGCTACTCAATCAAGCCGCCTTGAAAATTGAACTTAAGTCTTTACCCTCCGCTGGCAAGCCTATGAGGCCGACGAGAACCTTTTTTCTCCTAGTAGGAAACCCGATAAGAGTGCTGTCAGATAGCATATTAATCAGTATTTTCATTCCTATCTTTTGACAACTTGGTTATTTCCCTTTATCATGGACATCCTAGGCAGCAGAAGCCTGGACAATTCTCCCACTTAGAGATGCCGTATTTCGAGAGGATGCTTTGGATATTGGAGACTGCGCAAATGGAGCCAGCTCCATTTCTCGGTTACTTGATTGGTGCCGATCCCAAAGCCTGCCAATCAGATAATCGAAATATAGGGCTGGCTCCGTCTGCACAAAGTCACTATTGCCGTCGTATCGCGGTTGCGTCTGCTTACCAGTAGTGTACCGCCATTACTCGAAAAATTGGCTATGCATGCATATGAGATCAAAATTGCTATAAGCAGACCTGATCTACGCCCTTCAACCAATCGTGAAGGAGGTAATCCCTGGCCGGAGATAGCCAATTTTTCGAGTTTTTGCGGTAACTACTGACTGGTGTCCCTGGAAAAACTTGTGTGATTGACCAAAAGCCTCGGGAATTCATGGATGGAGGGCCGACTAGGTCGGGAATGACTCTAGGCAATCACTGATCAACGATGAAGACGAAGGAATGACGGATGATGAGAAGCGTGGCTAGATCTATAGAGGGTCAAGAACACCTGTTAAAAGAGACTAAGGTGACGTCGCCGTTGGTCAAGTGGCTGTTCATTGAACCACTATCCCTTAGTACATGTAGTCAAGGTCACAGACCTACATGAAGTAATTACATAAGTATTTATTGTACGTGTGCAATACTAGCTTGTAGCACGTACGTCTGCTTTTCGGTCACGTCAACACTTGAGTTTGAGAAATCGTAAGAATTATTATATTCCTAATCACAAAAAGTAAAAACGAAAGACAGACGCATCGCCAAAACAGAAAAACCGAGGCCATAAAGAAAATTACGTATACTGCATGACCAATTATTGCTGACATGACCCAATAGTGCATCAGATACACTCCTGCACCACCTTGAATCCATAGCCTGGAATTCCGGGGCCATCGACGTTGCGCTTACCCCAGTAAACCTCCCATGCCACCTCACTCGTACCATTGATATACCTTGGTGCTGATATCCAGCCCTCATCCTTTGCGTCTCCGTGAACCACAAGATTTCCGAGTTCGTGCTTCCTTAGCTTCCATCCAGTTGTAGTTCCCTGCACAGTTGAGTTTCCCTGCACAGTTGAGTTTCCCTGCATAGTTGAGTTTCCCTGCATAGTTGAGTTTCCCTGTGCGCTCAGTGTTAGTAAATCTCTATCTATTGAAGAGGGAGGGCGTTAATTAAATACACACCTGTCCGCTAGTACTGGCGCACTTGAACCCAACCCGCCCGTTAGGCATAATGCACAGTCTGTCGTAATTAGAAATATGAATCTCAGTGCTATTGGGGGCAAATGAAGCTCTAATAGTGGTGGTGTATTTGGTGCTCATAGTGATATTAGCGTCGGTGGTCTGGTTGCTGAGGTATTGCCCGCTGAAGAGGCCCTGATAGGTGGAGTTAGCGACGCGGAGGCGGAAGACGTTGCACGAGGCGGCAGCAACAGTAAGAAACATGGTGATGGGGATGATGAATTTCATGTTGCCGGTGTTTTCTTTCTTTATTTCTTTCTTTTTTTTCCTTTTTTTTGAGGTTTATGCTAGCTTGTGGTGGTGGTGAAGGGAGGAATAGTGGTGGTGGTGGTGTAGGATAGGTAGTTGACGAAGAAGCGCTGTATGATCTGTATGAAATTTACATGTAGTACGGAAGACAAGCGATTATATACCAATGACTAGTTATGGTATTTCTATAGAGAGACGATTCGAACATGAAACCATAGTACAATAGCTCTTCTCGGTCCTTAAGATTTATGGTTTTCAAGTGCTGTGATGGGACCGACGCCTAAAGAGACACATGTACGGACATGGAAGTTGAAACTAACCTTTAGTATGAAACAATATGTACTAATTGAAAGGTCAGATAATGCAAATAATACTTTTCTTTTCTACGTGTGAGCATAACCTAGATGCAACACAAGATATCACTCGATACACCATGCTTACATAAACAGAATCCACTTCATAAAAGGTCACTCGTTTACATATAGCATGGCTTATATATTTATATTTATTTATACTTGAATATAGCATGGCTTGATTTATTCGTTGTTAAGCTTCTGGTGGCAAGAGTGACTGCTAATCAATACATGTACATAATACTTCAAGGTTTATAGAGGTAGGGACAGAACACATGTGTGTATGTACAATGTACATGTATGGTTACATGTAGACAGGTTGTCAACTTAGGATAAGCACGTAGGTACACTAAAGTGTAAGGCAAGTAGTGGTAGGTGTGCTTGATACGAACATACGCAGCCTATGCTTCCTGGCATAAAACCCTTCGGTTCTTGGAGCTCCACAGATTGGGCACTTGGCAACGAGGCATCAGCTCTCGGATGTACTTGATGGAAGTAAGTAACTACATGTAGTAGTACATGAACATGTTCATGTAGTGTTGGGCAGGAGGTCATGACCAGGCTATATAGGGCCACCATTGCCTGTGGGTACTCAAATAAACTTCGATGACTAAAACACTTATTCTGTAGTACAAGTGTTGCACAAAGTATTTTGGGCTATTAAAATTACCTGGACACTTGCGCCCCTCAACGAAACTTGAAAAAATGTTATAGAACTCTCAAGTACACGTATCTTTCCATGAATCCAAGGCTCTGTTTACTATTTGCGGGTTTGTTGCATCGAGCCCCGTTGCGCCCGGATAATTTTGGTAACGCGTGGTGGACAATAAGTAGGTTTACTAACGTAGTACCTGATGGCCTAGCGATTACAATATGGGTAACACACGATGAAAACAAATATGAAATTCATAAAGCCAGCACGCCACTTTAAGGTACATGTAACTTGGCTCACCAACTGCACTCCCTTAAATACACTTCTAGACTTTATCAGTCGAGTGATCTTTGCTGGTGACCATCTCGTGGTGCTCGCCAATCTGCTTCGCTACCTTATGTGCGACCTCCTCTCTGATATCATCACCCTCGAACACTATTTATCGAGATTCATATCAGCATGCAGATTCCCCTAGAGAAAGGGTTATTCAAGGGGGGGGGAGGGGGGCTTACAGAATGACAATTCCTCAAGGGTTCGTCCGTGGGTTTCCGGGAAGAAGAAGTAGATGACAGTGCCCTCAACAGAGATCCAGACACAGTACCAGATGTAGTATCTCCATCCAATGTTATCCATTCCAATTGGGTTAATAAAAGTGTTACAGAAGGTTGCTGCCCGACCCCACCATTGCTGCATTGTAATACCCTTAGAGCGAATCGTGAATGGGAAGATCTCAACAAGGTAGGCTTTAAAGCGCGTTAGTCGAGGCCGTATAAGGAAATATAAGGGGAAGGTATAAACTTACTATAGGTAAGAGCATTGAATCCCATGTTATAGAATGGTGAATAACAGAAAATAGCCACTACAGTCAATATTCCAGACGCCGTGCTCCCTGTTGCAGCATACCTTGCTGAACTGATTGTGAGGATGATATAAATAGTAAGGATACCACAGATACAGGTCATGTACATCTGTCTTCTCCTGAATTTGAACACCGCAAGCGCCATGCAAGTACCGTTGACCCACGACCAACAAGTCATACCAAGGTTGACCAAGTTTTGACGCTTTCCATCTTTGATACCGACTTGATCGAGAATCTTCTTAAGATAGAACGAGAGCGGGTTGTTTCCAGACCATTGGGTGAAGACACCAATGCAGAGAGCGAGTACGGCGCGGCGACGATTGCCAGCGGTAGTGAAGTATTGGCGCCAGGTCATCTTCTTACCCTCGAGTTCGAGCTTGATGGTAGCTTGAATCTGGGCAAGTTCGGTTGCGGCTAGCTCAGAGTTTTCATCCCCCTCACCATGGTATTTTACCAGGATCTCTCGAGCCTCCTCGTGTCTGTCGTTTGCAATAAGATAACGCGGTGACTCCGGAATAAACCTGGGCGCTGGCTATTAATAGATATTTCTTAAGGGTGAAGAAAACAACCGACTTACCAGATACTTCCAAGCTGAAGGAAACTAGGAACACATTGAAGTAGAGAAGGAATTCTCCACGACCATGTATTGGTCATCTGGAAAGTGCCATAGTTCACACCAGCAGCAACAATAGCGCCGATAAACCAGGAGGAGTTAAAAAGGGATGTCAAGACAGCTCTCTCTTTAGGGTATGAGAGCTCTCCGATCAACGACGAGGCAGCGACAATAGCAAATGGGATACCAAAACCGAGGACGATTCTAGCAATGACGAACATGGCGTCTACCAGTTTGTAAGTGGCTGCATTGTGCATTATAGAGCTCGGGTTACTTACAGTTTTGAGCTGCGCTTTGAAGAATGGAGCCGACAATCATAATAAGAGAGCCAAGTATAATACTCTGCTTACGACCACGCTTGTCGTTCACCCACGGAACGAACGGAAGTGCAAGAATACAACCTAGCGAGTATGAGGCCGACATGAACCCAAGCTTGGCCTCATTTGGGTGATCGAAATCTTGTAAAGTTAGCAGGGGAGCTTAATTTCCCGTTAAAAGACCTAACATCAACATACAATTCTGCCAGTTCTCGATTGTCTGGATACCGTTCATCATCGAGGAGTCGAATCCAGAGGTCCATTCGACACCGAGGCATGATGGAACCATGACAAAATACATTGAACGAAGATTTGGTTTCTTGTACCTAAGTGGGAATGATATTGTTAGCCATAATCTCAGAACCGCGCTAGAATACTGTAAAAGACTACCATGGCACTTTGTCTTGCTCAACCAAGCGAGTCACCACTGGGTCAACCTTTTCTCCTGCCACCATTTTGAGGATATTTCGTCTGTCTTTTGGGTTTCCGTAAGGTGTTGGGACTGGAGTTGAATATTGAAACCCACGGTTCCTCAATATCGGAGAAGAAGAGAGGGAGAATTTAAAGGGTCCATATATCCTTTATTAATATACCCATGTCAGGAAGAAATAAATGGATAAAAAAAATAAACCTGGATGTTCCCGGCCACCCCGCATTGAGGGGATCCCTATCAGTCGGAAAAAATTGTAAAGTCAGCCGCTTCATAATTGTAACGTCTTTACCCGGAAGGAGAAATACGTACCCCAGAAGCCAGTTGAACAATTTCCAGGCGTTGGTGAGATTCTGAAGGGCTCCCGCTTCCCCGGTGGATGACCTAAACCTAAATGATGATCGCCCCGAAATAAGACTTGGGAAGCGATTCTGGGGTAAACCAATAATAATCTGTATCTGGGGAAGGAACGACGACAGATTTCACTGGCTTGGGCCGAATCTATTTCACGTGGGGGTCGGGTTGTACGGACCGCATACCGACAGTTCTTGCCTCCAGTCTTATGTGCCAAGACATATATCGGTTTATTGGGATTTGTCTGTGGAGTGTCAACACTTGGCCAGCTCCAGATACCTCTGATATCTTGCGAAAACTGGGTTTGATATCGGCAGAAATTGCTATACCACCCCTTGGGAACCCAAATTAATATATCCCCGCTTCCCCACATCACATTCAAGAGGCACAGCATATGGCACTCTAATCCTGGTTAGAATGTTGAAGTCGTTGTCGAAGATTTTAAGGAGACCTTGAGTTTGGCCCTGGGATTTCCTCTCATGAAACGCCACACGCCGAAATTACAGCATTCCAACGTTACAATATGAGAAGGGTTGATACCCAGGGTATGAATAAAGGAGGCTCCAAAATCCAACATCTCGGGTTTGCGGGGGATTTCTGCTTTGTTTGGCCGGTGTATTCTCAAGGCTTACATGAACTACATGCATCTACTTCCCCTGACATCATCGGGGACCCGTTGCTTCACTTAAAGTACAGCAACTAGCCTTAGGGTACATTCCCCCTGCTTCTGGTGTCGGTTCGTCGCTGCCGAATAAACTCATCCGTGCCGCACGCGTGGAACCGGGAGACCTTCCGCGAGACACATTTTGACACTAGGCCTTCCCCCACTGCTGACTGACGACGATATTGATACATATGTCTTGGGAAGGGGTTGAATAGCCCCGTTGTCGAGGGCTCAGATCTTGTGAATGGCTGATGGAAGAGAAACAGATCACTTTTTGAGTTGATTTGTGCTCCCAAGTTTTAGGTATTTGCCTAATAATCGTATCGAACGCATGACCTGATGCGTTGACGAGCTACATTGCGGCATAAGATCGACACATCTACATATTTATGTGGCGAAATCTCTATCTACCTTCTCTACAGGTGAAAGTAATGGGGGACTCTAATATAAATGATGCCGGTGATTGATTGGTATTCGGTGACATTATCACAAAAGTCGAGTCTCATAACACCGAACTTCTCCACATCTGCCAAGAGTTATAACGCGCCCCAGAGGGAAAAAGTTGCCAATACTAATTCAGTGACAAGCAGATATGTCAGATCATGGGGGCATACGGCGCCTACAATTATATACCGTTGAAAGTGGTAATAAGACATATATTCTCACAGCAAGTATATATTAGCGAGTACACGCCGTCCGCCTACAGATATATGAAAACTTCCAATCGGAATGTTTGAGGCGTGTCTCTGAGTCGGGTTTTTTGTCGGTAGGCAAGGGCTGTTTTATGAGGTTTGTGGTCTGTCATGTCGCTAAGACCTGGTGGGCAAAGCCTGGACGATTAATTGAGCCTATGCACGTTGAGGCGAAAATTACTCTATTACCGGTTCGTCTGAGCATGGACCGGTAGAGACCGGTTTCGGAGTTTTGGTGCTGGGATGGTGATGCAAGAGAATGTTCTCACATAAGCTGAAACCCGTGACTTTGTGGGTAGAAGAAATAGTAAACATTATAAGTTCCAAGTACAAGGCTTTGGCACTAAGTGAGTGGACTACTTGGGCTGTTGACAGGTGAGGATTCTTTGATTTACTTAATGTAAGAGCCTTGTGCATGCTTTTGAATTGCTGATTTTATTGGCTCGGAGCCAACTGGAGCCAGATATTGTTGACCCGGTTTAATGCTAACTTATATGCTAGACCTCATTCCTGGAACCAGTCAGAATTTCCACTAAGTCGATAAAGTTGGTTTAATTGACCCCCACAAGTGTTGTGTTTTGTCGGGCCGGAGGTTCATCTATGATGTCTGATTGGACATTTAGATGCTCCTTTTCGGTCCGGTTGAACAAATATATGCCTGGGAAGGCTCCTAGTTTTTGTGGGGGCTGGATCTTGGAGGACCCACAGATCGAAAGATAACATTGAATCTGGGGTGGGTTCTGTGCCACGAACGCTGGTAGGTAGAACAATTTCCAACGGCCATAAGGAGTAGTGTTTCCGAAGGTGGAGTATGGATCCTTCTGGGCATCTCTTGTAGCTCTATCGACTTGAAAGAGTAGAAGTCCACGACTGGTAGTGCATAGATGATAGCCTTTATTTGAAGACTAGTCATTATGTTATTAAATATGAGGTGAGTGTAGGTACTATGTATTCTGTTGACAGTGACTACGTATGTACTTGTGTTGAAACCACGTCGACCGCTATCTACAGACTTACCTAAGTAGTTTGTGTAGTACGTACTGTGTTGCATAACTTTAGCTATCTGGCACACCATTTAAGATTAGTTAGTATACAGTATATCTCGGGGCGGGGGACACCCCCGCACAAGAATGAATTGGCTGCCTTGGATATAAAGGTCTGAGCCAATAGAGCGTATATCCCAAGTGTCAAATCCGACAATTGGCACTTTAAGAATGACATTTCCCCTCAGTAACCTAATTAACTACATCAGGAAGGATGATAGGAAAAACCCCGTAGATATAAATTCTTCACACTTACTGTGAAATACGCTGGGTGGATATGAACTACACACAGTATATATAGTAGACATATTCAGGCGTATCCTAAATCCCCCACCTGCGGGCCTAGTCAAAATTGACAGTTTCGGCAACCCACTTTTTAATATGGCAAAGTGTAAATTGTGGGTTTTGACACTAGCTTGGTACACAAATACGCTCTACTGAAGTTCGTTGTCTTCCGAATGAATAACGCAACGTCCTTGGTTCACAAGGGCATAGTCCTAAGAACAATACCGTTATATCATCGACTCGAAAATTAAATGGCAACACAAAGTACAAGCGTACTTTAAATAAACGACTGCGGAATTCAGGGGAAGAACAAAGACATTTCTGGATCTGTAGAGATCTAGATTATGGTAGATCGATTACAGATTATATGCATCTACACCACTGTCTGTCTGTCGCCCTGGAATACCCACTAATATCATATAGCAAGCCGAAGAAACATACTGATATATTATACGTATATATATACACCGTGATGCATACAGCAGGTACTTAAGTACATGTAGATAGCGTCCTACATACATGTACTACTACCCCGCCATCTACATGTCTGTATATCTACATGTCTGTACCCACAAGGCTTGGGATATAGCGAGCGAACGCACCCTCACCTGTCAGCACCCCATTCAGTCTACAAGATCTAGAGCCTTGTCTCTTTCTTTTGCGGGCTAGGTTTCGCATACACAGTAACCAGGGCTAGGGTTCCGTCATGTTTCATGTGGGAGAAAACAAAAGAAAGACGGGTGTGTGTGTGTGCCTCGGGTCAGTAGGCAATCAGTCAGTCCAGTCAGTACCTTGCATCATCCGCGCGGGGGGAATTAGTGGGGATCGGGAGGCCCGGCTTGTTCCTGCTTGTTGCACTTTGGGTTCTTTTTGTTGTTTCGGGAAAAGCAAAGAAAAAAGGAATTCCGGCAGTGGTGTCGGGAGGGAGAATAAAATAGTAATAATAATAAAGTAATAATAATAATAAACCCTCACGAAAACGGGAATAGGGAAGGAGAGGGGAGAGAGGGAGACGGAGAGGAATGCGGGATCGAAGGAAAATATAAATTACGACCTGCAAGTCCTTCTCCTTTCTCCGATTTTTTTTTTTTTTTTTTTTTTTTACGGATTAGATTGATAGAGATGGCAAAATAATTTTACGGACACACACACACACACACTATCAGCTTGAAACGCCCCCCCAACCCCTGCCTACATCTATCTATCCATCCATCCAGGGTCAGAAACGGCTATCGTTGTTCCCTAGCTCCTCGCTGTTATTCCAGAGCGAGGGAGGCCCCTCAGCTCAGGGTCCAGGGTGCAGCCATTACATAAAGTATACTGGCTTTTAAACTACTTGTATACTGGCTTTAAACTACTTAGGTAGGTGGCGGTCTCGGTCTCGGTCCGGTCCGGGTTGGCTCGGTTTGGTTCCTGTGTCTAAGTACTTTATACGAGTGCTCTCTACATGGTTGTTTTGGCCGGATCAAGCAGGTGGTGGTGTTGCGCAGGATCGCCAACCCGGCGATTTGGATAATATTAGTCAGGCCATCTATCCGCCGATGCCTAGTAGGTAGGAGAGTCCGGCTGGGGGGCTGGTTGGATTTAGTTGGCGTCACGTCAGGTTGTAGGTACTCTGGTCGGGTAGGCAGCTGAACGTCAAGTTTCAACGAGGGGGAGGGGGGGGGTATATATAGCTCTATCTGTGCCAGGTGCCAGGTGCCAGGCTCTAGCTACTTACATGTATGTAGCTACTGGGTGCCTGGATGGGGGGGTGTTTGACACTTGAGGCCGCCGTTGTTTTGTGTGCTAGCGGGGGCGGGTAGAGTTTGTTGGTTTGTGGGGGGCGGTGTTGAGCCTCGATAGGCTAATATGCGTGCGGTTATTTTTGGGGGGCCAGGGGGGTGGAGATGGTAGGGAGGCCCTGGGGGGGAGACCAGGGAGGGTAAGCGCGCTGGTTACATCATAGTTGTAGGTAGCGTGCGGCCGACTGAGCGGCGGGGGTACGTAGGTCTATGCAGAGAGAGGGAGGGGGGGCGGCTTGGTGGTGCCGATTTATGCCATGAGGTGAGGTGTTGAAGGTACATGATGTAATGTATGCGGAGTGGAGAAGGTAGACTGGAAGAGGTACCTGACAGATGCGAGGTACCATGTATTTAGACGGCGGCGTCGGCGGCGGGGTGTACCCTACCCTAGCTTGACTTACTGCTTTCCCTCATGACTGCGTTTCGTTTTTTTTTTTCGTCTCGCTACATGTACTCTCGTTGTGCCTCGCTACCACGGGCTTACTCTTTCTTTACTGCAGAGTCTTCATGATTTCTTACTTTCGGTGCCGGTGCCTGTTTGACGGAAGGGGGCTGTGTATGCTGGGGAGTGTAGGGTAGAGATCGGAGCGGGATTGACAGCTGCGACAGTGGAGGAGGAGGAGGAAGAGGAGGAGGAGGAGGAGGAGGAGGAGGAGGAGGAGAGTTTCTCCGGGGCGTGCAATTGGTGCGGGGCCCAGTTCGGACCTCGAGTGATCATCGGGCGAAGATCTGGAGAGATGATTTTCGGAGGGAGGGAGGGAGGGAGGATGGGTGGGTGGGTGGCTAGCTGGATGTGGTTAGATTAGATACACAGATGGAGGGTGCTTTAGAGTAGTGCTCGGGGTCGACCCTGCGTCGTTGTGGGTAAGTTGTAGGTACAAGTATAGAGCAAGTAAGTACATGTAGTTTCGATTGGTAATGCCACTTTTAATACATCCAACATCTGTCGACATGAAGCCACACCCAGGCAGAAGAAAAAGTTTCTAGAAATAGCGGCCGCGGGCAGTGCGGGCGGGGGGGCCACCGTTTCGGCAGCTTCACCGACATCGATCTTATCAGATGCAATGGGATCTGGGAAGGAGAGGGAAGGGAAGAGAAGGGAAGGGAAGGGAAGGGAAGGGAAGGGAAAGGGCACACGACCACACCCTGGTTAGTGTAGCGAGACCAGGTTTGTTGCTATAATTGGGACTGGGGTGAAAGCAAGCAAGGAGGAGGAGATGGGGAATTGTATGTATTGTTGTTTGTATGGCAGCAGTTGTATGTGGTATGTAGCAGTGGTAATAGTAATAGAGGTGCTGGTAGGTAGAGAAACTTCTTGCAATTATAGAGTAAGTAACCAAGCGAGTCAGTCTGCCTGTCTGCCTGTCTGCTATCTTGCACGCACACACGGTCCACACCCACACCTACACATCCCCCATCCCTCCACCCCCCCCCCTCCCATCTCATCGCTCCCTTCTTACCCACCCCTGGAATCTGAATTCTATATTACTACCGGAGCACCCCCCTCACCCCCCTCACCCCCCCCTTCCCCTCCATCTCTTTCAGTGCTGCTCAATTCGTTTGCAGAGTTTGCAGAGTTTGCAGAGAGAGAGAGAGAGAGAGGAGCGTGTGGTGAAAAGAAGAGAAAAGAAAAGAAAAAAAGTGTAGTGTTTACTTACTTACGTTTAGAACGCCTGGCGCGCTCTCCTCCTCATCCCTATATTTTACAGATTCATACCCCCCTCCCCAGCTTCCGTTTCTACACAGAGACAAGAGAAAAAGAAAAGAAAGAGATAAGAAAGACTGTGCACCCCTTAGTTGTGCACCCCCAACCTCATTGGAGTACCGTTACCTCAACACCAGACACACGACACACGACACAACTCAACAATCACAACCACAACAACGTCAAAAACATCAACATCAACATCAACATCAACGTCCCCTCCCATACACGATATTATACAATAAATCTCCCCCACTACAACTAAAACTACAACTTACTACACTACGCACGGTCAATTACCACTCACCTCCCCCCTACACCACTTCGTAAAACAACAACAAAAAAACAACACAAAAGCAATGTCCACCTCCCCCACCTCCAAAGCCCGCAAATGGGCCTCGGTCCGCAAGAAGTTCAACCTCATCGTTACGCACCGCAGCTCATCCCCCGACCGCTCCTCCTCCCCCGCCTCCACTCTCTCCGCCGAATCCCAGGCCGCATCCTTCTGCCGCCCCTTCACCGCTAATCCAGCCCTCTCCTCCACCAGCATCATCACCGGCAACATCTCAACAACAACCCTCGAGGCCCCCCCGCGCTCACCAAGACCCGTAAGCAGCCCCGTCGCCTTCCCCGTCCACATCCCACCCACCTCGACGCCCACTCCCACGCCCACCCCCCCACCGCCACCACCACCGCCACGGCAGCCGGCAGCAGCGGCGGCGGAGAAGAAGAAAGCGAAGCAGGCACTCCTCGCCGGTGAAGGCGATGTCGAGATCGATCCTGCGGAGGAGGCGCTGCTCGCGCCAACGACAGCCGCAGAGGCGGAATGGGACCGCCTCACAAAGGCAAACAGCGAGATGAACAATAACCTGGACCTGTACGGGACCGCGGGCGAGAAAAGCAAGGGCATGCGGAAGCGGGCCAAGAGCCGTGTCGGGAGGCGGAAGAAGGGCGTTAGGTTTAGTGAGGGCGAGGATGTGATTGGGCTCGGCGGGTTCGAGGTGTGGACGACGGATGAGGAGAGTGGTGGTGAAGAGGAGGCCGAGGTTTTGCGGCAGAAGGAAAGAGAAAGGATGGCGGTGATGAGAAAGGAGCTGGGTGGGGAGGAGAGAAGGAAGAGAGATATGAAGGTGGAGGTCGAGGTGAGGGCCGTGGAAGTGAAGGCGCCGCCACCACCGCCGCCTCCGAGGCCTCATAGTCTCCCGGCGAGTACGAGGAGGGCACTGCCGGTGGTGCCGGGGTTGGCGCCGGGGGCGCTGGGGCATCCGACCCCGAAGAGGCCGCCGCCGCCGCAGGTGCCGGCGGGGTTGAGCGAGAAGAGAGAAATGAGCAGGAAGATTCTGCCACCGAGTGTGAGGCTTGTGCAGGATGATGGGAGCTTTTAGGTGTTTTTGGAAGCTTCCCCCTCTTTTCTTTTTTCTTTTTTTCTTTTTCTTTATTAAACTTCCTTTTAAAAACTTGACTTATGGCTTCTTCCTGCCCTTTTTAGTTTTAGTTTTTTTCTCTTCTCTTCTCTTTCTTTCTTTTCCCAGATTATTACGAAAGAGATGGTCTGGTCTTGTCTGTACTGCACTATGCACATTTGCTTGGTCTGGTTAGTTGGCTGGTCGGTTTTATGAGGATGGAAAGGAGGGGGGATACTATTTCTTCCATACGTAGTTTGGTTTTTTTTTATTCATGCATGCAGCTTTGTGATTGGGAGTTCTTTTTTTCTACTTTTTTTTTTTCCCTTTTCGCCTTCCGCGGTTATGTGTTTTAGTGCTCTGGCTTGGTGCTTCTTTTTGATAAGGATATGGTCGTATCGATATCATTGACGTCGATGCACGCGGGGGGAGAAGAGGGGGGGACGGGTAGCGGGGGTGTTGTAGGCCTGTGGGGAAGGGCCGGTGTTAACAATTGGTGGGGGGGTGAACGAATGCTTTTTTGTTTTTTGTAATTTACGTAGTTTTTGATGGGCCATGTTTTTTTGTTTGGGGGGATCTGGGGTGGCGGAGGGGGAGGGGGAGGGGGAGATGTTTCTGCACATATATATTTTATGATACGCTTTTTTTTCTCCAGCTTGCTTGCTTGCGTCTTGGGTTGTGTTTGGTGGTGGTGGTGGTGATGGTGGTGGCTATTGGTAGTTTAGAGTAGTGTAGAGGCCCACTCGGACCCGGCGGGGGGCTAGCATGGGTACTGTGCGCGCATCATGGCATATCACTCGCGGCCGGCCGGTAGGTAGGGCAACCAACCAACATTGCCTTAGCCTTGTGACCCCACGTGGTGTGGTGTGCCTCCGGCTTCTGGAACAAACCATGTGGAAATGCACTTTTGACGTCGGAAGTGCGGATCGGTCGAGCTTTGGGCTGTGGATCGGCGGTAGGCTGTGGGGTGGTACTTGCGGAGTAGTGGGTGGAGATGGGATTGGAGGTGGGGCGTTTGGTATAGTGTAAGTATATACAGTGTTCCCTAGCTAGCTGTGTATGTAGAGTAGATACTAATCTAACCCGTCTACATAAGTGTGTAGGCTTCCTCACTAATTTATTGTGTTCTGGATCTATCGCATTGGTTTACGGGCTAGGAGCCAATGTCGTCGTTTTTTTGGGGGCTTTGCAGATAGGCCCGGACCTGATTCTGCCACCTCTTTAGCAGATCTTTTCTTGCCTGCAGCAGGTTTATTCTCCTTGGGCAGTGGTGGCCCCAATAACAGCTAGCCTCTCCACGCGTGAAAACCCGAAGACATGGCAGAGGCACGCCCCCGGGTCACCGTTATGCACGCGGGCGCCGGGCGTGGTGTAGCTTAAACAGACCTTTTTTCGGAACTCCCTTAGACCCTACTCCACGCCTCTCTCGGGAGCGCTCCAGCACGGGGCTTGGTGCAGGTCCTTTATAGACCGGCGGTCCGGGGGGGCCCGACTACGGGGATCAAGGCTTTAGCTTTCCCGGCGTGTGGGGCCGATGTCTTCGTCTGTTTTCAGGACCTTGTAAATCTACCTCAAGTGGGCGAAAACTTGATTCTGTCACGCTTGTCACCCCTCCTTCAGCAGATCCTTTCTTGCTTGGAGCAGATTTGTTCTCTTTGGCAGTGTGACAGCCCCAATCATAGCTAGTCTGTTGAATATCTCCACGCTAATAAGTGGTGAAAACCGGCAACAAGCAAAGACATGTGGCCCGCGCGCCTGCGCGGGGTAAACAAATAGGGGGGGGAGGCCAGCAACAGCCTGTGGCCGCGAGTGGTCTACGTTATATCCATTAAAACTACTGTTCTAGTAGATCGATATGTGCATTATAACCAGGGTTAGGGTTAGGATTATCTTGTTTTCGCTCTCGGGGTACGCAGTGTGATAGAGTGCCGTGATACATGGGCGCGGTGGTTTGACAATTATCCGCGGTCCGGCGAAGAGTGCAATGTTAGGTATTGTTGGCTGTCTCTAGTCTGTTCCTTGAGGCGGGGTAGCTTTGAGGGCTCGGGATCGGCATGGAGTGCAGGTGGGCATGGGGAAAGGTGGGATGGTCTGGTAGCATTGGGGGGTTTATGCTTAGTCTTGTTGATTGATACTCGGGTATCTGGTTAGCTGAGGTTGCGGTGGGTGAGGAGGGGGGAGAAATGGCAAAGAGAGAGGGGTCGTTGGTCTGACGCTCTTGTTGAGGCTGGTGGGTATGACCAGCAGTTACTTAGTCTTCACTCTTCGGGAACCAGGGGGTTGGTGTCGGAGAGAAAAGTTCTAAACACTTGAACCATGCACGCTTGTACTGCATCTATGCCCACTCGCATAAAGCCCCGATTTTTATAAGGAAATGGTGGGGGGCGGAGGCTGGCGGCCCCTAATTCCCCCACCAGGAAAAAAAAATATTGCCCTGGTTGGGGTTTGAACCCAAGTCTCCCTCGATTTTATAAGTTTTTAATGTTTTTGGTGAGGTTGTGTTAACCAACTACACTACCGGAGCTTGTCTGTGAGCGGGGTTTGGGGGTTTATGACCTGGAGTTTCTGTGGGTGGGTGTGGGGCTTGGCCGTTTTGTCCTGCGTTCAACAAGATTCTCTGGTTGGGGTTGAGCCAAAGCCTCCTTCGGTTTTATGGGTTTTTGGTGGTTTTGGTGAAGGTATGCTGACAAACTGCACTGCCTGAGTGTCTGTAACTGTGGGTAGCTTATAACCTGGATATGTTCGTGAACTAAACTGGGGACATTACGGAAGGCTTTCAGGGAGGTGGTGTTGGGGTGAGAAGTTGGATTCATGGGTCGTTTAAGAAGTATGTGGTGGTTTGGCTCACGGGTGTCAGTACCGCTCACGTACGCATTGGTCTTTTTTTTTTAAACCCACTGATTACATGCAGCCTATCGGCTATGCCAATATCTGACAGTTTTCTCCCCAGAACGCCTCTTCCACCGCCATCTCAATAGAGGAAAGTACAGTAGGGATGAAAGCACAATACTTACATACCTATAGCACGTCACACTTTGAACGTAGGAGGTAGTGTCAACCTTGTTTTCGGACATGTCGCGTACGTATTGGTCTTAAAGCTAGCAGAGTTACATAAGGAATTTTCCGTAATTAGAGCGTTGCATGTAAATATAGCTACTATTTATGGAGTTATTAATTTTATATATTAATCTTCAGCATCCCAGGCTTGGCCTATGAATAGGGGGGCATTTTGTTCTTGTGTGTTCAAGAACGAGTGATAATTCATGAAGAGAAATCAATTTCCTAATCGAAGACACCTACAATAGTAGGGGGCAGAAAGCCGCCCCTATATCCAGAGGTTTTAATTGGGCCGTAGGTGCCGCTAGGATTGGTGCTTGGGGTTATTTGTTGAAGGGTGGTATATATAGATCAAGCCCAGGTTTCGCACAGAATTTTCTGGTCATGTCGATTTTTTGATGACGCGCCAGCTCTAGCCCTAGTAAAGAAGGAAGTTGACGAGTCGACGAAACACAACCTGCCCATTACAGGTCTTTTATCCCTTGAGCTGTCAGTAAAATGCTTGTCCCCCTAGGAAGAGAGTAGAGGTTGGCGGCCCCCGCTAGTAACTCTTGCGCGTTATCTCCCTTGTTAAACCGTTGATCTCTCATATAAACTCCGACCCTCTGTAATAGGGGGGTAAGTATTGACAGCTTAACGGATGGAGGGCGTACGTCACAAGCTTAAGAGTTTAACCGCACGAGTATATATACAGAACTACATACACTAGTCCTTGACTTGAAAGGTTAAGCAGTTTTTTATTTCAGGAAGGCCGGATTGAACTGAAATAAGCCCACCAACTCAAGATTGGACTCAGAATATAAGGTTAAGCCATAAATATAAAAACCGATTCGAGTACGTTCCAGGATTGGTGCTGCTATCTTGGCGGCGTCAAGGGCTACATGTATTCAGAACTATGTCCCCCGTCAAGTCTAGGGTATTTAGGGTTAGGATATTTGTGATTTATATACACAGTTTCATCTGCACTAAGAACAGCTTTATGTAAAACCTCAAACCCACGGGCAAAGTAAAAGTGCAAGAAGTTGAACTGAGCTGAATGGGGTGGGCTATAATATGGTGCGATAAACGTGTCAAAAGTGGTTTTACCACCGGTGGTGAAAATAATACCAGCATTTATACATTAAAATAGGTAAAAGCACAGACCTTTTGGCCAAAAGGGGCTATATAATGCCAGTATATATGAACATTGTCCGCCGGTGGGGGAATTTCACCACCAGTGCCAGCTATTTTACCACCGGTGTGAAACTGTTGGTATTAATGATAATGCAGGATAAAGACTGAAAGTCAGCATTTATCCTGGAATCAGGACTGAAATTCAGTACTTATACCACCATTTGTAAAATCGCTTTTGACACATTTACCGCTCGATACTATAAAACTGTCGTGGGGGGGGGGGATCGAGAGATACAAACTGCGACGAACCAACAGAACTAATCCTGACTATCCCGAAGTTATGTGGGAAGCTCTAGAACAGTATATATAGATTGCGTTTTAGAAAGCCATTAGGCTCGACCGACTCGTCGGATACATTTATGGGAAAGACATCAGAGAATATGGTTTTAATGCGCTTTCAGTCGAGAGTTACACATACAACTTCAATTTATCCTTGTTCATAAAAAATAAAGATGCAACTATCAAGAGTTGAACCCCTAGTGCCATAAAGTTCTTTTTTTGTTCCTTACACCGCTGCACTGCCACTTCCTCTGAGTAAGTGCTAGGCTAGAGTGTTGGTTTTGAGCCTCCATAGACTCGGGGAGGTGCAGTAGTTGTAGATAACGGGGGCCAGTTAAATGTGCCTACATTCTATATATGGGGGTATAATATAAAGGTCTTTGTTTTACTGTATATAGCGGAGTCAGTGAACCAAATCATGTACTGTCTACGTGTGCCTAAGAGTCGGGCAAAGCGACTGTACGTTGCCCTGTAGATGTGACATTAACATGGGGACACAGTATGCTTACTTTAATATTATAAGTCTTATCTATAGTCCTACATGAGTTTAAGTAGGCCTAGGTACTTGGTTAATTAAAGTCATGGCGCTGCCACCAAGACCCGAGTGACTAACTGTGAACATGAGCATGCATGGATGACTTTTCCGAGCGATAAGCGAGTCCCAGTATTCTGAGCCTGAAGCTTTTTTTAAACCTTAGTCGGACAAGGATATGCGTGAAATATATATATATCATTCTTTTTTTTTTATATAAATTCGTAAATATTTTCTTACAAGTATCAAAGGTGAATGGGACCTTTCATCATGGACCCTTTACCCCCCACCCCCCGGGTCTTGATCTACACGAGAGGGCTAGATAGAGGTTTGTGTAAAGGGTTAATGAGGTATTGCCTTCTTACTCGAGAATTTCCGTCAAAACATCGCATTCTGTCCATCATGGTATTGAACAAAGGTCAGTTGGCCATATATGCATAGGGGTAAGGATAAATAAGCAACATCCTTTACTGCTCGAAATCTGTAGTCACAATTAGTTCTTCTAGTATATTTCTTAGCCTCCAGATAGATGAATAATGTACTGGAAGATCATGCATTCTAGAGTTATGGATCATGCTGGAGTGGATCGTTATCGAGCCGATCCTATACGCCGATCAAGAGGAATGTCGGCCACGAGATTGCACATTGGTTGGTTCTTCCTGGAAAGCTTCACTCCTAGAGTACTATATATCTCAATATTAGGTATCAGCTGCAGACATTACATATGTATATACATATATACCATAGCTTCGTTCAAGAACCCACTTGCGAGTCTAGTAAGAGCTTGATCATGAGAATCTTTGGATTGACTCTTAAGTCTACTAGTCTTTACGGCCGCGTCTTGACGACTGCCTGCGCTCAACACCTCGAAAGCAAGATATTTTATTACCGATATCGGAGAGTCGACTCCCCACTTTGGGTCTCCCGGGGCTGACTGAGCCGTCGTATGAATTATTCCCTGAGTTCGCCTATAGTCATTAGGTGTAGGGTGTGCAGCAGGTTTACAATTGATCTGCATCACTTGTAGCGTGGAGATATTTGTGGTGGGTAGAGAGGGTTGAAGCAGGCTGCAGCTAATCGGGCCTCCTCACCAAAGACACTACGGTCCTTTCAGAACATTCTATAAATTCCGGTTTTCGTGAATTGGACCGGGCCATCTGACAGTGATCTGTACTAGACCTCCAGCTTGGCCGATAATATGATATGTGGGTACTGTGCGCACGTGCAGTTGGCGAGGTATGCATTAAACGTGTTTCAGCTCAGTCCCCCACGGTGTCATAAAGGCATAGTACCTGCTTCTCGCCAAGAAACCTTGTTTCAACGACACTCGAAGAAACGGGGGAACTGATACCGACAAAACTCAAAACTTCTCTAGCTCCTGTGAGACAAAAATTAGTACGATTCTGGGATAGTTTTGAGGCAGATTGGTGCCCTTTGGCGAATCACTATATGAAAAGACCCAGTCGGCAGTACTGCTCATGCATGATCATGGACACAAGACAAGACCTGGCCGGCTTCTCTATGACGTCATGCTGGTATATATATACTCAAAAGACGATCACATGTCGAGGTTAAGCCAAACTTCAATATGCTTCTAGAACCATTGGGAGCTGATCGATCTCATGCGGTGGCCGAAGTCTTTGAAATATAATTAATAAGTTGTCACCAAAGTCTGGGCAGTTCCCAGGACCCTGGATCTGGGTTCCATATCTTCTCAAAGACCGAGCGAGGCATGTACCCACAGTGTTAACAACACTTAATTCCGCCTAAATATCTCTCCATTACTGCCTAGTATGCGTTGGATGCATCATAAGGAAGAAGCCGTTTCAAGGTAGAAAAGAGCTGATAATAGCCTCATTTTTCATTAGTTCCTAGTCTACGTATTAACCTGGGAATAACTTAATGTGGTAGGTAGCTATCGGGTGCATACATATATGGATTTGCAATCTATTTCATGCTCATCGCTTGGGGATAATGAATGCCAACGTTTCGGCGGTATGTGCAAATAATGGGCGCCTTACTCAATGTTCCTTGCATTCCTACTCGACCACTAAACAAAAAAAAAATGAGCGTGCAGCCGCAGGCCTTAAGGCTGGCGCTTATTTGCATCCCGAACCGAAAAGGGTTGGGCTACACCACGTGTACGCAACACTACATGAAAGTGCCATTTGTTTTTGAACCACACGACGTAATATACGTGTAACACCCCACACATCCTTACCAGTCATACAGTCCCGTATTGTTTGCCGAGTTTTATGATCATAGATGGCCGGTTAATTAGAGTGTGGCTGGATACACTAGACCCTCAAGCGGGGGACCCCGGGTGCTGCGGCGCGTTTCTTAGGACGCATGGCAGACTAATCCCTAAATTGGGTACGACAGTTGTATATTTTAAGTATTTCGGTGTTCGTAGATTTTGTACATCGTAATATTGTCATGTTTAAGGTCTTTCGAGATCAACCGAATATGTATCATGATCTTCTGTTCCAACAGAGCGCACCCATAGGACTTTGAACTGAAAATCGCCGAGCTTCAAGTTCGGTAAATTTTGAATGCTCTCCATTGTAGAGTAATTGAAAAAAAATGATGAGCAAAAAAATGAAGGATATATAAATATAATACAAATATCCATGAAGAGGAATAGGAACCTGAGGGTGTAATATAATATGCCCTGGTTTGAAATATAACCAAAGAAGATAAAAATGTCATGACATCATGATAAAGAAAAATATCATAAGAAATCATTCTATCTTGAGTTCCTGCCCCTTGTGGAATAAAAAAACTTGCTAATTCTCTGCATTCGGAGTGTCGGGGCCGATGAACACCGGCCCTGTACTTATATATTCTCACTATCAGTAAGAGTACGCGTAGAGGGGGGCGACGACTGGAGAAGGGAGATTGGGTGATATTAACTGCGGGTCATGCCTACGTCATGCCAAACGACTTCCCCTCTTTTGCGTTTTTTTCACTTTTTTCATTTTTTCACTATATGGAATCTTAGACTATGATCGATAAATTCAATCGTCATTCAACACGAAAATAATCGAGATACCATTTCTGCGCTCTAGTGTAGGTACCTCATCGAATCATCCCCAGCCCCAATGAGTTGGGGAAGATTCTACCTGCGTCTGGGCGTTATCATCCAGAGGTTCTGAGTCCGTGCATGCCACCTCCGATTGCGGTGTCGAAAACAAACTTGCCGGAGAGTAATATTCCGTACTGAAGCGATTGTCATATATAGAGTAACCACCGCTGAAAGAAGGGAGTCGTGACGCTGTAAACTGTAGAATTATGGGCGCGTGACCTTTATCTGCTAGGTTGTGGGATTGGTGACCTTGAGATAAAGGATGTTCGACTAAGTACGCGGCTATTAGTACGGGTACTGCTTCGAATTAGGGCCCCATACCTTTTATCTGGTTATAGTTCGCTGTTGAAAAGTAATTGCTCGGAGAATGGGGCCAGATACTCGATGTATGCGGGTATTTGGGTGTGTTGGGGGGGATGTGGGGGGCTGTCTCGGGGGGTGGGTGGTGGCTAGGTTGAACTAAGCAAGGTCGATTATTAGGCAGATCGTTTGCATAGGATTCATTTGTCTGGGAGGATATTTGTGACCCCATTGAGCTCGATCCCTTGGTGACTTGTAAATTATTATAGTCTGATTGATTCCCCTGTTGATGTTGAATTGCAGCTTGCAGCCGCGGAGAAGGGGAGTTTATGTCTCCTGGGTGTTCATTCACATCAGAATGGTGTGAGGAATTGCTATCTTTTCTGGCCTGGGGGAAGATGTGGGAAGATAAAGACTGGCTGATGTTAGGACCGAAGTGGGAATTAGGCTGGTAACCCAGAGGCTCCATGAAAGTTGATGGGCTGTTATTAGCGTCCATAATAAGCGACTGAGGTGTGAGGTCATAGGAATTCGAATCTTGAAGTGTTTGCGCCTGATAAGGAGTGTGTGAAGCTGAATGATTAGTTGCCGGCTGGGTTGAAACTGGAACGTCTGAGGTTATGGCCCCCGATGGTTCGGTTATAGATGCGAAAAAGTTCAAAACGTGTCTCTCAATCCAGAATTTAACGCCCACTAAACTCCCAAGTCAGCATATGTTCGGCCGTTCATGGCGGTGTCTCTGGGGAATACATACACTCGTCAAAGTTGGCATCGGGATGTTTATCAGAAAATTTCTTGAAGGGAGAAAACTCCCGGAAGCAGCGAGCAATCGTCCACACGATATCGAAATTTTGTCTTGAGTATTCCTGGAAGATCTCGGTCAATGCTGGAAGAGCTCTTTCGCAAGCCTCATCTTTAACATAATATCAGTATTGATACAGATCTCTGATTGGGGGTTTCTTCCTATTCCAAACTTACAGTTTCTGGCATACTCGTATTCTGGACTGGAACCGGTATCGAAGATAGCTCTGAATAGCTCCGATGAACTGAGACCTGGCTTACTCGACTTCAAGATTTCTTCAACCCTCAAGTCCTCCTGGGTGACTCTCTCGAAGTACTTCTCCTCACATTTTGTTGTTTTTGTTCTGTGTTCCTTTACCTGGCCTGCATCACCTCTAAAGCCGCATCTATCGCACTGCACTGGCTTTGTGTGGGTTCTCCGTATGTGTTGCCTTGTAGTTTTTTTTTTTTTTTGAATAAGCAGTTTTCACTTAACAGGGGGTCAGAAGAGAGAATGAGATACATACAGGAGCTTGGATATATGCTTGAGCTTACACGATTTGTGCAGCTTGCCATTCTCACAGAAATCTTCGTGATCCGGTTCCTTCATATAGTAAGGGCAAAGCTGAGGGTTGATGACAGCCGTGGATATTCTGACATTGTTCTCGTCGCCATCATCATTATCCTCATGAGGGCTGTGGCGTCTCCGTTTTTTACCTCTCTTATTAGAGCTGTTTGCATTATTACCATCACCACGGAATGGGGTTGAGATATGCCCAAGTTTATCCTGCATATTTATCCCTCTATCGTATATATATATGTAGAAACTGGTAGGGACTTAGTAGTTGGAAAGCTTAATTCTGCGGGAAGGACCTTGAGTTAGTTATCTTGTGTAAAGACACGAATAGAGGGTAAAAGAGGCATGCCAGTTAAACAAGAGAATTGTGGCCAGGACGATTTATCTTAGAGAATGTTTCCTATATCTGTCTCTCTAACCCTGAGAGCTCAGAGCAATTAAGCTGGGTTTTGGTTGGATAGAAATTGTAGATGGTTAAAAAAGAAAAAACCCTCAAGTTTCAAGTACATGTAGAGTAGAACCACGTGCGTTAAATGGTGACACGGGTTCGGCGTAGAATGGTATTGGCAAAGGGGTACAGGGCCCGGGAACGCCCCGGCCGGAAAATCTAGGGCTGGATTCTGGGGGAGGGGGGGGGGGGAGGGTGACAGCAATACCGCAGAGGATCTCTATATATTAGTATAACTTACGGGGTAAAAGAAAGGGTGTAATAATAATATTTCAAGGAGGAACACCTTTAATTTTCCTCGAGTCCCTTGATCGATAGTTTTTTGGGAGGGGCGTGAGAGCGGAATATCTGTAGAAACGTGACGGGGCATTATGCAAATCATTCTTAGAACAGGTTAGTCCTCTGACTCTGTTAACTGAAGCTTCGATCCTACATAGCGCCTAGCTAGCTACATCCAATTAGACCTTAGTTAGAATATTTCTTTTATGTTGTATGTTATCTTTGGGGTGCAGATAAGATAAAAGAAAATACTTGCCTGAATTTTTTTTTTTTTTTCGTTTATATAGTTATGTGGACACTATGAGCGAACAGAAGCGTGCTTTGACAGCGGTCATACACACATGTACATACGGTCTGTACATATATCGCGATTTTGAGGCCGACTACAAAAGGAATTCTATTTTGTGATTGGCTGTACGGCGCGGAGAAAAGAAAACGGAGCGATGAATTAAGCGTAAGAGAGAAGAGGGAAGGGAAGAGAGGGACGCCATCACCCAAAGGAATGCATATGAGGGACGCGCGGGGCCGGGGTAGATCGATCGCACAACACCCTTTTCCTTTTTTTTTTTTCTTTTTCTTTTCTATTCTTCGGTTCCTCCCCCCCACCTTCTCTTCTACATATTTTTTCTTTTTCTTTTCGGTTCCTCCCCCCCCCCCTTCTCTTCTATTTCTTTTCGGCCCCCCCATCCCCTTTCGGTTTCTTTTCTCTCTTTCTCTAAACCAACCGAATCGGTACAAAATCATTGCGTAAAGTATTGGGGAAGACCCCTGTGCCTCCACAACTACCCGATAAAGAAAAAAACAAAATCCAAAACAAAAAAATCAATATGCCCTTGTAGTAGTTCATTGCGAGGTGGGTTTGGCCGATTTTACTGTTTTTCGCAGTCTCGTCGGCTCACTATTTGCGACTTTCTGGTAGGACTTGCTGCTGCGCTCTGTAACACTTTTTTTCTTGTGTAGGTACATATAAATTCTAGATTCAAAGGGTATTTAATTCTGCCAAGCCGAGCGCCAGCTAATACGAATACGATTTCTGCTGGTATAGTTTTTTTGCCCCCAGTTAGCTTTGTGCGCACTCAATCGAAATGGGGGTATCTCAAATGGGGGCTATTCTCTTGCCTTGCGTTTTAGTTTGGGTATACATACAGTCACACCGGCTCTACGAAGTTCTCTGGGTATTCTATATACTGCAGAACCAATTTGTTATCCCGGATTCCTAAATCATGGCCACCCAATGTGCAACTGTACACGCTCCCTTATAATTACATGTCATGCGTGGCACAGTTTGGCTCTGGAATCAAACCGAACCTGGGTATGGGTCCTATCCGAGAATAAGTGGTATTCGTTTCACAATTCGATATGTGTTGAGAATGTACTAGTACAAAGTTACATATGTCTGGCAATAACTACATGTACCCCGGGGGTCCTTAAAGTGATGCAACAAACCCAATATTCTGGTGTCGCGACCACCATCAAAGCTAGACCCAGTCAATTTTTTTCCATTTACTATTATTATATAGATCCGCCTGATGTAATTCGACATGTATGAATTGCTTCCCAACTTTTGGGTATGGTGGCCAGTAGCTGCGAAGTTAGTGGTTTTTGTCGCCGTTGCATCACTTTGAGGACCCCCGGGGTACATGTAGTACCGAACCCTGTCATGATGTGTTGCCTGATTGGGCCATGGACTAATTTTTGTAGACAATTGGCTCTACGATATATGTATACCCATAAGTAAGTAATCCTCAGACTAGCTGGTTGGCCATCCACGCCGCTATGGACAAAAGTTATTGCACTCCTTTTCTGAGCCAGCTGCAGGGGGGGTAGGGTTAAAAGAACTCCACACAATACCTTCTCATGTTGCCTTACTGGCGTCCTGATTCTTATCGAGCCTAAATTTTACTATCGATAAAAGCCTTTGATCGAGACTATCAACTTATATCTGTAAACATCCTCAAGAACATACGTAAATACATGTACTTACTAAGTATATTAATATAATACAAAGGATCATGTTGACCATACATACATGTATACTGTATCTATGAGCGCCCGTAGGTACAAGCTGCAAACAATGTGCGCAGTACTCTTAATATAAACATGTATCCGAAATCCCTCTCACGCACAAACATCATGTGACCTGGTTGGGCATTTTTACTTTAGAGAGCTTCCAGGTAAGCAGTTTCTATTGCGAGTCTTTAATAAGTTAGATCTAGTGATCTATAAGCCTCAAAATATTCCTTTACTTTAGCTAGTCATTCCCTACATAGGTCACCTGATAATAGAGATAAGAGAGACAAGCAGAAGCCGTTAGCTTTTAATTTTGCTTTTCCTGGTTCCGGGGGCAGGGTTTCGAATTTCGAACTTGAAGACTTCTTCCTAATTGTAAAATGCAGCCGACAAACCCCAGATTCGGTAACCAATAAAAGATTAGATAAGTATGTAAGTGAATTTTGTAGAAGAGATATGCATGCGTAGGACCGTCGCTCACTGGGCCATGACCGCGCTCCCTTAATTGGTGGGATATGTCAACACCTTGTACCCGTCTGCCAGGGTAAGAACCAGAAAATGCGAAAGGATTATTTGTATGGCCACTCCATACAAATAATCCTTGACTTTGTCACTCGCATTTTCTGGTTCTTATGCTGGTAGACGAGTATATACATCACCGCTGTTCTTTCACATCCGCAACCCAACCCCAGCACTGGCACACCATGAAAACTCGGGGGATATAGGATACTGAAGGTGGTATTAATTTTAGGCGGCATTCGAGATGGCAGTAGAGCTCGAGGTTCTGGGTGGGCGAACCACGCGAACTCGGGGCGAGAGAGGCTTTTGGGGGCGGGAGCGGGAGAGGGTTTGGGGGGTAGGTGGGGGTGGGAGAGGTTTTGGGGCGGGAGAGGGAAGGGATACATGCAGTTGTCAATCGACCGATTCGTCGGAGACTAAGTCCTTGAGGCTCTGTATTTGATCCTTGTTTCTATATATCCGTACGCCGTACTACACTTCGCTACTACACCCACTGATAACATGCTGCTTGCCGACTACCACGTGCACCACTACATGCGCGTCAGTACCTAGCCTCCAGTCGATCTGACGCCATAATTCTGCCGCAGTCCTCGAGGCTGTCTTGCGCTGGTCCAATCACCTTGACGTATTGCAATCTGCACTTGTATGTCAACGGGCTACATGCTCCAATGTATTGGATCCTACCCTTACACATCAGCGCCCTCAGCATCTTTGGAACTATCCCGGGTGACAGTGCGACTTGAGTTCCAGCTTTGTGAATTAGGGAGGAAATGGCGCTACCCAATGTTTACATTGTGTACTCGGGGAGGCCATCAAGGTACCGACATCATCTCACTACAAAAAACTTCAATGGAACCTGTAATAATGGGTCGGGGGTATATGGAAACATTTATCCATGTTCTAGGCCGTCAATTCTTATGTATCTGGGGGCAATTCCCTGGTAGAATGGTTATTGAACCACTGGAAAAGATTTTATAAGCGCTCATGATCATCTATAGCAGGCCTATTATGATCATAGGGTCTTAAATTACTATGAGCCTATCAGATATCTCCTTCTCTGGTGTCATTGTGGAGAAGCACTGTATCGCCCTCATGGATGACACTGTCAAATTCGCGACATGGTTGCAGCCCTTGCCCAAATCAGCAACTTTCCTATAAAACGAATATGTGGTAAAGACTTGCAGCCAATCATAGGTCACAAATTATTACCCCAAACGGCTATTAGACAGCGGTTTGGGTATATGCACGTATGTCGCGAATTTGACAATGTCATCCGTGAGAGCGATAGTATGGTCATTACACCACTTACCGGTACCCTGGGTGCACGTACACTTAAAATTCTTAATATTATAATGTATATAGGCCGAAAAGTGGGGGGTGGGGGTTTAATGGACATGACGGGCCCTTACTGCTAGTGAAAAAGCTTGACGAGAAGGATAGGTCATACCCCGTTAATCCGCGTAACTACCCGGCAAACATTTCCCGCTAGATCGCATATCAGTCACCTACTTATAACGGATATTTAGGTTATGCATATGGATGTATTATATGGGGAAATAACGCCACGCTACAGGTTGCTGGTTTTGAAAGTTTCTCTCAGCAACAGATACTAGTGGTTTCACAAACGTCCGGCGTAGACTGGTTTTCATGTTGCAACAACTCACGTCATTGTGTGACGACCCACAAAAGGCTACTGGTCACGTCAGCGAGAGAATTCAAATCGAGGCCGTGCATAAAATTAAGTCATCTTCCAGAGCATATTATAGATAGGCACCATGAATGGATTTATTGATACCTCATACATGTACTTTATGCAACCCGAAGATTAATACGCACTATTAAACTACCGTTATTGATCTATATCTTAGATTCAAGGTAAAAAGCGATGGATTCTTGGTGGATTAGCCCTCGGCCTTTCATGTAGCGGCCCTGTATTTCCTTTTTTTTTTTTTTTTTTCTTTAGCTATCTAGCCATGTCCTTATATACAAAGAACCTCGTTGTTTGGCTCTTTCAGTTTTTTGGTTTCACTTTGCTTATTAGTAACAGGCCGTTGCCCTGTTCTTCTTTGGTTGAGATGGTATCATGCACTTAATATAGCATCTAAGACTCAACCTTGGAGGAGTGAAGGAGACTAGCGGAGTATAGATATATGAATCATAGTATATATAGGATTATGTATCTTGATAAATACGTAAACGCCAAAAAGAGGAGTATCCTTGTTACTGATACGCTCGGTTCGGTCACTCCACGCGATACGAGGAGAGATCGGAACCCAATGGTCTACTTGAAAATTCTACTAAAGAGGGCCATTAAGCTGGCGTACCTACAAACTTCAGTGACCATGCATGCCGTATGAGTGCACGGCTAGCCCACCTACGTACCCACGTCCACCCGATGATGAAACGTCAAGTTCCAGGACTGCTGTACCCTCCATCAGTTATTCGGGAACTTAAAGGCATGACCTTACCATCAAGGTGGGGTGTGCTAACCACTAAACTGCCGCTGCTGGAGATCAACGGAAAAATCACTGGATTTGTTGCGGGGAGGTCCAACTTACGTATCAAATACTCTTAGCGTGTGCCAAGTCCGAGTGATTAATTGTGTCCGCAACGCCAATCCAGCCCTAACCCTGAGGAAGTAACAGCTCCTGGTTGGGAGAGAGAGAACGATGCGGTAGAGGAGTTGAGACTAAGCTTCAGGCCGTTGAGATCTACGGTGACATTGAGATTTAGAATTAGTGCTTGGCACGAGTGCTGGCAGCCGACCCAGCAGTTTGGGCCAAATGTCTCAAATTAAAACCCTTCTAAAATCTCGCAAGAACAAAGTCTAGAGACTTCCGCAAGGCAACAAGTAGTATCAAAAATAAGCTTGATATTTTCTATAATTGACCGTTTTTTACGAAGGATTGCAGGCCCTCAATTTAATCTATTTTAGCCCTGTGACTTACTCTAGGTCTTGGGGCTTCTAAGACTGCGTAGGAAGGCGTGGGGCGCTTATTCGTTACCATTAGAGGACTTTGTGACCATGATCAATAAAAAGGAAAAAAAGATGGTGAGATCCTGAGGGGTGAGGACCAAGAAAAAGAAGAAGGAGGGGTGGGGGGGTGTAGAGAGAAAAAAAAGGAACAAGTCAGATCCCCAATATCTTCCCCCAATTCCGTACTACGGGTGAGGGGTAAGTCTGTAGACACCTACTGCTGTTGCAACCACGACCACTGTCTACAGACTTACTCCTACACCCGTAGTACAGCAGGCCAGGTTTCGGTCCCAAATCGTGTGAGTGCACAGAAAAGGAAACGAACAAGTTAATAAATATGAGAACGTAGGTATGTATGCGAATGCGCAGGTAAAGCCTAGTGATTGGGTAGGTGTCATGAGTCAGACCCAGGATCCACCCACCAATCGCAGTGTGCGAACAGTGCGAACTTACTGTGGCACGCGCACTCAAAGGAACTTCCAATTCAGGATTCCCAAAAAGGTGTTATTGTTTCTTATATATATATATGTGCGTAATCCGCAGAATGGTTGCCCCTTCCCTAGAAGACATCCCAAAGTAAATTGGGCGTAAGGAGTCTAGATCAAGTCCTTGTTTATTTTTCCCTGGATTTTTGGAGTTGGTGTCGCGGTCAAATCATACTAATCTCAACTCACCAGAACTAAAAGAGGACGAAAATTGGATGGGCAACTCTTGCATCCGGATAGGACCTTGTGTAGATAGAAGGTTTGGCGGAACGGCTCGCAAATAACTATCGCCAAGACTGTTGGGGGCGACAGACTCTAAGCTACATTTAACTCTCGCCACCTACAAAATCCCGACGAACCGGAAAGGCCTTTGAGTGGTTGGTTGACTTGACTTGCAATTGCCGGGACACGCTCAGTATTTATAGCCGTCGTAAAAATGCCGTGGGCTGGATCGGGATGGTTTGGCTCTCACTCGTGTTCGAATTTCCGGTTCGCCCCAGAAGTTCGCACCCGTAATAGACGCCTTCAAAGGCAATCCAGGTCCCTGACGGAAATCTCTGTCATAGATGCCGAAGAACCTATGAGTGAGAGTAAACTCTGCCATGCCCTCCGCTGCCATACCCCCAAACTAAGAAGAGCGCTCAAATTGAAACCTATGCATGCATACATGTCTTTCCTGATGTCGAGTATCATGCCATATTTTTCGTCGATCTGTTTCAGCGGTTTACAGTTTCTCGCACCAGTCGCCGCGTTGTTATACATTATACTAGCTGAGACTACGACTGTAACGCTGGCGGAAGAGATAGAGAATGGATCGGATTAGCTGGAGTAGATGTGGCAAACGTGACTGATGAACGGAGCTGAAGCTCACGGATCAGGACTGGGTCCGAGAGTAACGCGGAGTACATGTATTCGGTGGTTCCCGGCATCATACAACGGAAGAAGAAACACGGGCTTTTCAGACAAGGGCCCGTTGGGGAAAGTGCAGTTCAGAAAAGTGTACGCTAGGAAAAGCCCAGTTAGCACAGTCCAAATGTCTCCGTCTGTTTTCAGGACCTTGCAAATCTACCTCAAGTGGGCGAAACTTGATTCTGTCACGCTTGTCACCCGTCCTTCAGCAGATCCTTTCTTGCTTGGAGCAGATTTGTTCTCTTTGGCAGTGTGACAGCCCCAATCATAGCTAGCCTGTTGAATACCTCCACGCTAATAAGCGGTGGGGGCCGGCAACAAGCGAAGACATGGAAACAGTTTGAGTTTGCGCCCAAACACATGGGAGAGTGATTCCGGCCCGTATCAATATTACCAAGAAAAATGTCATACGGCTGGAGCTTTTAGAAAACAGTTTTTCGGTCACACAATGGTTTTCGAGAGTCTTGACCCCAATGTAGCAGTAACCTCTGAGTATGATAAATTCTTATACTGATGTGTGCATCTCAATCACGACTATTTTTTGGACTTAGTGCTCGCTGTTGAGCGGTGCAAAACTATAGTTTTATCACTACAGTAGGATAGTTGAAAGTTGCGTTAAGATTATAAAAAGCCCTCCCTCCGATAAACGGTCCCGCCTAAACATTGTGAGGGTCGAACCCCTTCCTGTGTGTGCGAGTAAATTGGTCTCCTGCTCGTCCTTGCGTGAAGGTGCCTTCCGCTACAGCAAAAAGAATTCTCCTAAGATGCGGAGGGAGCTATTTTACGCAGAGGTACAAAGTCACTCTGCTCTCCATGGATAAAACTGTAACACGAGTCATCTCAATGCCTTAAGCTTATAGGGGTTCCGCAATTCTGACTTTCATATATCACGGGTATGCACAAATGAAAGATAGGATAAGAATCGCGGTAAAGCGATTAATAGTGTAACAAACTTTGGCGATGATTGTTTCTAAAAGAGATTTCTTCGACACTTCTGGTCTTCCCCTAGTACATCTTTGGGAAAAGATATGCCTCCAATGGGGCAACAAATAATCTGGCCAGAAAGACCCCTAATGGCGGTTTAGAACGATTCAAGTCTAACTGGGGTAGAAGCCTGCTTACCAGCGAACATCGAAGCCAACTTTAAGCGAGCCTGTTCGGTCAGATTATAGTAAATCAAAACGTTGACAGCGATCATGAATGCAAAGCGAGCAAAAATGACCCACTAGATCACCTTTATTAGCAGGCTCAAAACAACTTTGGATCATGAACTCACCAAAGAAGAGCTAGAAACAATTCTCAAGTAAATCTTTCCGCCGTATTTGACCTTGGACGAGATCAAATCTATAAGGATTTTGGCATCCAAATCTTGGGTTACATCATACTTCCTCCTGTCCCCACCAACCTGGAGAAGATAGGTACTGCCAAGCCTGTTGAAAATGGTGGAATCTTGTTCGAGTACTTCCAACATCTCCTTCTTGATGGAAGCGGCATCGCAGCCAGGGCACCAGAGTGTACGATAAGGATAACGTCCATTTGAACGCTCACCGTATACCTTGACCTTTACCAGGTTCAGTGTATTGGCATAATGGATGTGCCTCACAACTGCTACCTTTTTGGTCCCAGCTTTTTCTCCATCTTTTGGCATCACAATCTTTTGGGCTACCTCCGCCCCCTCTACCGAGGCTTTGGTGGATGACATCGGCAGAGCACCCTCAGCTTTCCTGGCTTTGACTTGACTCTGTCTAGTCATTGTGAGATGCAGGATTGATATAGGTGATATGGGTGGGGATGAGTACAAAAGATGAATGAGGGGAGAGAGATGCGCGTGTTGTAGGTAAAGGGTGTAGCCAAATGAAAAGCGGAGGAAGGTATAAAGATGAAAAGTGGAGGGATGTTGGGGGGGTGCCGTTGAGTGTGTGAGGTCTATCTAACCATTTATGTTATAGCGCGCGACCAGTACCGTGTATTTAAGAATACCTGGTCAAAGCCTTGCGGAAAATGACCCCTCGTCCCAAGACCTTCCGTCCCAGGAATGCCAGATGAAGAGGCTCCAATACACTCCAGTGATGCATCGAATCAATCTTTCTCCTCCAAGAAATATACTAGTATCTATTCACCCGCCTCCCCTCCCCTACTTGATGCCAATTAACCCTACCAGTAGTTGACGACCACATCTGGGTACACGCACCCGCCCGCACCGGCCAACCAAAGCCCCAGAGGCACCCTTCGGGATGACTGCACACGTATTAAATACGATAGGGGGACATGTGGGTGGGGTCTTCCGGACGATGCCACCTTTCATCTCATGTTGCAGTCCAACAGCAAGCTCCTACATAGCTGTATTACCAACTAGCGTCATATACTCCTGCCCACAACAGAATATCCGACTCCTCCAGCTGTAACTGAATCCTATAGTGAGAATTAGAATCCTGCACTCCTCTGGGCTAGAGTTTACCATCCCGAGTATCATGGTGATCCGGCCGAGTCTGCCCCAATTTAATGGGTGGAACCCTTCCCGTTAGTAATACCTAGTGTAACCCGCTGTAACGGACTTGTAAGACCGCTACTAACTCTTAAGTAGGACCGGGTCTGACCTCCTGCGTGATACTAAATCTCAAAGTAGTCCAAACCTGTATGGTCTTTGTCGTGTTACAAGTACTGATATATTATATTTACTGGTACTTTGTTTAATCCTATTGCTCCCGGATGACAACGGTTCGATAGACTCAAAGTCCCATACATGGGGATGTGAATTTGAGCTATGACAGCAATATATCATTATTGAGACACATATCTCCCGCTAAACGCATGCAAAGAGCTGCCAGCACACATTAGTGGTGGCCCAGGGAAGCGATACAATGGCACCCAAGGAGGCTTAGACACCCAAAAACTACTCATATATTTTACTTCTGAGCTCTTGTCCACTAATTTATCTTTCCCGCGTTACGCGTATAGTTTAGCTGCCAAGGCCATAATCCGAGTGATGGACGATGACTAGAAGGAGCAGACTAGCAAGATTCTTGAGGCATAATGGTGCTCAGATCTGGTGGCTACTGCTAGATCTTGCATATACAGCTCTTGCTGGGCATAGTTCGGTCGCTGGATGTGCATCATGAACTATCACTCGGTGAATAATTCACCAGTTTCAAGTTGTTTTCCGTTTGTTTAATTCGCTAATTGAGATTGTCGTTAACACAAGCCACCAAGATAAGTAGGGGAGGGATGGCAGAGTGGGTGTATCCTGGAACTTTTGGCCCCTTCTGTATATAGACCACCACTAAGGCACGTATATCTAGACCGGGGATAGCTAGGTGCTCAGAAAGCCAAGTGTGGCCAGGACATGCATATAGTCAGTGATAACCTTGACTCTTGCTGCTGCCACACCTGGTACATTCCTTTCCGTCCCCAGTAGCGATGCAAATAGTTGGCGCTGTCCTTAGTCCAGTATAGTTCGTAGGCAACTGATCTGGTCCGGATCCCTATACTGTTAAAGAAAGACCACGTTTGGCTCCGGCCGGCAGGTACAGCTAGCGCTCGTGACTCCTGGAGTACCCGTGTAACAAAACGAGACAGAACATTGAGTACCACCCAGGATAGATACCCAACAATGGGCGCTGTTTGAGGGACTTGAACACCATCTTAGGACTGGTAGTTCTATGTGCTAACCATTGACATACATTCCTGCTATTAGAAGCCATGAGCAAATCCAGCTCGATCGAAACCAGAATATACATGCTGTTTGAATACCCACAGCAGTGCCAAGACATTCGAGTGATGACCCATGACCCGAGTGATGGACTATGACCGGGAACTCAAGTCCCATGGGTGCGGAAAAGTGTATGTGAGCTGAGCGGCTGTGTCAAAGCCCGCTTAGGTCTTGGACGTTTATGAGCCTTGGACGTTTATCGGGGGGGGGTCCGGAGCTAGAAATCGGTATGCGTGCGACAGTGGACCGCTTGTGCAGCGCTATCCTTCTGGTGTTATCATACACGGACTAACCGATGCGGCGCACAGGGTCTTCTTGACGCATCGCCGGCCGCGGTCGTGGGCCGCGGTCGTGGGCCGTTGGTGGGGCGGTGGTGGTGGTGGTGCAGACAGCCAAGGGTGGATAGAATGGATGGAAGCCGGGCGAAAGTATCGCCAAGGATATCCTACTCCGCCAAGAGCGATATTAAACCGCACCCCTCGCGCGCCTTCCGCCACTGGGTCTTCCCTCACGCCCCCGACTCCTATCAGTCGCCCATGTAAGGTCTAACGGGGGCTGTAGTTTGGCCTATCCCCGTAGCTAACTTGAGACCGGCTCATGCGCACTCCACCGGTGATGGCCATGTAGAGCACACAGGCAGCAAGACTCTACAAACCCGGACCCAACTACACGGATGCCACGCCAGCCCTCCCACCGCGTCCGCCAAAAGGAAAAAATGAAATCCCACGTACGGAACAAACTCTTAGTAAAAGAGGTTCGAGCTAGAAACACCCCCCCACTCCGGTCAGGTTATGGTTATGGCTTCTGCTGCGCTATGCTGCGCTTTGCCCTTTGGCGCGCTTGCATGTGTGCCGCCCCACGGCTGCTCCGTTGAGAGTAGTTGGGTACAGTATGTATGTTTGAGAAGACCCGGACGGGTGGGTACATGACCAAAGCCGGCCTGTATAGCAGCTAGCTAGACGTAGACCACTGTTCAGCACAGTACTATACACAAAGTCCTTCCACGAACCAAAACCCCCTCCGGCCACAGAGAGCCAGCAGCCCAAGAATAGAGCCGGGATATAACATTTACCTTTCTGCTGCAAAGTCCCGTCCGAGTGACATCTCATGATGGCGAAAGAGCAACGCGGTTCGTACGCTGAAGCCAGACAGTGTTACTCTGCTCGGTACAGCGTGTGGCTGGCCCTCGAGAGGGTGCTCCATACTTTTACAGGAGACACTTGCGGCGGGTGCTAGCCAAGCCTACACGCGACAGGTGTAGTCGCAGGCCGGGATGGCGTCCACCACACCACGCTGCACCCACCCGCCGCGGGTGGAATAACGCACTCGACACAGCGAGTGATAACCCATGACCGAACACCGCTTAGGCAAGCGCACACTCCATACCCCCAGTACACCATCCCGCCCCGCGCAGCGCAGCTGGGGTCATCAGCCACGGCCCGTACGGTGGGCCGGTATCACTACTCGGCGGACAGGAGATAACGTCCAGATGCAGATGATACAACCACCCCCCAGTCACAAGTCTCTAGCCCCCGGCTCGGCCAGGCTCATAGTATGTACATGTACCGCCGCGGTGGATATACTGCGTAGCCACAGTCTCTGGGGTGTTCTTTTTCATAGGATGGTTGGTCTGTTCGGGCTGTGGTGGGCCCGAGTGATGGGCCATGATCGGGACGTCAGGGTGGTGGATAAGTTAGGGACAAAATATCTTGATCTTAAATTGTTAATTACTGTTAAAAGTCCTATAAAACTAACTAACTAAAAAGCGCCAGGCATAAAAACAACCAAAACCACTCTACAAGAAACAACCAACCCAAACCACCCCCTATAGCTACCGCACCTTCTCCTTCAACCTCATAGCCAGCACGCCCCCCTCCTGCACAATCTCCGTCCTCATCTCAAGCTCATCCACCACCCTCCTAACACCCATCGCATCCCTCCATGCGCCGAGCCCCCCCGCCAGCGGATCCCTCCTGACCACCGCCCCGCCCGCGTCCACCCGCCGCCGCACCTCCTCCTCCACGCCCACCGCCAACACCGCAGAAACACTATTCCCCAGCCACCCGCCGCGGTCCCTCCACGTCTGCGCCACCACGGACGCCACCAGCAACGCCGTAAGCGCCCACAGCGCCGCCGGGAACGCAAACCACGCCCACCGCGCCCGCGTGTAGCTCTCGAGCACATACGTAGTCCCGTTGACGCCGGCGCCCTCGTTCCTCACCGCCGCCGACATGCTCGCCGCCATGCGCGCCATCGCGGCGCCAAAATCCGTGCTGAGAAGGTCGACATACAGCGCGCGGTGGAAGTCGGAGATGTCGCCGGGGCGCGGCCGCCCCACGGGGACCGTGGCGTTCCCGGTGAGGCTCACGGGGAGCCCGCTGCCCATTGCGAACAGCGCCGCCAGGGAGACGTTTGTGGCGCCGCTGGGCGCCACGGCCAGCGGCTGGTTCAGCAGCGCGTCCGTGATCCCCGAAAGGCCGGCGGGGACGGGGACCACGAACTCGTCGAGGGCGGAGGAGGCGTGGAGGGTCTCGCTGTAGCTCCCGCTTCGCACGGCGGCTGTGTAGCTCTGCTCGCAGAACGAGAGCGCGCAGGTGTATCCGCGTGCGACGTGCGCGCCGCCGGGGGAGACGTAGCCGGGCCCCATGGGGAGGTCCTGCGTGGCGTTTCCGGCGCCCGAGGGCTGGATGTAGAGCGCTGTGATGGCGATGCGCTGCGCGGGGATGGTGACGGTGCCTGTTGCGCTGTCGCGGGTGGACGAGTTTGTGCCTGCGGCTGCGACGGCCAGGAATGTGGTCCCGCCGCCGACGGTGGTGGAGTTGTAGGAGTATGTGCAGAGCTGGCCGGACTCGAAGCAGTCGCCGGACTGGCAGAAGCGGTTTGTGGGCGAGAGGGCGGTGCAGTTGCGGGCGAGGGATGCGGTGATGTCGGTGCAGGTGCTGCAGACGCCCACGGAGGTTGCGGCGGGGAAGGTGCAGTTTCCGGAGGGGCAGGAGTGCGCTGTTGTCACGGGGGTGCCGAGGACGGAGGAGGTGGCGCCCCAGAGGAGGGCGCGCGGCGTGGCGAGGAGAAGGCCCCGCGAGAAGCCGCGCGTGGGGGTGTAGGATGGGTTCGAGGAGAGGAGGGCGGGCTGGGTGCTGTCGGGCACGGAGCGGAGGTCGTAGCTGAGTGTTTGCTGCAGCAGCGGGTCGATGCCGATGGAGACGATCATCAGGGCGGCGGCAAAGTGGATCAGGAGCCTATACGACATATCAGCATGTGTTCTACAAGATGCATCCAAGCAAGTAAACACACCCCCTCCGGAACTTGAAGATCCACCCAACGGCGCCAAACAGATCCCTCGCCGCCCAGTCCACATAGTCCAGATCCGACACCCTGCGGTACCCGCGCCCAAACACGACCCACTTGAGCTGCCCCACGCACTCCATGACGGGGAGGAGCATGGCCGTGCGCGCCACGGCCGCCAGCCACGCGACAACAGTGTTGAGCGTAACAGCCTGGGACCAGACCCCGGCCACGACATCCGTGCGGAACGTCTGCGCCGGGTTGCCGTCAAAGACCCAGACCACGAAGGCCGTCATGGCCAGGGCGAGCGCGCTCAGCGCCAGAGCGGCGCACTGGAGCAGGACGGCGCGCCAAGGGAAGCGGCGCGGGAGGTGGGCGTTGGGGTGTGGCGGGCGTGGGGGCTTTGGGGGTGCTGCGGTGGGCGCGGGGGGGACGTAGGTTAGGCCGTTGTAGGAGGGGTGGGCCGTCGGGGGGGGAGGGCCCTTGGGTGGGGGGTTTGAAGAAGATGCTGACGGCGATGTTTTGTAGGGCGGGCATGGTGCTGGGCTCTCGCTGGGAGTGTCAATGATTACTATAGTGGGGAATCAATCCGTGAAAGAGAAGTAGAAGAGAAAGAAAAGGGGGGGAAAGGGCAGAAATATGAAAAGTGACTGCCCCATATAACATGAATCATGGAACGGACGGCAATCCACCAACCAATGATATACCGACAATATAATTGACCATAGAATATATCTTTTGCACCGCAATCACGAGTAATCACCCGCACCCTAAAATTAATCGAGTCTTGTGCCTGGTGTCAGGGGTGCATACGTGCCGCATCTGCCGATTGGACGCACAACCGCCGGCGCTATCGCCCCTGCTGATCTGCTCTATGTAAAATACGTTACTCTGCCATAGAATTAATTCAGTTCGAATTCAGTAGACTAGAATATACTCTCCGCCCATCAATCAATCAACCAGCTAGATCTTTAGACACTGACTGAGCGACCTCTCCTCCGTCCCTCTCTCTCTCTCTCACCCCATAACACATCCCAAACCGTCACAAACAATGGATGTAACGTGTAACGTCCCTGCATCAGAGCCGGCGCGTGGATATTCGCTGCCGAGACAAGGGTCCGGGGCCATACATAAATAGGTCGGGTATATACCGCAGCGCTGATCGCTGCGCTGCTAAGCTTTTTTTCTTTTTTTCTTTCTCTGGGGTGCGCTTTTCACCCGGGCGCTGACACGGATTTTCAGCACAGGTGCCGATCGATCGCGTAACCTGGACCGTGCGCTGTGGGTGTTACGGAACCCTAACCCTAGTGGCAGTCTAGTAGTCAACCGGACCAATACGGAGTCCAAGAGCGAACGGAAACAAGCAGGGCCAAACCCTCCCCCGATAATACCGCGCTCAACACCGATGTTAATGGCTGTCCCTCTAATACACCATCCCCGATTGATGCATGCACACACACCACCCAACCCCCGCCCCAGATCCCTCCCGAGGAGGACAGGCAGCTAGTCTATCCTCTTCCCGCCTTAGTCTATCGACCTAGCTGAGTATTAACCATATGCCATTACCCCCCCCCCCAAACCAGAACTGGCGCCCCTCCTTGGGGTTTGGGTTCGTATCGTGTTCGCAGCACCCTCGTGTTCCGCCGTTGCTGTAGATTGCTGGGTCCAGAGTAGGTCCGCCGGTAAAGATAATGTTTCGCAAGGACAGGAAGAGAGATACATATACAGAGAACCCCTTCTCAATACGCAATTAAACCCAACTTGGCACCCTCCGCAACATGAACACTACTGAAAACAAACCACCGAGGGACGGATCCAGAACTTTGTAACCACAGGCAACGCTGGTCGACTCCATGACTTGGCTCATGACTTCGCAGGACCCTTGTTGATATAGCTGTATGTACCGGGTACGTGCAAAGTGCCAGCCAGCTTCTGGAGGGTGTGGACAGCTGCTACACTAAGTAGCTAGCCCAACTGCTTCGGAGAGCTAGAGCCGTCGCAGCACATCACTTGAGAGCCGCTACTAACTAATACGTGGTGCTTGGTTGCAATTGTGGGGTCCGTCCCCATTCTATATGAGGGCTATATTACTCGCTTGCATGAGGGGGTCGCTGATGTGCTGCACACGGACCGTAGAATTTCGTACGTGGGGGCGCGGGTACTGCCTTTAGCGTGTGTGCTGCTTTGACCTGGGGCGGTGGCGAGTGTGTGCACGGATAGCTGGTCATAGACTATCACTCGTCCCTTTTTTTTTTTCCCCCAAGGGCGCATTTGTATTTATTTATTTCGCAAGGGCTGCTAGGCTTTTGTCGCTTGGTGGTGGTCTGGTAGTTCTCTCCGCGGGGTGGCAGGCTGATTGGCTGGTTGGTTGGTTTGCTAAGTACATTGGAGCTTGAGGAAGACCACGAAAGTTTGACAGAGACTTGGGGGGAGGATTGAATCGGAAGGAAGGCGCTGGTAGGACTTGCTTTGTACTCTTTATATATGCATTACTCTTTACCTTTATGTAGTTGTAGGATACTTCGGAAACTTGCCACAGGTGGGTCAATGGAAAGTTCAAATATCGTTTCCAAAAATACATGTAGCTATATCTCCACGGCCATGCATCTGGAGCTCTTGAGAGCTGAATATTTAGAATCCTCATCAAAATGCGGTCTAGATGGAGTCTTCAACGATACCCAAAAGTCTCTCTAAAATCTCATTACTCCCAGTAATCGTGTTGTTACCGTCACAAGCCGTTCTTGGCCATATCTCAACGACCGCTTGTCCGAGGCCAATGAAGATTGCAGATCTGGAATCTCCATCAAAATCAGGTTAGATCGCATAGCAAACGTGTCTAAAGATCACTTTGGAATTTGTGTTTTTCGGTGCTGTATTACGTGGTAACACTCGTAAAAAGGCTCGAACAGACTCGAGTATTGCGCGGGCTTGAGCCCAAAACCCCCACGAGACGAGACGAGACGAGACGAGCCCGTGCCCTAGGCTCGTCTCGAACAGGCCCATGGAGAACACTATAGGTGCGCGCCTGTGAAAGTATATCTTGGCTGTAACAATTGTAGCAAGGTCTGTCTCATGCCATTACTGCCGAAATCTCCTGTTAATATTAACACGCGGTATGACAGGAGCTTATTCCACTGCTGCAGTCAATTTTGCAGCGTGACCCCGGACGAATGATGAGCCTCGAGACAGTGAGCGCGTTGGGAGCGAGAGAGTGAGGGGAAACTAGAGAAGAGAGGCGAAAGTTGTTATTGAGTCTGGTTTGTTTAATTTTCCTTTGTTTCTGCTTGTTTTGTTTTGGAGGTGGCGGTGGAGGCAAGGAGAGAAAAATTCAAAGAGGAGGTGGTTTCCATAGCCCAAGGGCTGCATGCATATATAAAGTATAAATAAATAAATAGAGCGTCTTACGAGAGGAATCGAGTGATATTTCATGATTAACATTCCACAAAACACCGTAATGGTAACTCAGGTCCGATGAGAGAAAGGGGTGACCCCACCCGAGAAAATAACAAAAGAAAAAAACCCAGGGAATAAAGAAATCTAGATGTAACGAGAGCGGCCAGGTTACAGCTGGACAGTCGAGTGAGAGCATGTAGTACCCATATATGGAAACCAAGATCTTTTTCTCATTTACCAGCTCTTCGTATGGTGTATTCCTCCGCTCGTAGAATAGTAATTGCTGCTGGAATGTTATTTACAGGCTTGTGTGGGTGTCTCGGTCGGGTCGCGCCACAGTCAATCACTCGAGCCTTGGTAGCATCATAGTATCCATAATATTCCACATGGTGGTTGCTTTTATTGGGCCCGTGTACTAATTTGTGGGAGGGCTAGGCTTAAAGGGTTACACTCAGGTTGTACCACTCATGTATATAAGCATAGTGCGAACGATATATAGCTGTCGCCCAATAAATTGGCTAAAAAGCCTACCCCTGCCACTAATAAAAAAGCACAAGCGGAGTTCCGATGCAGTCGATACCGACCAGTAGCCCCTTTAGTAAATGTTTACTAGTAATAGCTTGGCACGTATATTGGAATCATAGGCTTCTGCTGATAGGTAGATTCTTTCCAAACAGCTTTTTCCTCCACTCACAAGTAGAGGGGACATGGAGACCCTTGCAGGAAATTAATTAGTAGACCGCGATCATTTCCCGAAACGTATTTAGTAGGAGTTCGGAAGTGGCGTGACTAGTGGTGATCAAAGCACAGATCAACCAATCGAGTTCTATTTCTATCAAGAGTGGGGTGTGCGTTTGAGTGCACATCCTTCTGGAGGGTGGGTGTTACAGAGATCTACTCTTATTGGCTTTTGAGGATCTCTGTTCAGATGTTCCAATAGCGTGCACAGGCCGCGGAACCATGGATCCTTTCTTGCTAATTAGATTTAGGGGTCTTTCATTCGTCCTGAGAAGTAGGAGGGGGGTATGACGAGTTATTGTGACTCGTGCATCTTTTGACGGCGGGACGAGCAAAATATGTTTGACTTTCAACCAGTCAAGGGTCGAATAGATATGGTCGGTGGTTAGAATAAAGTTTGTGAGACCGACCGGGTGCATGACTGGTTAGCATTGCGTGGTATTACCAGGTGCGCGAAAGAAGACCAAGGTACCAGGCAGATCTTAGACCACGCATGTTTCATCAGTGACAGCACCACCCTGTCCAATGTAAGCTAACCGGAATGTTGGTTTTTTTGTTTTCCCAATTAAGGCCGAGTGATTAAGCATGATGGTGATTGGGTTTTGATTCTGAATGGTTGCCAGCCCCGAGCTTCGTCGTTCCCGTGGATGAAGGTCTGGGGTCCTTTTTATCCCCCTTGGAAACGAGATTTTGGTTGCAGAGTAGGTTGACGGAATTATGTCGTTAGATTGACGTTCTTGCCAGCAACGATCTGTGCAAATCACTGGACAACGCCAAGCCTAGGCTCACGTGTACGCGGAGGAGAAACTAAGGCGGAAAGGCGGAAAGGAAAATATCCCGACTAATTCCTTCAGGAGCAGGTTTTCAGGTGCATGGCGATGATCACCCTCCAACGTCAAAAGAGCTAGAGGACGTCTGTCTGGACGGAGACTCGATCTCTTAGTAGGTATGTACCGGTACTAGTCCGGTATTAAGGGTAAGCGAGTAGAACGTAACAACAAGCCACACCGCGTTCTACTCACTTACCCTTCATCACGGTAGTACATGAGGGTGGATGATGTATTTTCTTCTTGTGCCACCAATGTGATTCTTAAAATCACCGGGGCTTGGCAAAAACCCCTCCCTGTTACACAATTTCCCCACAAAGTAGGGCTGAGTTCGCATTCCCCACCATCTTCTTCAGAGTCAGCCTTTTAGCTAGATAGCTGCATCCTCAGCTTGCGCCGTTCTATCTCCACGTAATTGCGCCCCTTCACCCTAATTCATCAACTTCATTTGAAATACCATCCTAACAAATTATACGCAGAACCCCCCTTTTCCCCATTCTCAGCAGACACTTATCTATACCAGATGTCTCTTCCGGCCGTTAGTTCAATCTCGGACCTCCAAAACCTCATACTATCCCACCCAGTCATCGATAACCACGCCCATAACCTCCTCCGTAGCTCACATTCCACCACTGCTCCGCTTGAAGCCATCACCACCGAGGCATCTGGTTCTGCCCTCGACGATGTCCAGCATACTCTATCTCACCAACGTGCTGTGAAACAGTTGGCTAATTGGCTTGGATGCGAGCCGGAATGGCAGGCTGTGAAGGCGAAGCGAGCTACACTTGATGAGTTGGAGTGGGCCAAGAAGTGCTTTGCTGGGACTCAGTGCATACTCATGGACGATGGCTTGGACGAAGATAGCGTGGAGCACTTGTCGTGGCATGATCAGTTCACGACCAGTGGTACAAGACGCATCGTGCGGATCGAGAAGGTTGCCGAAACTATCTTACAAAAACATTGCTCTGAGCTCCCAGAGGACACTAAGGATTTATCAAGCATTGGCCCGGAGATCTTCAATAAATGGGCTACAGAGTTCGCTGCGGTTATGAGGGCAGCTTTGAATGACCCAAAGGTGGCTGCTTTCAAGTCTGTCGTATGCTATCGTAGTGGCCTCGACATCTCCCCCGAGGAGGCACTGGCTGGGCCATTGATGGACTCGTTCGCTGCTGTTCTGCGGAAGGCTCGGTGCGGTAATGGATTTAAGATCAGGGAGAAGATCTTCAATGACTTTTTAGTCCGTGAGATCTCGAGGTCGATCAGTCAGCACCCGGAGAAAAAACCATTGCAGTTTCACACTGGCCTTGGCGATAACGATATTAATCTTATTAAATCCAACCCTGCGTAATTATTCCCGAGACACGTTTTGCTTGCATGCACTGATCTGAATTAGTCATCTACAATCATTCATAAAAGCATATCCAGAGGTGCCAATGGTGCTCCTTCACTCTGCGTACCCCTATACCCAAGAGGCTGGTTATCTTGCATCCGTTTACAAAAACGTGTACCTCGATTTTGGAGAGGTCTTCCCTCATATCTCACAGGATGGTCAGAAGACTATAATAAAGCAGCTCTTCGAGCTGACACCCGTCAATAAGTTATTATGGAGCACTGATGGGCACTGGTTCCCAGAGACCTATGCTCTAGCGAATGCACAAGTGCGGGAGGTCTTAAGCGAGGCGAGCCCCCTTTGTATCATTGGTTCCGTTGCTGCTTCTGACATAATGTGCAGGTGTTGACAAAGCGTGTAATAAAAGGCCAAATTACTCTGGAGCAGGCCGCCGACATCACAAAGAAGATATTTTTTGACAATTCAAACGAACTCTATAAACTCAACCTGATAGCAGAATACCCCAATGGTTCGTACCCTCCATTAGCGACCGGGTCAGTGGCGTACGGCCACCCCGAAGTTCACTTGTTGAACAAGTTTCTTTCGCGAAACCCCAAGATTAGGTTTTTCCGGCTGGAATGGATTGATTATACATCTACTATGCGTCTTCGTGTAGTTCCCGTCAAGCAGATGAAGAAAATGGTGGAGAAAAACTCATTTTTGGAGATGACCTCAATATCTTTATCACTCCTACAGGACGATAGTACCACTGATGACTACAAACACTGCGAGCAGCTCTTGATTATTCCGGACTGGTCTAGCCTGCGCTCGTGCGAGGATTATGCCCCAGGCCATGCAAGCATGATGTGCTTCCTCCGTAACAAGAGTGTTGAAAAGGTTGATGGCGTGGATTTGGATATCTGCCCACGAACAATCCTTGCAAAAGCTACGAAAAAGGCAAAGGAAGACCACGGTGTAGAATTTTTGGTTGGATTTGAGACTGAGGTGGTCTTTTTGCACCGTGACCCGGGAGGTTCAAAAGATTTTGTGCCCATATCCAATGTACATGCCTGGAGTACGGGGCGTGCGTTTGTGAACGAGAGTATGGAAATACTCATGGAGTGTGTTGAGGCCTTGGAGAGTAGCGGTGTGGAGGTACTGTTATTCCACCCGGAGAGTGCAGATGGTCAGTATGAAATTGTTACCGGTCCTCTCCCTCCACTCGCGAGCATCGATACACTATATCACACCCGAGAGACGATTGTGAATATCTGCGCGAAACACAAAGTTCGCGCTACTTTACATCCAAAACCCTTCTCCACGCATGCAGGAACGTCCTGCCATACGCATATTTCCATCTCTCCCCCTACTCGCGAAAACGAGGACTACTTCTTCGGTGGAGTTTTAGATAGCTTGAGAGCCGTCGCTGCGTTTACATTGTCCAATAACACCAGTTACGAAAGAATCGTGGACTCCTGCTGGGCCGGCGGAACCTGGGTCGCTTGGGGCGATCAAAACAAGGAGGTTCCCCTCCGAAGGGTTTCAACAGAGGAGGCTCATTGGGAAATCAAATGCGTCGACGGCATTGCTAACCTCTACCTCGCTATTGCCGCCGTAATTGGCGCCGGATCCCTAGGCCTCAAGGCAAAGACAAAACTTCCTGGCACAGGCGCAAAAGGTAGCACACTCCCCGACTAATATTGATTTATCAGGCGAGATGAAACTAATAGTTTACAGACGAACCCTCAAAATTGACGTCGCGCGAGCGAAATGGGCTAGGCATCGTGAAAAAGCTGCCGAAGGACCTTGGCGAGGCTCTCGATGCCTTGAAGGAGCACAAGAAGCTGAAGGAATGGATGGGCGTCGAAGCGGTGGAGAAGTACTTGATTATGAAGAAGAACGAGAGGGCGCTCATGGAAAAGATCCCCGCCGGTGAGAGGAGACAATGGGTTATAGAAAGATACTAATTATGCGAGCCACGGCTTCGGTGAGTATTGATTTGGTATCACGCGAAGGCGAAATTATAATGGGGCACCATGGTGCTTGTAAGAGTGCAGTGATTGTTTGATAGTTATTATGAACGGATAATATCATATTTGGCGTGCTTAGGTGACAATGGGGTTTGAGTAGTAGTACAGTAACGAGTACTACATGTAGTACGTCAGACAGTTCGAGAGAACTATGCGGCCATGATAAATCTCCAACACCACACCCCAACGATTCTCTACTGCTAACCTGTCTCTATTTGTTTCTAAACTCGCTTTTGGAGCAACCTCTCAAAAACCGGTACGTTCTCAGCCCAATGGCCAGCCCAAGATATGGCCAGAATACCTCGTATTCCAGGGTTAGGGTCGGTGTGGCCAGTATTCATGGTTTGGGTCCGTTAGGCCTTGATCCTTGACAAACGGTCTACTCAATTTAAGGCTTAGGGTTGACCCTTGAATTGGCTACAAAGGTAACCGACGCCATACCGCACGTGATGATCTACGCAATGGCTTTAGATAGACCGTAGACGGCTCGAACACCCCCCACTCGAACATTCAAGTCACCAATCATTTATCAACTGTTCGAGCGGCTAGGGAGCTCGTCTACTGACAAATAACAGGGCAGGGTGCGTGGGGTTTGTGACTGGACCCTGACAGGGACGACCAAATAATTAGTCTACCATACTATTGAGGGTTTAGGGCTTACTTTCTACTATTCTTTTTTCTTGCAGTCACGCACCCACAGCCTCTATTTCTTATTACCGATATAAATATCCCAATTCGGGGGTTTATTGGAGAACCAGGTTCAGTGTGTTTAGTAATGATCTATTCAACCAAGAGGTGACGACATTTATATTAATTTAGTCAACTACAAATATATTCCCAGGGATCCTCTTGGTGCCTTGCTCTGGGGGGGGGGGGACCACGATATAACCTTTGCCCTCCTATCCCTCAAACTATAAAAGATATTGGACGAAACTAGGCAATGTTGGTGTTATTATGGCCATCGACCAACGTACGTCGAAGCAGTTAGCGGGACTACCACCAAAGGACGAGATATGGAGGATGCTTACTTGAAAAATCCAAGAGATATGTAATACGGCTAGACCTTGGACGGGAAATGAGGGGATGGGATTAAATAGTATTGGATGAGTGCTGGATATTTCTGTTTATTCTGTGCTGGTGATCTTTCATTAGTATCACGATAGCGGTTTTGTGCGGCCTCTGCTTACCAATAATGAAGTGGCTCGATCGGTACATCTTTAAATCCCGGGAAGTAAGAAATACTGTGCGAATAGACAATATGACAAGAAAAAAGAGGGGAAAGGAAAAAATAGATCCATAGGAAGCATGAAGCTGGGGAAGATCTGTAAACACATGGCACATGTAGCCTCACGACACCTTAAGGCGACAGATGGGGGTGGAGAGTCATAGAGAAAGGCATGTGTGCGTTGTAGATCGACCAATCATGCGTTTTATGTATGCTTTTCTGGGGAAGCAGTTAACCCGGCACTGGGCCTTGCCCTAGTGTGCAAGAAGGCTTGAAATGTGACATTGTTAACGCTGTGAATCACAGCAGATCAGAGCATAAATTCCGTTGGCCCTGACATGAAAGGATGGGTTGATGGGTGGGGGTGTAGTGGACAGTCTACACGTGGCATGGAGACTTTACGTCTTTTCTAGTCCAAGGGGCTGAGCACGTCCTTCCCCGCACTTCAGCACATGGATTGAGAGGTTCGAAGATGATCCACATGGTAGGTGACGTGCATGAGCGGTAATGCGGCTCTTCGGCAGCATATCACGGCTTCCCGGGTGTAACTACTGTTCATTCATAAAATGTAGAGTAGCTTACCGAAATCGGTGTTGAAATCGTAATGGTAGTTTAGTAGCTTATGAACGACCCTCAGATCCCCACATAGACCGAGAGAAGGCCATAGTTTATTTCTTTCTATAGTAGTGAAACTTTGCCAATCCATTATCTGGGATCTTATGCATTATACATATATCCATCCTCTCTATACGGAACAAGTCGGCTGTGTAAATTCTTGCAGCCTCTCTTGGGGTCCTGAGAAATCGATTGCAATCTCGCAATCGCGCCCGCATGCTTTAAGGTAAAATATACGGCAGCCTCGTAATACACCTGGCAGGTCTTGTTAATGTATTATGACAGATCAGGATATGGACGCGGAAAGTGAGCCATTCACGACACCAGGGCTGTCCAGATGAAGTAGAATTGAGTATAACTCGTGGGGGTTATTGTCGCTTGAAGTCTATTAGAGTATTTGTAACGATATGAGTAATATAGAGGGCAGTGCCAGCAGAGCGGGTGGGTGTGAGGGTACGATAGTGAAGTGAAAAAACCGTGGGTTGAGATTGCGAATTACATTTCTCTAGAGAGGTAATATTCGTTAGCGCCCCAAGCTGCCGAGCCGTGTAGAGATAACGATGGCGGGGTGTTTGAAACGTCTGTATCTATCGCTGCAGGATTCAGATCAGTTGTTGAAGCTCTGAAAGGAGCGTGGTACGGCGGTCCTATTTGAGGGGTGACCTAAGAGAGTCATTAAAAGGCAGGTCAGTATTGATAAGGGCCATTAGTTTTGTAAATTTTTGTGTTTGTATATGTAGGGGAACTTTACCCTGAGTTGTGTAGAGAGGGGACTGCACTGTTTATAGGAGCGATCGGTATAAAAATCAGTAGGTGACGGTGTAGTCGAAAACTGCGATATAAACGTATGTATGTCGGCAGGTCCACGATAAAAAAAACATAGGGACAAACAGGTCATGAAACGTACATGTGGAGAACTGCGATCACACGATTCTTAGATTTCATACTCAGTGTTGATGTATAAGCGACGTTGAGATGTATGTATCACATGTATTCAGCCACGCTCAGGCATCAATGGGGTTAGCTTGCCAAGGTAGTTTAATATTGGGGGCCTTGCTGAAGAGCCTCGGGGTTGAGCAGATATACTTGCAATCAGTGTTTGCCACGGGGGAATACAAGACTGGCATAGCTAAAGAGGATGGTACATTGGAGCCTAGAGTGTAGAGGCCGTGGCCGTGGGTGTTGAGTTGTCACGTCCGATTTATGAAATCGTCCGAAGTTCCCAGAGGTGCCTAGAGTGTTTTTTTCTCTTTTCTTTTCTTTTCTTTTTTTTTCTGACAAAGTTAGTGCCAGAAAATTTGAAACCAAATTCGTGTGTGTGTTAAGCGGGCCAGACCTATTGGCTAGTACGTCCTTGACTTGAGAGGCATAGAAAATTATAGGTTTACACGCACCCTCTGCAAGTGACCGTGGGAGGATGTGGTGTAAGATGGTTCTGGATATTATTGGGGTATGGATGCGGGGAATAGGTAAACAAAGAGGAGATCTGCCAACAAAATAACTGCTTATCTTCGGCCTGGACGCCGCTCAAACGTCAGTTGTTCACGGGGTGAAGATGAACACATGTAACTGTTGGGTTGCACACGGTAGCCGATGTAAGCGCCGGAGGGAACATAGCTAGCGTTTAATCATGGCTTGTACCTGCCAAAATTTCAAAATACAACCCTTCATTGTATTCTCAAGTACCTACTTAGCTAGTTTCTGGTCTCGTCTCATACAACTACAGGATTGACGGACAGGGATTCTAACATGTGTGGGCGAGAGAAACAGCCAAGGCCCTTTTATTCGTTCACGGCCCTCTAGGCTACGTTTTGATCAAATACATGTATGTAGGTACTTTAACGGCCATCTAGAATGTTCTTTCACTTTGGAGATACACCACAGCGATAAGGGCTCTAAATCATTCAAAACAAGTGGAATATGTTGAAATGGTACTAGAGGTCACCTCATCATGTTTATAGAACAAACAAGCGATAGTACGCTGTCACTGCTAGTGTGAAAAGTTGTAATCTATTCTTTATTTTTGTATTGGGGATTTGCTACTTACACTAAATGGACTATGCGGGGGTAATAAAAATATTTTTGCAGCTTAGTGGAGAAATAGGTCCACAACAAGCCCGCCTAGGGAACACCGCTTCCTAGTACTTCGGCCTCCCAACTCGTGGTTGCATCGCCCACCTCCATCCACACTCGAACAATGAGGGCTCAAATATGTCTCTCACCTACCTCTTGGTACTCTAGGCGATTGGTGTCTAAAAATATGATGACCAACGCTGTGAGAAGGCTCTAGTGTCGCCACTCGAGCTGGATACTGAGGTACGTACTCGCAAAAGGTCTTGAGGTGCTATTGCGATTGGACTAGTTACCTGTCGTGAGGCCTATACTACCCACAGGCTGATGGAAGTAGGCAATTGCAATGGAAGCAGTACCTACTGCCAGAGAGAAGGGATGAACTTGATCCTATAACTCGAATACTGGATCGTACAATAATGTCGCCTGGGAGATATCAAATATCCAACTGTAAGCTGCCTGGAACATTTCTTCCTGGTAGATAACTGTTATGGTTCTCTACACCCTTCCTTCCTGTTCACTACTGGTACTCGAGATATGGGAGATGTATGTCGCTTGGCCGACTAGCCTCAACGTTGCGCGTGTGTACCATCTCTCTGATGAAACAGTTGCTTCGCTGCCGTCGAGTTCGGTTTACGGGAGGATCCTGGAAAAGGCTGCTCCGCCCAGTGTGGGTGGAGTGCGTATATAGGAAACATTCCAGGATCAGTGGTTGCGTACAACGAACGGCGCTTGAGTTCTCAAATCTGTAGCCAATCATCCCTGGGCTTCCGTGACGTCGTGAGGGGAGAGCTGTGAGGAACTGCTCTCTCGTTTCAGTGTAGCTGCTAGCGAGTTCCGGCACTATTATCGACCGAGCCTGATCGGTACCGACCGAGCCTGATCTGATGGTCAGGCCAGTTGAGGGTTGAGATACGATATGGGCCAATGGGGCTCGGTTCCTTGGAGCTATCAACAGGGACTGTTCACATAGAGCTTAAGACCTACCTTAAGTATATGTCTAACTACCGAGTATGTACTCGCGTACAGGAATAAGAGCCAGAAAATGCAAGTAACAATACAGGGATTATTTGTATGGAGCGGCGGAGCTCTGCCATACAAATAACCCATTGCATTTTCTGGTTCTTTCCCCTACCCCCGAGTACTGCTCCGGGCTATGTAAGATCAAAAAATGAATATGATAACATTCGCTGATTTGAGACGTTCGCTGCCACAAATCAGACCCTAATTGGACCCTACCACGAGTCCCTTGTGAGAGTACATCATCCCTCTTTTGTGGTACCTATATGAAGCTAAGTTTGAGCCCTCATTGCAGGCAAGGCGAGAAGTCAACCCTAGGCCCGCCCTAGACCGAAAAAAAAAAAAAAAAAAAAATCAAGCTTTCACTAGATTATACAGTGGTCAAGCACTATAAGTACATGTATTCTACAGGTTACGTAAAATAACAAATACTCTCGAGGCCCGTGAGTTTTATAGCCGCTTGACATACATCAATCGATTGGTTCTTCGAGTATACAAAACATTGAGAGCTCTGCTATGTACCGTACTCACTAGTACCTGCATGCGCAGCTGCGCCTTTTATTTACCACGGAATGAGAGCTCATCGGTCTCACTAGCTCTACATAGCTGGCCTGGGTTATGGATTAAGCCTCTCTTTCCCATTTACTTTCTATACTTCCCTTCTTCCCTAGCCTAAGTTTTACATATCTTCAATTTTCGTAAACAAAGTGTCTCGCCTTACCTTTTCTCCATCCTAGAAGTAACACTCCAGCTTGTTTCAACTACTTCATGATCGTAGCATACCGGAAATACATGGTCCTGACTAGCCTCATAGACTCTATATCGACTATCAGCTTTCAGGACTTTCGTACCTACTCTGGCTACGTCGCCTACATTACACAAGAACAAAATGACATCTCGTGGACTTCCTCGGGTAGAAATCTGGCTTTATTCAAGTGATGGACCGTTTGATGGTAATATCGGCCGGCCAGAGGACCACCATAAAGTTTTATATACTATTTTGAAGCAAGCAGAGTAAGTATACCCCTTCTCCTATTTCACCAGCCACAAACATCCCGCCACATACGAGGAATACGCCTGATTTTTGTTCAGTACTTCACTTGAGCCCACAAAGAATCCGATCAAGAAAGGTCATGTGTGCGTACCGACTCTCCGCACCGCCAAGCAGGAGCCAAAAGATCCCGAGGACAGCGGAGTCGATACCATCTCGGATTCCGAAAGCGAAACATCTTACTCGCATGGCGATATTTATCCCCCCCGCGCGCCTCATAAGAAGGGGTCAGCCGAAAGTCTCGCAAACCATCTTTTATCTAGTTCGCTATATATAATTAAATCCACGGATGGGAACGGCGGCGCGAGGGGGAACGGAGCAGCCGGTATCTCGTCGAATGGAGAGAGTTCTCGTTCGACGCCTAATGGAGGCTCTACCACCGCCGGCGGGGGGAACCAATCTAACAAAAGGAAGCATCACGGTGGTCAGGGGCCGGGGAGAAGTAAGAAACCACATGTGTCAGACCCTCAAGAGCTAGATCTCGCATCACCTTGCGTATTTTTTATAGCCGAGCCAAACGCAAGCAAGTTTCAAAAGGGCGGATCGCATGAATCGTGTAGAACCAAAACCTTCACAAAGATCAGGTATTTACCTATCCATATCGTCAAAGGAATGTAAATACTAAGAAGACAACCATAGCGACCATAACCAGCACAACAACAGGAGACACCCCCCACTATGGTGCCCCAAGTGCAAGTCGAAAATTACCGATACTGAGAAAGCCCATCAAGACCACCTAAATCTTTGTGGGGGGCAGTTGCAGGAGAATAAGGCTCAAGCCGAGGAGCCGAATGACAAAGATAGATGTCGTTGCTTCAAGGACGTCGCTAAAAGGTGGCTAGGTGATTTATCCGCCTATCCAAAGGTGATGTCGGGTAAGTCTGCCGGGAGAGAGTTGTGTTATTTGAGGTTGAAATTCTGACATGTTTGAGAAGATATTGAATTTCGCAAGGCTCCTGTTGATATAGCTGATGCCTTCTGGCTCTTCATGCAACAAGACCCGGCGGCTCGGAAGATGGGGGGCGCGATTAGAGAATTGTTTTTTAGATCGTCTCAATTCATTGAAACTGTTCAGAAGCACGACATCTTAAACGAATTTAAGTCTGGTATATCCCCCTACGCTATGCCTAAATATACAAACTCAATACTTATATAATACTAGGGAACGACCCCTATCCGGACTGGGATATCGGGGACATTGTCTGGAAGACCTCATGGCGCGGGATCCCCGAAACTCCTGGCACCTCCAACCTTTTAGAAGGGGAGGGTATAGATAAAAGCACTGCGCATAACAAAAACCAATCTTTTGGGGCTGCCTCTGAGACTGGAGGAAACGACACCTCGACTGAGAACTGCTTGTCTAACCCAGCAGGAACTCCACTACGCCCGGAATCCATCCCTGACGCCCACCCCCAACCTACGGCGGACCCGATGGATAGTTCCCCTTCTTCAAATCCTCAGGCCTTAGCCCCTAATGCGTCTCAAGAGGAATTATCCGATGCCCAGCTCAGAACACACAAGGCAAATAAGTCATCCTCATCACAGCTACTAAGGGAGTCTAACTCCCTACGGAATAGTTCTCAGACCCCACGTCAACATCCCTCTTGCCAGTTGAAGAACAAGAGGCCAGCCACAGCTCGTAAAAAATCAAAACCCAGCGCCGCGACCGGCCCAGCGGCTGCCATCAGCCATGCTTCCAGTAGCCAAGCTCCATCTACTCCTACCACACCACATGAGCACCAAAGGGATCAATGGGGGCAGAGCAAGGCCGACCAAACGCAGAGCGGATCCCAGGGCTACCTGTATCAGCCACAAGACCGTCCTGACACCCACCAACCGCTGCCACAACCAATCCAGGGATTTCATAGCGGTGCGCACGATTATCATTGTAGCACTATGCTTGACCCTACAATTGGGGGTAATCAGGTGGGTGTTGGTACCCCTCCAACGGACCCAGGGCAAGATTTATGTGCGGGGTTGAGTGGGGTAAACACGGGGTTTGATTCTGGAAGTCAATACATCCCAGCCCCGGGTAATGGGACATATTTACAAGGCGCTACCCCGGCCTATTTTGGCGGTCAAACAACTACCACAAATACGCCACACACACAATATACCCAGCTCGCCGGGTTCTATCCCCAAGAAATTCCACCCAATGACGCCCAAGATGGCTCCCCTTTCAACAGTAGGTTGACCAAGAACTTAGAACACGAGACATACCCCCGCACCGATCAGCCTGGGCTCGTACTCAGCCATCCACCTAAGCAAGCTGCTCATAGGGGATGGGCACTAGACTACGGTCAACCTAACTCTCATAATAACCAATCTTTTGACCTTTCGATGCCTACCGGAGCCACCGGAGAGCAACCCCTCTCTAACTTTTTCCAACAAGAATTCCAATATGGTGGCGGATAGTCCTCTATAAGGCCCTTTCTATCGTCTCTCATGACCGATTGAAAGGCTGTTATACCCCCCCCCCCGCATGTGGAATCTGCGAATTTGCTCCTTCGCGGTATTTAGATGGGATTGAACAGATGATAGGGTGTTGAAGGTTCTATATAAGCCTCACCTGCAAGGCACACTGGCGCATAGGCACACTGGTGCATTGGTATAGACTATGGTGGTGGTCGTCGTTCATACAAACAAAGTTACGGAGGCAGATTTCGTCTGCCTGTTTGGCTTACTTTCCTTGGCCCGGCCTGTTTACTAGGTTATTGAGTGAAGTGGATTGAGGTCTATATTTTTTTCTTCCTTTTTTTCTCTTAAAAAAACTCCTCTATTTCCTCCTTTTTAGCATCTTTGGTTCCTTGGAATTTTTTGAAGTATCAAGTGGCCTTACGCACTTCCTTTAAAGTCATAAAATGTCACTCGTTTGTTGGGAATTCATAATATTGTAACGTGTTGCTTCTGAGCACAGTCAACCGTGTGTCTAGGACCGTACACACATATGTAATTGTTTCATTGAGTATATAAAAGACATCTATTGGCCTGTAAGTATGTTAAGATAGGGAAGCCCTGTATCATATTTTTATATACATCAAGGGTATATGTAGGTACATGTATATATATATCAAAAGTCGAAATATAGAACATAGGACACAAAAACATATCTGAGAGAAAGGTAAATGTTGAAAGCCCTCTTTATAAAAAATACAAATGACCTCCATAAAGGATCCAAGCTTACCAAGCTTTAAAATACGTTTCGAGGGTTTTGTAACACAAATAGAGTAAGAGATTCATCCTCGGAGAAAATACCCCCCACCCCTGGGCTCTCCGAAAGCGAGGGCTTGGCTCTCGTAAATATTCCAGAAAGATCTAGGTATGCCTTTCTAATAACACAACTAGGCAAAGGAGGCTTCATCAACCGCCAAACCACCTAGCTATCCAAAATCCCACTTGGTCGGAGGAGCATAGACGGCACCAGTACTCTCGAATGCCGCCAGGTAGAATGGGACTCTGAGGGTAAAGTGCGACAAGACCGTCAAGAAGTTCCGCGAGATCTGGGCGCTAGAACTACCGTGAATGCGTCGAGTGGTTTGGTGAGGGAATGGTACGTCGACACGGTCTTGGGCAAGGGTAGGGAAATTCCTAGTCTTTATTCCCTGGCGATTATTAGCACGCCAGCTAGCTGGATTTAGTAACATGCCAGAGGATGATTTGTTTAGGAGTTCCATGGATGCTTGCAGAGGCACCGAAGATGGTTTGATTATCGTCTGGCTTTTGTTCTTTCTGGGCATGCTTTGGTGAGAGTAAAAGTGGTAAGGGGAATAAAAGTATAGACTTGTGACATCTGGCTGTTCGTGATCATGGTAATGGTATCAAGGCCCAAATAACCGCCGATATCGTTTGCCTGCCGGGTAGGTTGCATATATGGCGGTTTCTTGCCTACTAGGAGATAGCATGTGGTTTGTTGAGAGGAGGGAGAAAAAAAGAAGACGCGCAGTTTAAGAGCGACCAACAGCTCAAAAAAAAAAAGAACGCGGCAGGACATCTAAAGTACGAATTGCGAGTGAGGGGAAGCGGGTTAAGAGGTCCCCAACCGTCTGGTTCAGTGTGCCCTTCCACAAGCGCCTTCCTGCATATGCGCAATGTCTCAACTGGTAAATACATACATATACGTGCGCAAAAAAAAGGATTCACTACTCTCACATCCACCTTTTCTTTTTTTCACCCGTGCAGGCACCGAATCAGATACCGGGAAAAGAGAGAACTCTCAGCCCTCAGGGCCCTGTGCCCTCTGGCGCACCCTGCCAGTTACACCAGTACATAATAGATATACAAGTACGTCATGTACCCATAAATACTGTAAACGGGCGAGGATTTCTTACATTGCAATGCCTTTGATTGACACCCAACAGATTTTACTAAATTTGGCCCTGGACTTGATTATATGTAAAATCCTAACACAAGAAACCCACATACCTTGTATATGTGCTCTGCACGAGGTTTAGCGAGAGGCTTATCTAGCGTTCACTAAAGAGCCCTCGACTATATACTCCATGTAACGTATTAGGCTAAACCTTATCTCAACTACACGAGTAAGCTGCTATACTAACGCATTTCATGAGATCCAAACATGTCTTATGTATGTAGCCTGGGATGAGATGGGTAGAATTTGAGAATTTCCCTCATCTGCGTACGCATGCTCATCGCACGTTCCTCTAGTCCTCGTATCCCTCAAACCTGACATTATATCGAGAAATCTAGTGCACTTTCACTTATATACAATACAATCGTCTTGGTATCTCCCCTACCAATTTCAGTTGTATTTGCAATTGTAAACCTCGTAGAGCTTTGTCCCAATTGCAAGATCCAAAGAACCAGTGGCCTTCCGGAAGCAGGAAGCAATTAGAGTCACGTACGTACGTATATATTATGGTCCTTGAGACAAGGTGACAAAGGTCCGGGGGGGGGCTGAGATTTTGACCAAACGGGGCCATCTATATGTTCTTAAATAACATGGTAGATACATTTGAGGAAGCAAATACCGATCCCACATCTTAGTCCAATCATCTTCCTTACTAAATAATATAAGCTTGTCCATCGTCATCAGGAAGCATCTCTATTGGTTAGGATTGTTTGCATATTAGTGGTATAGGTACTAGAAGCATACATGTATTGACAAAGGACCACTTCCGTGACTGGAAGGGAAGCTACGTAAGAGGGATCGTACACCATTGCTGTACTATAATCCTATCAGAAGGAACCTTTCAGCTAGGCAGCAAAGACAGGAACGATCAGAATGAGATTCAAACCTAATACCTAACAACATGCAACACATTTTACCCACTAAGCTAAGTATTAATTGGATTAATTGGTAAATAATACCTTTATAGAACGAACTATATCCTGCCCGGCACCTCTATAGCTCCTGCCCCACCACCATAGGACAAACAGTTCCTACCTGACTCTATAGGACAATTCTATATAGGCATTATAATCATAAGCTCCCCCCCCCCCCCATACACCATAGCATTTAAAGAACTCCAAAAAAATATAAGGTCAAAATCGAAAAAAGGTTTAATTCAGGCCTCCTTATACAAGGCTCATATGGATATGTGTTCGAGCGTTAAAGTACATAAGTACTTAATGTACTTTATATACCCTCCACCTTCAACTCCCAATCCTCGTCACAGTCAGCTCCCAATGCATCCCAGTTGCATTTCCAGCCGCCATTCTCGGCTTCATCTTGTCACTATACCAAACTCACGAGTCAGCCCTATCCACAATTCACGGGGAGGCGGAGAGCATACCTAAAGACATCAAGAAACTTATCCGGACCCGTGAAGTCTGTACTTAACCGGAACGTCGTGCCCTCGGGTCTAACCTTCGTCAACGTCCAAAATTGCCCGGTGTAGTTACCCGTTTTCGCAAGGTGGACTCTGTCATTTGTGCCATCGTTGATGATATCAAGGGAAAGCTCGTCTCCCTTGTATAGCGTTCGTAGGTAGAACTTGTTCGCTTGACCGTCCACGGGGACAAGCTTCCAGTATTGTCCAGAGAAATCACCGGCTCTTGCTATGCTAAGTTCGCCCGAATTGTCAGGGACGACATCGAGTGCCCAGCTAGATCCGTTATAGTCATTCGTCAAACGATAGTAAACAACCGGGCCAGACATGTTGCTTATCTTGAATTGGTTTTATCGTGCTGTCGCGGGCTGAGTAGTATAGGTAGGAGAGACTTCGTGTATTCAGCGGGGAAACCCCTCCCTCTTAATACCCCTCCCCCCTCCCCATGAACCAGTGCTACGGGCTGATCATTCGCTTAAACTACCCCGCGTTACCCCGCGCGGTTCGCCCCGTAAAGTCAGACCTGCAGCGTTCTAGACAAATCGATCATGCCAGCTGATCCTATTTATATACACATATGCATGTATATTTCAACAGCAGCGTGTTCCCCTAATCTTGATTATATTAAGGGTGTCCTTCTCTTCGGGTTTCCGTCAAAGCTTGTCGCCTCTTGGCCGGGCATAACCCGACTTGCGTATGTAGTTCACTCGGGACTGATTCGTGCCCGGGCCGTAATGGATTGAGTACTGCAAAAACTCAACAATAACCGGGCTGAGACCGCAGGGTGAATATTGTTTTCTTATTTGTCGAAGGGGTGTTGATCATCAATTGAGCCTCAATTACCACCACCAAAAGAGTAAATTTGCATGATTCTAACCAGTGAGAGTACAGTATTCCAGCCCGGCCCCGTTCGTGTCTAGTTTTTACGGTAGTAGACCATATACTCTGACGTTGAGCTGATATAAAAAAAATACTACAGCACCAACCACACCAATATATATATATATAATTTATCTAGCTCTAAAGAACTAACATACCGAAAGCTATTAGAAGATATACAGACCTTTCTGAGCCCCTAATTCGCGATAAACATTCTCCGAGCCCGCCGTGTATGTGGTTGGACTTGGGGCCGGTTGGGGGGCTACTTCTGATTTACGATTTTGGAGAGTACTATAGCAGTCAACTAATTTGGGGCAGCCATTTGCACTGTCAGGTAGAGTTCATTCGGACAGGGCTGGCTGACAGAATCTGTGGTTTGTATAGGAAGGTTAGAATCATTTTGGGGCTTCAATAGTATGTAGAGTACGAGGGGGCTACCCACTTTTTATACAAAGCTTCACAGTCGTGACCCTTTTTATTCCTATCCACCACTTCAAACCCTCACTTTCTACTGCAGTTAGTTGGACGCAAGAAACTCCGGATAGGAGAACCCGGTCCCCTAATGGATCTACTGGGGAATTGGAACGTGATCGATTAAGAAACAAGTTAGAGCAACAAAGAGGTACGAAGTCAGCAGAGAAAGAGGAAAAGGAAATCCAGCTAGGGTTACGGGATATAAATAGAGAGGGAGTTCAACTAGGAATAGAAAAAACCGTAACCGGTGAACCACCACAACCACTAGGTCTGTATCTATCTAAAACATACTTTGGGACTGAACCGTAGCCAACGGGTCAGCAGCCAGACAAAGCAGAACGATAGCCCCAGAAACAATTCTTTATTATGTACCTCTGCCATCACGAAGCCGTATCAACTGGCATCATCCTCTCACATGGCCATCGATTAACTCGGCTGTCATAAAATCAGACTTTAGTGCTCGAGCTACAGTCAAACTCTTATTTTCTTGACCACAAATTTGATGCATTGGCAGCTAGTACCATTGATAATTGGGTAGATAAATCTAGTGACCAACAAAGATGGAATACAAATACGAACAAACATTCTTCCGATTGGTCTCTACAATAATTAATCATAATATACATGAGACCATGATTATAAATGTTGATCAAACCGGAGCAACTCTTATACCAGGTGGAAATCAACGGACATATGAGGTGCGAGGTGCAAAGCAGGTACCATTGTGGGAGAAAGAAGAGAAACGTGCCTTTATAACATGCAGCCCTATCAACTCATGGCAGGAAGTGTTCTCCGGGTAAGTGTGTCCGGAAAGGAAAGATAGAATTGTCATTACCCACACGAGTTGCGAGACGGAGTGCAGGGGCGAAGGGTCACCGTTTTGTCTTCAACCCTAATAAATACTAGTCCTCAATCGAAACTACAAAGACTTAGTTTAATAAGATTCTAGTACCCTACCAAATTAGACAGAATGATTCAATTACACAACCTCCCCATCGATTCAAAGATGATAGTCTACCATGATTATTTGTCTGTGCACCGTGCAGACCTGGATTGCGTACGTACGCGTGGCTTGAGGGATCATTTATTAAGTAGCTTATCATCACCTTAGTGCCGGCGTGTTGCACTAGTTTCAACCGTGTACGTGTGATGATGATCTACAGAGAGTTTTCAAATATGTACATACTGGTCCGTCAAGAACCCAACAAATATTTTACGACCGAGTTCCAATCAAGTGTTGAACCTCAATAATTGGATATGTAATGATTTGGGCCCTCTACGGGATCAACCTTCAAACTGGATTACTAAAGCCATTGATGATCTCAACTCGGGGACCGATACAAACACAGTCAAGCAAGCGTAGAGTTCGGTGTTGGAATCTATCATACGAATGTCTTACTTCTCGTGAAGCATTATCTATAACCTTCCCCAATAAATCAGGATCCTATCAAGCGGAGATAATTGGTGCTACGTATTGTCGGGTGTCATAAGTAAGCGAACAGGAGTTGGGAGGCTTAAGGGGGAAGGCTATCCTGTGTCGATACGTACTTGCTATTGTGCCTATCGATCTGCCACCACGACCCTTCAAAGCGGGAGCATATCCTGCTTGCTATGATGGAGACCTGTATTGATTGGGGGTGACCTCGACGTCACAAAGCGGACTCCCTTCCGGCCTCAACGCCCTTACCGCCGTACGGAATGGTTCACCCCGTAAGTGTACATTCGCTCCCCCATACCTACATGTACTTTTTGGGTGGGTATATGTACAGTGTCTTTTACTTACTACCACTTCCAGCCTTGTGTCACAGAGAGAAGCCCTCGTGCCCCCCGCCAACCCCGCACCGTGAGCCAACGTATGTAGCCCGGTTTTTCTTTTTTTATTTTTTTTTCCCGTTTTTTTTTGGATGCTCATGCTCCCATCAGCCCCACGTCCAGTACAAGGAAGGCCCCCTGAAAACATTTGCGCTGCATCCAATCCTATTATTGCTAACTACATGACGTTTTCAAACACGCTTTGATCTATATACCATCGAACAACAGCTGGCATCTGCACCTGCAGGCAGACTCATATTCACAAATGTTGTGAGTAATGAGTCTACTAGTTAGTAAGCCTACACCTAGATTTCACACTATGGAGACTGACTAACTTTAAGGCTTCACAGCCCCAACAATTCTAGAGTTCTAGAAAACCTCACACTGCGAGGTCCGAACGCGTAAAGGCTGCCCCTTAAACAAACTCATAGCCCTCTATGAATTACATGGCCCTAATTCAAGGCATACCGGGGAGAGGTTTTGAATACGTGCTACCCTTGTCTAGATATTGTGAGAAATATCGGTTTTCGTTCCAAAGAGTCGAGAAAGACAGCTAGAACTGATCGGAGCTGTTCATGATTGGGGCAATAGGGGCTTTAGGTTGAAAGGGAAATCCATAGCAAAAGCAACCTTGTTACTCATAGAAACCATAAGGTCAACATAATACAAGTGAATATTCTTTAGTGTTATCGATTGTCCAATAGAGAGGTTTCGCAATTCGTGTATCTACTTGTTTCCACAGTACTGACCGCAGGGGCGAAGCCGCCAAGTTACTTAGTACAGGACGGGATACAGACTCTTAACGCCGCACGAAGTTAGTGAAGCATTAATACAGACTTAATTCATGTAAACAAGCCACCTTATTGGACCGCTCACGCCAATATTCCACAGACTAGTACAATTCAAGGCATCACGCAACCTAGAGTGTAGATTAAATCTGATCTTTTTCTCCACACCCCTGGCCATGTGGATGGCACAGAGTGAGCTGCGAAACCTTTCTAACCCCAGGCCCTCTCCTAACTTAAGCTATCTATCCATCCTTCGTGATGGGTTGCCCAAACTGCAACTCCCCACCCACATCCCCTCGGAAAAAACCGTAATACCTCGAAGCGCAGGCTATTACGATCTTCCCCGGGGCCAGATCTGATTTGGCTCCGTTGAATTATCATCTTGATCACCTACCCATCAGACATCGCCGGCCCGGTACATGTGGCTAGCTCCAAATATACCGCAAAAGTCCGTTGGGTAAGACCAGTCTCTTTTTACAGGTTCGCAGCGTAAGCCACACCATTTTTCTGTGGCTTATGCCGTGAACCCGTAAGAACAGACCGGTCTTATCCAATGGACTTTTGCGGTACACTCAAAAATCCCTACGATGAGCAGCATGCGCATGCGCAAGCTGCTCGTAGGGGATATATGGGTATAACGAGACTATTAAAAACCTATTAGCTAACTATTATTGCAACTCATGCCAACAGGGATTTCGCTTCCTTCATCAGCCTTGTAACCCTTGGAGCCCATACAAGAACTCCCTGTCAGGTACTCTAGATATCGATCTTTTCTAGGCACATTACTCGCGAGCTCAATATTAATTGATCAAAGTCACATTTCCGGCCGGGGAATTTCAATTTGTCGAATCCGAGTGGGTTACCCGTTTCGGCGCTAGTGAATCGTTTAAGAACTGACTCTGGTTGGTGAGCTTATATAATTAGTCAACCCCAATATTAAGTCGGAACCTCCCCCAGGAATTGAATCTCATCCCTGGGGGCGCCGGGCCACATCAGGCAGAATCCACCTTTCCATGCCGGGATTATGTGCACTCTAGATGTACATCGAAAGGACGTGCTGTGCAGAGACACTTGGGTGCTCATGTTCCAAGCTGTTCTCGAGCGCTCATATTCCAACTACGAGCGGAATATAGAACGCGAGTTCTACCCGCATGGCCCCATTCAGCTTGGCTTTAAACGGCATTGGATTTGAAAACTTCTATAAAGATCATAAGGGATTTTTATAAGAGGTTACAATAAGTAGGGTCCGAGTTCAATCATACGAATCCATATATTTTCAACTCACCCAGTCTGTTGATATAGCCTCTCCCTACACCTATACAGCTATCTGTATAATCAGTCACCATCTTTCATAACATTGTACAAGCTTCTTGGCCAGATCAAGGGGACGAAACAATGGAGGAGCTCTTCAGTGAACCAGAGCACCTATACAACTCCAGCAGTAACCCGGAGAGTAGCCCTATGGAAATAGATTCACCATATTCGTAAGTAACCCGCGTTAAAGGCTATTTCCACCTTTTTCTTACCGGGCTCTGGGCTAAAAGACTTGGACAATAGAAACCAGGACTCTATTTACCTCTGTGCAGATATACACCCATTTCGACGCGCAAAAGCATGGGGTGCACCGAACGACCCACGGGACAACGCAAAGACCGTGTTGAACCAAGTTCAAAAACATCAAGAGTGTGAACGTACTCCCGGCGATGACCAGAAAAGCCCGAGCCCGAGAATAAGGTAAGTAATATATCCTTAAATCCTCTTTTCTAGTGAGATGTTGGGGTAACTGGGCTAATACATATATGTGTGTACGTTTTGGGTTGCTAGCCTGTCAGCCACAGGAAACTTCCATAATGCACTTGAGGACGATAAGACCATCCAGAGGTCCTCATCCCTTGAGGTAGGAGAGACCGTACCACAACAGTCATCTAATGATACAGACTGTCAATTCTGCAGTACCCGAAAGTCACAAAGGCCTAAACATGACAACGTCGCCAATACCAGTGATCATATACCCATATATATCACCAACCACAACTTATACCCTGTGGAGGAATCCTCTTTGGAGATGGACGATCGGCGTCACCCACCCGACGCAGCTAGCGTCGGTTCAGTATTACAATCAGGGCATGGGGAATGCAGTATCGCTAGTGACAACGATATTCTTCGCACTTTGCCTAGCCCGCTTTCGTCCCAGATTATGTTGGATGGGGATTCTTCTACCTTAGGGGGGGAAACCGGTGCCTCTCCGTGTGGAGTGGGGTGCCCAGACAAGGGGGAAAGGGAGCATGTACCGAAAATGGCCGGGGAAAGTTCAAGTAATGCTTATAGTAAGGATATGAAAGGTAATGGGAGGAAAAGGAAACGTTTAATTCCTGAGAATGAAGATGAGGAGGATTATGGGGAGAGCGACGATAGACAAGGGAAGAAACTACATAGCCCATGTGTGCCGCAGCTATGTCCAGAGTATGTGGCCGATCCTTCCCGAAGAGAATTCGCTCAGGGGGGATCGTTGTTCCACTCATGCACATTAAAACATATTCCTAAAATGCCGTAAGTCAAACTCAAATAGACCCCGGTTTTATGTGTAGTGGGAAGCTAACTCGAAAAACCGTGAAAGGCAACACATACAACGTACACATACAAGGCCTGTACAGTGCGAAATATGTGGCTACCGAGGAGATGCAGGGCAGGTAACAGCGCATAAGAAACCACAAAAGTGCCAGAGGCAAAGTTTTGATAAAGTTTCCCATGAGGACAAAGAGAAAGCCGATCTTCTAAAAAGAAATGCGCGTGCTACTTGGGAAGAAATATTTAAAGTGCAAATTGGAGCCGATGTGTCAAGCTTTTCACAAGGGAAAATCTGTAAGTTCGCTATATCACTAGTCTATACTGCCGTTATCCAGTACTAATATCTTCTAAAAGATATGGCTTGTCGAAAGGCCGCCCCTGATATCTCTGGGTCTTTTCTTGAATACCTGGAGCCGCGCTGGCCATCGATAATTGGAGGGTACTACGAGTCGCCCCTCTACAGAAAGTTCTCTGAAAACCATCCTGAAGTGAATTTTGGTCCAGGTATAATTATTCTTTCCAGGGATATTTAATGTATCATGTACTCATATTTGGGTGTAGACGACGGGTCCAGGCCAAGGTCAGAGATCGAGAGCTTTTTTGTGGAAAAATTCCTATTCACCCCCCGCCCTCCCCAGAAACAATCTCCCATCAGCTCGCCGGACACATCTGGAATAACGCCCTCGCTTAAGCCAAGCCCCAGTAGCCTTCAAACTGATAATCTGCCTCGGAATGCTCCCCCGGACTTCACCGCCGAGCATAGCTACCAGATCTCTCACCAGCGACCGGCGCTGTGTGTCCCAGAATGGAATCAATCAGAGGCTATAGGACCCCCCGCATCTCCAACGCCCAGGAGAGCGGTTTCAACATATGATACCCAGGAAATATCTACTCTACATCCTAGGAATGAGCCCTGTATGTGTATAAACCTTGAATATGACCAAGCACTACCGGTTTCATCTCAATATCAACAAAGCACCCAAGCTTGTAATGGCCATCCCTTGATCCAACCTCAGCCTCCCGATCTTTATCACAAATTGCCTTCAGGAAGCACCTTCAAACCCCTAGAAACCTCACAAGCAGCACCTTACAGGCATTTAGACACACCTAGCCTACTGAATACTTTTGACGCTTCAATGAACGTAAATCCGACGACCGTCAACTACCATACTAGCCATTTGTGTCCGCACCAGGGTAGTAGTAAAACACCTCAAGCCGTGATCCGATCCACACCAACAAGACAAGTCGACAAAAGGACATCGTGGGAGTATCTACAAGATGGTTCAATATCACATACGCCCCCTTTGAGCTCTGCAGAAGCCCTCACTTCATTGAGGCATATCGGAAGCCCACCACCAGAGCTCCGCCCAAATCTAGATGATGAGCCGCGACAAAACCATGGTTCTTTGCAAGATCAAAACTGCAATATGGACGGTTCAAGGAACTACTTTTATGGAGATAGTTTGGCAGCTAGTCTGGTGAACGGCATCCAGGAGCGCTCGGAATATTGGTATAACGACTCGGGAGGGGTCGCCCGTTCAAGATAGATTTTGAAAGATAGTCAGAGCCCCAGACCTGACCTTTGAAAGTTCAGGGGGGCATGAAAACCTTTCCTTATTTTGGCAAGACTCTCGAAACGTTTAACATTTTAGTTTCTCTTATGGCCCATGTGTCGGGCATCCGCCACCTTTTCTTTTTTTTTTCCCATGTCTTTTGATTCGTCGGCTGTGTCGCTGCAGTATAGATACCATGTCCCTCACCATCATGAATCCTCACTCGATCTTCGCGCACCTATGATTCTCGACACCACCACACCTTTGAAGTAAATGTTGTTAAATACACTCGATCGAGCTCATGTACCATGCGCCTGGTGCTGCTGCTGTTGAATTAATCTTGGCGGCGGCGCCGGTGCCAAGCGAGTCGTCGTCACTGCCATCGTTACCCGTGCTCTCGCCTACCGACATGTAAGTACAACTTAGTACATACCAACAACTCCGGCGCTAGAAGCGGCTATTTATATCTGCACTCTTGTGGATCATTCCTCTATCCGGCGGTTGCCTAATCGCTACATACAACAGTCAATCAACTGATACCAACAGACGACGAACACATCAGTCTAAAGAGTCCTATTGGATACATGAGTATGTGCATACTTAACTTTGAAATGTGTTGGCCGCACCTCAGCCACCCCACCACCAGCCACAGACTCCCCTCCCCCTTCAAATGATATGTTAAATGGGCGGCCTTAACACTGCATACAAGCGATAGCAGCCTCAGTGCACCTAGAGCTACATAGCTAGATAACAACGTTTCCTTAATCCAAAGTACTACTCTACTTCTTGAATCTCATTGTTTTTTTCTTTCTTCTCAACATGCTTAACCGTTACAACCGCACGGATCCGGAGTGTAAACACGTTTCTGGCCGTCACATCCAATGCACCCACAGATACAGCAACGGTAGTCATTGCTGTGGATGCAGTGATAAAACCCCACCTACATCGGGGTTTATAAAGACCTCTGTTACTAGAAATGGGGTCCTGGAGAATGGATATCTCTTCAGATGGCGGTTAGTGGTTAATAATTATCTATGAATATGATTTGTCCAACTGGCTGGAAACGACTGGTTTTTGCTGACTTCTTGGTACTGCTGTTATCTCTGTCTAGGCTATATTGCGGTAACTGCAAAGGTATAACTACCCACCCACCCGTACCCACACTTACCCACACTTACGTCCCTTCCTTACCTAACCTCAAGCGTGATCTTCATCATCGACATTTAATTGACCTCTGACCTCTTGCTTTCGCCGAATAAACTACAGCTTATTGGGAGCGTCGCCTAGCACAAGCGGGTCCCTGGGAAAGCAATTTTCCCCACAGTCTAATAGCACTCATGGATGAGAATAATATCCCACCATGGCCACCTGGTGCAAGCAACGCACCACTAGTAGTAGGTCTAGGGAGGGGTAATCTTCAGTCGCGGGACGGCATCTACTCTCGAAGGGGCTATAGTCTTCGGGCTCCACCTGTTGTTTCTGGCTCTCCGGTCGTTGTTTCTAGGCCTGTTTTTTGGGGCGATGTACCGGAGCCCGCTGCAGTCACCCCCGGCATGAGTAAAAGTGCCCGAAAAAAGGCTAATAAGCGAGCACGCGCGCAAATACAGCAGCAGCAGCAACAGCAGCAGCAACAGCAACAGCAGCAACAGCAACAGCATCAACAAGTAGACTCGGGGACCAGTACATCTACTCCCGCCTCGATACCGCCAGCTCCAAGCCCAGCGCTACGGGTCCATGAGCCGGGATATAGAGGAGGGTTCAACGAGACTTGGAGGAGACCCTCCTGGGCGTCGCCGGAGGCCTCGATAGTAGTGCCTGAACCCTCCGTTTACAGGCCGGGAGCAATGGCGGGAAGAGCGCGGGGAGGAGGAGGTATGGGCTATCCCGCCATGTAAGTTGTCTTGCTGTCCAACAAGTTTCAAACATCATCCACACGGGGTAATTATTAATTCCACGATTGAATTAGCCCGGTGAGCGCCCAAACTCCAGCTTATAATTATCCAGCTTATCCATCTTTTCCACTACAACCAGCACGAACCTGGGCAGACTTGGTTTCGTCTCGATCTCACTATAATCAGCACGCGTGAGTTGAACCTCATTATGGGCGATTTAATACCGGCCACCACGGATTTCTGGTAGATGTTTTATGAGCGACTGGTGCTAACACCTTTCAGTTACAGCCAATACGGTTGGGGTGTGGAGAGCCCGGAGGTGGAGCCGGAGCCGGAGCCGGAGCCGGAGCCGGAGTGGGAGATCGAGCAGGATGATGCCTCTGATTGGGAGTCCTGGCCATCCGAGATCCCCGACCTGGTCCCTGCGGTCCCTGCGGTTCCAGCGGTACCAGTTCCCGAAGATGTCACCCCGCAAGCACCACCACCGCTATCTCAGGAGATGAGGAGGCTAGCGGAAGACATTTCAATAACACTCGAGCTGGTCGGCAAGACAGATCCGGACGATAACCCCGGTATGAACCAGAGCGACTATAAGCAGATAATCGAGGACGCCTATGTAAACATTAGAAAGATTAGAACAGAGTACAGATTTGCGATGGCAAAGCAAGCGGGAGGTGCAGGTTTTGCTCAGGATGCGAGACCGGCGCCAGTGGCAGACGACGAGTTGAAGGTGGATTCGGCATGCATAATCTGCTGCGACGAGATTTCGGATACGGTTTTGATGCCATGTAATCATTTAGTGCTTTGCACGGTACGTGTAGACACCAACCTACAATCTTTCCGACTGCCTACATGCATCTTTATTGACAATGTGTCCTGATATATAGATGTGTAGCGATAAAATGGGGATAAAAGGAAGGGGGTCCCCGGGTGCAGGAACTATTAATTGTCCTATATGTAGGAGACTTGTTCAGGATAGGGTTTGTTTCTTTCTCCCTTTCTTTCTTTCTCCTCCGGCTGGCCTAACAGTCATCACTGCTAACGTTTCATAGATTAAGATATTTCGCGGTTGATATGATAGCTATAGACATACAAGACTGTACCATATAAGTAACTCGTGCGCTAAGAATTCGAAGAGATTGCGTGTCAAAGATTTTTTTATGTTCCATCTTAATTGTGTGGGGCTTTCATGCAGCTCAGCGAGATGAATACTCTAATGGCGAGCTGCAGTAACTTATAAGACACCCGGTCCCGTGGATCATAAGTGGTTACTTGCATGCTATTATAATTATAGCTCTCGGGATGATTGGGGACGCCTAGCTAGAGCTGTATGTAGTGTCACAACATTGATTTCTGACGATTAATTTCCCAATCAGGTAATATAATTGTTTGATCATTTTGCGGCCAGGGAGTTGCCAAGAGCGGTTTCTTGGCGCTCCTATACAGCAATACAGGCCTGATGCAGACCTATACTGGGCAATTTATCTCTTCAAAAATAGGAAGTTATGGGTGCATTGGTTTGGTCCCGGGGCCGTATATTTTTTCTTTTTTGGTAGTAGAGCCGAGTGCTCGTTTGTGCTCGTTGCCTAAGTATAGTTGGGTATAGTTGGACGGCTACCCAATGAGCAGCACTCCAGGAGCTACATACATACAACAATTGCGCATTCGCATCCCTCTAACCTGCTCATGTACAATCAGTCACCACAGCAATGGTCTTCGGCAGAGTGTTATTTGGAACCTGGTAAATCCTTATCCGCTGGTAACCGCTCTATTTATTTCCGATGGAGAATGCGTCGATAATTATACTCAAAATGGGCAATCACGATGTAACTACACACTGGTGTTTACTCGGACTCGACCTTATGGTTACATCTGGATATTGATATATCGGTGCCTACCGCTTTGGGGACACAGGCCCGAGAACAGACACAGCCTTGTGCGGTGGAGCGATGGAGACACGTCCGTATGTAGTAGGATCGTCTAGTATTGTACGTACGCTTATACGAGGAGAGGTTGGATTGTTTGTTTCGGCCGGTATCAGGTGGGCATATATAAATGGAGCGGTTTGGGAGGGGCCTTGGTCAGAGCACTCGCCCGATATTTGACAGGTCTAACACATAGCAGATATTATGGAGATCAAGAATTGGGTTGTGGTTGTTTCTTGCTTGCTTGGAGCGGTGGACGGGTTTACGCCAGAGTTTGTGTCCCGAATACGTTTCCGGTGGAGACTTGATATGTACTAACGGTTGGTAGGCAGTTCATCAGTGCGCCGAGGAGAACTGCGGCTATACCAAATAGTTCTGGGGTGAGGGTGGAATATATATATAAGCTTGGGGTATATATGGAGGCTAATAACAACATCTCTGAGCTAGGATTTGGCAATCTACCATGTGTCTAGCTATTCCTTCGACACACACAGTATCACTCAGTCGTGGAATCTCTTGGATTCGAACACCGGAGCTACAAGTGTATTATTCCCAGAGCCAGAAGTGTCAGAGGTTGTGTGGATAGCAGAAGATATTGTTTTATATATCAACGGAACAAACCCGGACATTGCTGGGGGTATTGAGCTTTGGGTGGCCGACACAACAGATTCTAGTAGGAGGTATATCCTTCGCAACTGACCCATTACAGGTGGTGACTATCCTCTAATACTAAGGAAACCTTAGATACAAAGCTGCATCTCTACCTGCACCTCTCGCAAATCTCAAGGCGGTCCCTACCTCAAGTGGAATCAATTATGTAGTCACATGTCTCGCATATCCAAATGGCACAGCATATAATCCCGAGACAGCGGAGCCATCGTTCTCTTCTGCGCGAATCTACGACTCCCTTTTCGTACGTCACTGGGATACTTACATCACCCCACAGAGATACGCACTTTTCTCTGGCAGTCTTTCTGAATCAGAGGGGGTTTACTCATCCGTGGGCGGGATAAGGAACTTATTTGGCGGAACTAGAGGACTTGAATCGCCGATTCCACCTTTCGGCGGTACCTCCGATTTTGATATTTCTCCAGATGGGCAGACCGTCGCTTTCTTATCAAAGGACCCGGTATTAAACCCTGCCAATAACACTGCGTCTTATATCTACCTGGTTCCACACTCTGGCTCAGAGGACCCAGTCGCAATAAACCTCCCCTCCGAATCTTACCCACCAGAAGGTGCCTCTGCCTCTCCTGTCTTTTCACCTAACGGTGGAAGCTTGGCCTACCTACAGCAGGACGAGAACGGCTACGAGTCAGATAAAAACAAGATCTACGTCTACGACCTCAACACCCAGAGTGTCGCCGTCCTCAGCGAGAGTTGGGACCGGTCCCCAGATTCAGTTAGCTGGTCAAAGAGTGGAGATGAATTACTACTGATCGCGGAGGAGTACGGACGATATAGGCTGTGGGCACTCCCCGCTACAGCAAGCTATGCCGAAACACCGAGCGCGCTTACTGCGGCAGAGCAGGGCTCAGTAAGCCTGGCGGCCCCATTGTCGGATGACGAGCTACTTTTATCAACCACGAGCTTTGTGTCGTCAACGGGGTTTTCAAAACTCAATCTGAGCAGCGGGGTGGTTACTACGCTTTTAGATCCGAATAGCGTTGATGCGGAGCTGAGGGGGCTTTCGAAAAGTTCCGTTGGAGAATTCTGGTACCAGGGCGATGCTAGCAAGGTTTGGAGCATTTTGGAATAGATTTGATATGGGTTCTTTTTGGCTGACCGGTGTGGGCGGATTCAGGTACATGGATGGATCATCAAGCCGGAGGGCTTTAATGAGTCGATAAAGTACCCTATTGCGTTTCTAATCCATGGCGGCCCTCAAGGCTCGTGGGCAGACGCATGGAGCACGAGATGGTCTCCGAAGCTTTTTGCCGAGCAAGGGCATGTGAATCTCCGATCCTATTTCTTCATTTCAGAGGCTAACTATTTGAAGTTACGTATCTATTGCTATCAACCCGACTGGAAGTACGGGGTTTGGACAGGAATTTGTGGATGCCATTCAAAATGACTGGGGTTAGATACTCATATCAATTGACCTGATCTGATCTGACCCTGTTGATATTAGGTGGTGCTCCATATGTGGACCTTGTTAAAGGCTTTGAATATGTCCTGGAAACATACCCCTTCCTGGATGCAGACAGGGCCGTTGCCCTTGGCGCTAGCTATGGGGGATACATGGTAAACTGGATTCAGGGTCATGACTTTGGGCGAAGGTTTAAGGCCTTGGTAGGTGGCATCCTCCACTATCAGGGGACCAGATCTGCTAACGGTACCAAGGTTTGTCACGACGGCGTATACTCAACTTTGAGCGAGATGGGGACGGACGAGCTCTGGTTCACCTATCACGATGTTAGTTATATGATCCCCTACTGATTGGTATTTGAGGCCTCCCAGCACTGGCTAAAACCCTTGACAGTTCAACGGGACCCTCTGGGATGACCGCGAAAACTTTGAGCGCTGGGACCCGGTGGCCCATATTGTCAACTGGTCGACCCCCGAACTGGTGATCCACAGCGATCTCGACTACCGTCTCCCTGTCTCGGAGGGTCTCTCTATATTCAATGTACTCCAGCTCAGAGGCGTTCCGAGCAGGTTTTTGAACTTTCCGGATGAAAACCATTGGTACGTCACATCCTCTTGCTTGTCCGGTATGCGATCCCTCGGAGGTGTGCTAACTACAGTAGGGTTCTGAATCGTGAGAATAGTTTAGTGTGGTATAGGGAGGTTATTGGGTGGATCAATAGGTGGATTGCGGAGGTATAGATGGGATAGGAGATATGTAGGGGTGGCAGATATGTCGAATGAAAGAGGAGACTGGGTGGGTGGGTGGGTTTAGTGCCGTTCTATTTATCACATCAAGGCTCTTTCCTGTTCTTTTGCGCTTGTTGTCGGATGAAACCGGGGTCTGGGTTCTGTCGAATTTACTCAACGCGCTCTATTTTCGTTGTGTAGTAATTTGTTCAATTGAAGGTGTGAGAAAAGTATTAATTCGGGTAGCTCATGAGGTGTGCCTTTTGGAGTGCGTCATGCAGCTTTCAACGCTTCTACCAAGTTGGTGACTCGCTTTATGGGATATTCGCACGTAGCATTTGCCGAATTCTTTCTTAGTCATCGTGGTAGGAAGCCTTGACCCAATCTTGGACTTGTATCGAACGAATAGTATGGCCGAGTGATATTTGATGACGGAGGAAACAATGATTCCCCGTTGTGGTTGCTGGTAATTCATGAACTCTTCTCTCTGTCGGATGTGGTAGTGAGGAGAAACGGCAGTGTCACTGAAACACCAGTAAACTCCCCTCTGCCCCGAGGTGTCGGGTCTTAGCTTCATATGACGCGGCACTTTTCCCACCGTGTACTCTCGGAAAATCGGGGGCCGAAAACACCCGCGAATATATATAAAAAAAAGGATGATAACAAATAGTGTACTGTCTCTTGCTAATTGTTTTTTCGTTACAATTTCCTATTGTTTTTAATTCTAAGAACAGTAACCCTATCTGTAAGCGAGAAACACAAGGCTCCCCGGCCTGTTGGGTTCAGATTATCTCTTATCCTAACATCTGTACCCCCAGCAACAAACCTCTCGTAGTACGCGACCAACGACCGATACTGATTATTGATGATGACCCAAGCCACATACCCCCCGTCCAGACCTTCCGTCCAGGACTCCGCATACCTCCTCGGCGCTCCCACCGCCCAAAAGCGGTCCAGCCGGTCATTAAGGCGCTCCAAAGCAGCGGGCAGCCGCCTCGAGTAGTAAGAGGAGTAGAGCCTCCAGTACGCCCTCTGCTCGGACCGGTCGCTGCTGGTCCTGCCCGGGTGGTTGAGGAGGTCGTCGTGTTCTTGGACGGGCGCACGCATGTCGTCGAGGATGCCCTCGAGGATGCGTTTTGTGGGGCGTAGGTCTGGTGCCTGGCGGTATGCTAGCTTCCACTGGTGGGAGGTCCATTTGTTGAGGTGGTCGGTGGGGCCCTGGATGTCGCCGGTTGGGAGGAAGGGTAGCATTGGGTTTATTTGTGCTGGTGCTGGGGCGTTGGGGTGCTGGTTTGTAGAGGGCTTTTGGTGTGCCGGCGGGAAGGGGAATTTAAGCATTGGGAAAGGACGCCACGTCTTTCTATCATGAGGCTTTCTTTAATACTATCCGTTGGAGTTGTCTCGGACCAGTCCCGATTGGGTTTGGTGTCGTTAACTAATTAATTAAACCGGTGAATATAGTATTGAGAGCGGGTTCCGGTGATTCTATTATGCAAACCTAGCAGAACAACCTAGAATAAATCTTCTTACCGCAGGACGAACAAATTGGCGGGGGAGGCAGGGAATGTAATGAAAAAGCTTGGTAAGGACGGTGCCGATCATCGTCGTGGTGTTGGCGCTAGCTAGTCCTGTAGACATCCTACCCGGTCGTGTCATTACTGACTGTGTCCGGGTTGTGGCGAAAGTCACTGAGCTCCTTCGAGCTTCGCTTTAGTCCCCCTATAGTATTGCGTAACCAACCTGTTCTGCTGCCAGGCCAAAGCCCGGAAGATCAAATCTCAAAACAGTCGAACGCCGACCAGGTCGAGTGATAACCGGTGACGCCACACCACCGGCAGATAATCGCCACATGGGTTGTTGTTGGATAGGTCGAAAGGGATTGTGGGGTGGGTTAATTCAAGACACATAGCTCAAACGGCAGCTACGTGTAATATTAATTTTATTAAAATGGGACTTGTGAGGGTTAGGGCTGTGGGCATATCTCAACAGTATTTGTCGAGTGAGTGCGTGTGAGTGATAGTCGTGATATTATGAATTCAGTTCCTTTCTTTTGTTAAGGGTTAAAGTAGGGTATGTAATTGAAATTAAACAAATATGCAGCAAACTAATAATATACAGCAAGCGCACGCATCTCTATACCAACATCCCAAATGAACTCCAAACACCATGATCATTGACCCCCCCCGGGGGCCCCGAACACCGGCCTACCTAGTATAATATACAAAATCTACACCTCCACGTCCACCCTCCCCCTCCCCTCAATCTCCACCCTGTTTTTCTCCCTCTCCCTCTCCCTCATCTTCACCCTCCTGTCAACCCTCTCCCTCACCCTCTTCAGCTCCTCTCCCCTGGGCTCCCACGTCAGGTCCCACTGAAACATCTCCGGCAGCTTCATCTTCCTCTCCTGACAAATCTTGTAGTAGCTCGTGAGCAGAAACGGCTGCATCAAACTGGGCATCAAGTCCCTGGTACTAAACAGCACATCGCGACTCCCCATCAACCTCCCCATATGCTCCCTATACCCCCCGCTCCTATCCCACATGAGCATCCCGGGCATCAGCTGCCTCCTCGCCCCCGGCCTCGCCTCCCACACCCTATCCCCATCCCCACCCCCCGTCAAGGCATCCGCCAGGTCCCTCGTCCGACTAAACAAATGTATCCCGCTCGTAGCCCTCGGATTACACTCGATCGCGACCAGCCTCCCCTGGCCCTCCCCTCCCGTCTCTATGAAATCGCACGCCACCTGCCCGCTCACCCCCTCGCCCAACGCCGCCGCAATCGCATCCACATACGCACGGATGCGCGGGTGCTCCACGCTCGTGAAGAAGACCGCCGAGCTCCCGTCGATCGTGTCCTGCACGGGATACACGGCGGAGGCGCGGACCCTCCCCGCGCGCACCACCGCGTAGCTGCAGAACCGCCGCCCCGACAGCCATTCCTGCGCGATGTAGTGGTTCGCGTCGTCGACGTCGGCGTCGACGCGGTCGGGGCGGCGCCCCGGGCGCAGGCGGTGCACGTTTGCGCAGGCGCGGCCAAAGACGGGCTTTAGGGCGAGGTCGCGGGAGCGGTCGAGGGCCGCGACGTCGGCGCGGGTGCGGCACAGCCAGGCTTGTGGGGCGTCGAGGCCGGTGGAGAGGAGGAAGCGCGTGAACTCCCATTTGTTGTGGAGGGTGATGAGGGTTTCGAAGGGGGGGGCGAAGAGGCGGGGGAGGATCGTGGGGTCGTTGCTGGAGGCGAGGTAGAAGATTTCTTCGTGCATGGGGATCACGAGGTCGATGTGGGAGTCGGTGATTGCGGAGGAGACGGCGGAGAGGTAGGAGGCGGGGTCGACGTGCGGGGCGGGGACGTGGTAGGATCGGTGGACGGCGCGGGAGAAGCGGCAGACGTGGTAGTGCATGGGGTCTACGACGGTGACGGTGTGGCCGGCGAGCCGAAGCTGTCGGGCGAGGTCTATGGATACGGGGAAGCGGCCATTGGTTAGGAGGATGTTGAGCGGCGGGGAGGAGGGGGGTACTGTCAATGTCGGGGTCGAGGGTTTTTGGTGTTTGTTTCTGTGCGGCATTCCGATTCGAATAGTTGCTTTTTTGATATATGCATGTAGCTATGGGGGGGGGAGATATGGCGGGCGGGGGGGGGGCAATGATTCAAATTTATGACCGCTGGCCACACACAATTAACGTTGGCGTGCATGATGAAATTTTGACGTGGCGCTGATCATTGACGTCCGGGGTTGAGGGTTTTACGTCATTTGGAACTATTGCTATTATTTGAATTATTAGAATGTGGTGGGCTAACTGTTTGGGGGTTATGAAATTACTTGGCGGGTGATTTGATTGGCTGGGTGGGGTTCTGCCAAGAGAGAGATCCCGGGAGTGATATTCAGTTAATTAATTAATTAATTGTATATATTCGCACGTGCATCTTGTGTCATCCAGGCACGCAAACAGGATTGCTGTGGGTATGCTAAGGAGCTGTACTGGTACATGTAAACTTCGGTTTCATGGGGCCCCCCAACTCTTGCAAAATTTGGGGGTCTACTTCTATAATGGTACTAGCGCCTAGACTAACTGTACGTGACATTTTCTCAGATCTCCCTACAAGAATCCCAATTCCTCCCACGCCACAGGATGCCCTCCAAATGAGGTTGTTCGATTTCTATTACCCCGTGTAACTGCAATGTGTCCTTCGCAGCTAAAGTCAAAGTGTTCGTTCAAGTGGTGATTAATCTCTCCCCAGTCCCGTCTCTGGTATCAAAGTTCTACTATAATTCATTAACGATCATGACTTTCAACGGGCCTACCGCCCAAAGACAGCTGCAGATATAGATGTTTAGTGGCTTTGGTTAGTTAAGCAAGCGAGCAATTGCGGCTACATCTACTCCCTTCTTACAATTCTGGTTTAAGATAGATATAGTCTATAGTCTATCAGTGTACTGATACAAATCATTCCACTAGTGGATACGAGTGGGTTAGGGTTATCACAGACTACATTGCTAATGATCACAGAACCACAAACTACAAAACTCAAATTGATATCATTGGTCTAAAATACAAAAAACATCTACGGGTAAAAGATTCTCCTCAGCTCCTCACATGCCTCTCTATATACCCCCTCAGGCCTTACCTCCTCGTCTCCCCCCACCGGCCACGGGCTCTTATCCCACGCGTGCGCCGTCCCCCGCACCATCCGTCCCCCCACCTTCTTCCCCACCCCCCTCAACCGCCCTCTGAACCGCTCCCCCTCCGCTAGCAGCTCGTCCCACTCGCACGTATACAGGAGCACCTCCCCCGGCAGCCCCCTGCGCAGCACCTCATCCCCCGCCACCCCGGGGCTCAGCAGCGGATCATCCATCCGCACGCTCGCAGGCGGGTACAGATAGCTTGCGTCGAAGAGCTCCGTAAACAGCCTCGGCAGCTCCTTATCCGGACGCGTATTTGTCCCGCGGCGCACCTCCCGCGCCGCCGTAAAGTCCGTACTCGGATACCATGCCACCACAGCCTTCACCCCACCAGCACCAGCGCCGCCACGCTCGCGCAGGGCAGCATCGAGCCGCAGCAGCGTGGTGAAGGCCATGTTCCCGCCGGCGCTGAAGCCACTGACGCCGACGCGCTCGGGGTCCACGCCGAGCTCCCCCGCGTGCGCGAGGAGATACAGGATTGCGTCTGCGCCGTCCTCGACGGCCGTCGGGAACGGGAACTCGGGCGCGAGCCGGTAGTCCACTGACACGACCACGGCGTGGACGTGTTCTGTGAGTGCTGCGGCCCAGCGGGCGTCGTCGGTCGCGCGGCCGAGCGTGAAGCCGCCGCCGTGGAAGTTGATGATGGTTGGGTATCTGGTTGCGGGGTCGCGGGCGGCGTAGCTGGGCGGCGTGTAGAAGACTAGCGGGATGGGGCCTGCGGTTGCGGAGAGTGTCGACGGGATGGTGTGGGTGAAGGTGGGGGGTGGGGGCGGTGGGGGGGAGAGGCGGTGGAGCGCCATGCCTGCTTCCATGAGGGTGCGCCAGAAGAGGGCTTCGGCGTGGAGGGTCCACCGGGGACGAGGCATTGTGGTAATGGACGTCTTCTTCTTCTGAATAGTTTTGGGGCAGGCATCGGGGAGGTAGAGTTTGGGGCTGTTTGAGGGATGAAGTAGAGTAAACTAAACTAAAGTAAAGGGAAGACTCGAAGGACCCTGACCCTGAGGGGAGTATCAAGTACTACGATGATGGTATTAATTAATTAATGAAAATGAAGAAGATGATGATCATGATGTCAATGTTTGGTAGGTGGCTTGGCGGAGATGATGTCATGCGAGTGATGATCTGTGATTGGTGAGAAAGGGCCGTGAGGTTCCGAGTGCCTGAATCCGTAGTCTTTTTAGGAGCTAGAAGACAGCATATATATCTTCGGCGCCAAGGACCCAAAGTAGACTACAGCTATGGGTAAGGTTTTTTGTAGAAGCATATTGAGAAAAGTTGATCCTATTGGCCCGCGATCTAAACCCTATTTTTAGACCACTGCTCCTACAAAAGTCTTACCCATAGGTATATGTATTAATAAGGAGGATATATTTAATAGGCCCTTTGCGCAAACAGAGCTGGCCATGGCTCTAGGTTCTAATTGTATGATATATTGGTTGGGGTAAATCAGTACTTTGCGCAAAGGGCTAGGGTTAGTCTGTCAATGCTGACCCCCGTATAATAGAGGAATTAGCTCTAACAGTGTATTTTGTTATCTGGGCAATCGTTTCTGCTGAGCTACTTGTACTCTTGTTTCTAAAGACACTTGTTCTTAGCAAGACTGTACTATATAAAGAGCTTTTCTCCTTTGTATCAATCATCATTTCGATAAAATACTAGAGTTCCCACACGAAGACTTGCTTCCGCTAGAGTATTTCACAGATAACGTGATAAACTGTTTGGTTTTCAGAGTTTATTTTATCATACCATTAACCAGATTGATGTTGGCCAATGGGGAGAACTTTTAAATTTGCCTCCGGTAACTATCAGGTTTAAAGTGTCAATAGTCGCTCTATTAGAGCGTTTTAGCTCACTCGACCTTTCTATTAAAAGATTTTGTTCATCATGTGTACGTCTGACCAATACTTCACTTGTTTTAGCCACATCTACAATTGCATGTTTTTTCTTAGCACCTCGACTATTTAACAGGTGAGCTTAATTGAACGCTCTGCCCGTGAGAAACAAACCTTAGGAGATAAAGAACACCGGACCTGTCATTTAGAGGGCTTTTGGTTTGACTGGTGGTGGTTTCTGCTCCCAAAACTATGAAAAGCATTGTACTCATAAATTTATACTTGACCCTAACCTTGAGACACTGGGCTACAATTCAACCACTATCTACCGCATTAACTGGAATAGAAGGCCGGTTACACAGGAGGTCGAAATTCCCATATTTGGCTGCTTGTCCTGAATACGCCCCCTAATCTCCCCTCACTTCGACGTCTTGTGTGGCGGGCCTTCTATTCCAGTTAATGTGGTATTGCATACCGCATAGAGATGTGGCTTGTGTGGCATGCAATAGCGGTTGTGAAACGTGAGTAACTGAGATGATCATTTCCGCTAGCGCTAATGTGCCCATGTTTAAAACCTAACCCTGACGAGGCTGCGGTTTTTCGTGCTTTAGGCTCTAGCTAAGGCTGAGGCAAGGCGCAGCCAAAAAGAAAATATTCACAGAACCAATTAGCATTAAACACTTTTGCAGCTGAATTCAATGTGAGACAAGAGGCTCCTCACCTCCTCCCCAAAACCCCCCCGAAGCCCCAACTTCATCGACACCACTTTGCAATATTGTTATATGAAATTAATACCCCCTATTCAACTTAGCTACCACCTCTGGTGAACTCGAAAAGAGGAGAAACGGCTAACTTCTGTACGCATTCAATCAATCACAATGAAAGAGCTAAACGGAGGCGCCTCGGAGGGTGAAATCCCGAAGGAACCGACGGATGACCTTGTTCACAGCCAATTGCAAAATGTACGCTTAGCTATCCTATATCTTTCGGTAAATTCACCTCCTACCAATTCTCTCTCTCAGACATCTGAGAACCTTCTCAAAGTCAGAGCTAGATATCTCATATCTTAGCTGCCTTAATTATCCATAATGAAGCTCACCTGCTAACAAGAACCTTACCTCAGGCACCGTTTACCTCAGCCACTACCTTTTATTCTGGGAGAGTTCGTGGGTCTTCTTATCCCTAACACTGGCATTCCTAGTAACCTAAGAAAAAGGCATTTACAACTAACACTGCGCACTCTACAAACCAGACCTCAAGTCCTCCTCGGTCTACAGTAGACTGTAAAAATGCCGAGCATCTAATGGCACGGCTCTGGCATTATTCAGCATACGTATGTCCCTTCTTCATCATTCGTTTGTTCAACATAATAAAAGTAGGTGCTGACCCCAAAACACCATATTAGGCCCTGCCCCAGAGGCAATGGATACTATTAATGGTGCTTGGTTCTTTTCCATTTGCAACCGCTTATCCAGATACATCTTACCCCGCTGAACGCGAGGACTCTGCCCCAATTACCGACAGCGCTCTCCTTCTCTTTGTTCCGCTTGCTATAGCTCTCACTATCACCCTCTATCTTTCCGAGTTTTGGAAAACAAAAAAGTTACCCGAGCAACCGCCAGAACTACCTGCCCCAGTTGGGTGTTCGGTTGAAATGACGTGGACTGAATCCCAACGGAATCTAGTCTTACATGGACCGGCCGTCGTTTGGCTCGCGTTGTCAATAGTTATCCTGGTTCTGAAGGGGGTCTCCTGGAAATCTATGGACCCCCCCGACGAATGCAGTGTTCTGAATCCAGACGTTGCAGGACTTGGTGTTCGAGTGAGCTTGTGGGTTCCGGCAGTGATAGTAATGTTGATAGCAGTTTTGGGCCACTTTCATGCAGAGGAGACGGGTGTTAAGGGGGTTACTGTTACCCTGCTGGTAGCCCAACTAATATATTCCTGGAATCTCTGGACGAAGAAACTGAGCCCCGCGGATAGATTAGTTGGTTCCATGATCTTGGACTGCTTGACTTTCATCACTCCGATCACTTTTTCCATGAAAGAATGTCTTGCAGCCAGACAGCTCATACGGATAGGCCATGCCGTCCAGTTCTTTTCAATGGGAGTCCTTGTGAAGGTTATGACGATGTTTCATCGTGCCAGCTCATACCGGGATCAGGATCTTCATTTACCTGCTGGGACATGTCCTTGCTTTGAGGCATACTGGTGGGGCCCGTTCAACTCTTGCATTGGTGCATCGGCAACATTTTGGATTTACTTTGTCTCGAAATTCGTCGTAATGATTCACGGGACATGGTTATGCTTCTGGCACATGGATCACTACGATGCGGCGGAAAAGTCAGCTCGCGGGGATCGGAACACCAATATTAAAGATATGGCGGAGACTGTATACGATTCCATCCCAGCGACCGCGTTCACCAAGTACCGAGAGTACATAGCCATCGCTATCGTTTCAATGGCCAACATCGAGTTGACCCTTTCAGGATTTGATTTGCCTGGCTCCAAAGATATAGGCAGTTGGGGCCAGACTGCACAGATGCTTGTTTCCGCTGCCACAATCTCTTATTTCACATACGGATTCTACTCCATGTGGAAAGAAAAGAATGTTGAGCGGCGACAAAAAGTCATTCGTCAGTGCAGTACGGGCACATTAGTGCCAGAATTGGAAATCCACCGATGCCCCACTTGGTCTGCTTGGATTCAAACCCTTCACCCTATTGTCCGAAATCATCATCCATTCGGAATCTTAAAACTACGAGCTACAGATCATTGTCGAATTCAATATGGGGCTGAGGGATGGAGGGAGATCAAACATGACTGCCGAAAACGGAAGGATCTAACTCCGAAGGAGCTAGGTGCTGAGCTTCTTAAGGAGGCAAAGTTCGGCGACGAGAAAACCATTAGAGAACTATTGGAAGATGGAGCAAGTGTTTGCGAGACCGACGATGATGGAAATACAGCTCTCATTATCGCCTCGATAAATATGCATTTTGGGGCGGTGAAACTCCTGCTACAATATCATGCCAGCGCCTACGCCCAGAATAAAAACGGGAAAACCGCACTTCAGGCGGCACTAGGTGGTGATTCTATAATAAACAAAGATGTCGTTGCTCTTTTGCTGCAGATCAGTGACATCACCATTCAGGACACCCGGGGGTGTACAGCACTGCATGACCTTTTTGCCAATTACGCAGGACCCGGTCGCTTAAGCATAGATGAGCAGATCGAGTTAGTCAACATTGCAATACCGAAGGCCAGCAAGGCAGCAAGATGTATACGGAATAATGATGGGCAAACTGCACTATTTGCAGCAGTCGATCTTACGAATTCCTTCGGCGAAAAGTATTTACCGATTTCAAGGCTCTATTCGGAAGAATCAAGCGAGTTTGAAATGAAAATACAGGACGGGGAGGGGAACACTGTGCTGCACAGTACTGTTAGCAAGATTTCCAGGATTTGGGAGGGTTCTGGAGTGCCATACGGGGAGGATATTGAGTTATTGGAACTGCTAGTGGAGAAGGCTGGCAACGTCACGGAGATATTTTTATTACAAAATAACCTAGGGGATACCGTGCTTCATGAGGCCACTAAGGTTATATTGGCGGGCGATATTTGGCCAGGGGTGGTGAAGCTTTTGTTAAAGAAGACTAGCAACCCTGCAATACAGAACAATGAGGGGAGGAATGTACTCCATTGTGCTATTGAGGATATTTGTGTGGATTGGGGTGAATATTTGGATGATTCAAGTTATGCGAAAACTGCTCTTAGGGTCCTTGGGCTTTTATTAGAGAGGCTCGATAGTTCTGTATTGTCGGCGAAAGATAATAATGGGGACACTGCGCTGCACTTGGCTACCCTGGGTCTTAGTCTATATTCCCCCCCGGCGCGCGAAGTTATACGGAAGTTGATTGAAAAGACCTGCGACTTCGAAATACAGAATAAGCACGGGAAAACCCCACTCCATTTGATTATTGACGAGATCTCTAGTCTGGAACCTGATGATGACGAGTACCTCATGGCGCTAGAGCTATTCGAGTTAATGTTAAAGAAGGTCGGCAATACCATGAGACTGGCACAGGATACCGAGGGGAATACCGTGCTTCATTGCGTTATTCAAGCTATCAGGAAGGGCATGGGTAGAAGAAGGGGTGGTCGCTGGCCGTGGCTAAATATAGTAAAGCTTTTGTTGGAGAAGACTAGCGACCGTTATCTGGAAGCACAGAACAAAGAAGGGCTGACCGCACTTCATTATGCTCTCGAAGCCATGAACGAGCTGCCGGGCACCGGAAGTGACGACGAGCGTGACGACGAGCGCAACGGTATTCTCGAGGTCATCAGGCTTTTATTAGCAAAGGCCCCCGAAATGACGATTTTGATAGGGAGTGGTATCAGAAACGATGTACTACACCATCTAATTACAAAATCACCTATTTTGGATGGTTGCGAGGGTTCCGACGTGAGAAGGCTTTTACTAGAGAGTGCCGCAGACCTGGATACAGTGAATAGGAAGGGTAGTATTGTACTACATTCAGCCGTTAAAAGGTTAGCGGAAGCTATAAGGGGAGGATCCGAAGACCGGGTTGGTGTCTTCTTCGAGGAATTTAAGATAATAGTGGGGAAGACGAGTGTGACTGCGATATTTACACAAGATAACCGGGGAAACACTCCGCTACACTATGCCGCCTCCGGTGCTCCGCTGCGCGGCGGTATGTGGCAAAATGTAGTTAAACTTTTGTTGGAGAAAGTCACTGTGCCACGTCGCACAGCGGATCCCACGCGCACGGCTATAGTAGGGGGACGTTTTAACATCGATGGAGCCCTCGAAGTATTAAAGATTTTACCAGATGTAAGCGACTTTTCAGAAAAGGAGGGCTATCAGAAGGGCCTGTTGTCACTCTTGCAGAGATCAAATGACCTTGCAATCAAATATCGCGGCAAAACCTTGCTACACCACTACCTATCCAAAATGTCAGATTTGGATGAGAAGGTGGTAAGGCCTTTGTTGGGTGTCTGTGACCTTTCAGCAAAGGACGAGGGTGGTCACACTGCACTACACATTGCAATGGCAAACGAATGTTGCAATATAAACGTCCTTAACCTTTTGTTGAGGGAACCCAGTGATATTACGACTACGGACAGTCAGGGGAGAACTTTACTGCACCACTATATCTCTAGGATCTTGTATTGTGACCGAGAGGTGTTAAAGCTCTTGTTAGAAAAGATCGATATCTCGGCACAAGATAATCGAGGATTAACGGCACTCAACTTGGCGATCGATAATCTATATTACGACGAGGGCGTAATGGCCTTACTGCTGGGAAAATTCGAGTTGGTCAATTATTTTACAATGAAGGGAGCTGCGGAAGACATTGTTCTACATCTTTCTGTTCGCGGGCGAGCCTTTAAACACAATACCTTATCCTCGCGTGATACAACCACCGAAGTTACGGCCTTGGGATCTCGGGGAAAAGTGACCGAACAGTACGACGGTATTTCTCACCATCCAAAATCTATAAAAGGGGTCGATGGGTACAACTACGAAAATTCACGGTTCATTTCAATTGAGAAGGACATCGGCATCACCAACCCATACACGGAGGGACGACATTTTCAAGCTTTAGCTAGTAAGATAGATTTTGAGAAAACGGATAATTCTCTCCTTGGTAGGTCGAAAGAGAATCCCTGCGATAGTCTTACCTATAAATCAGATCAATCAATTACTCCGCATATCTCCTCCGACAGCTTCAAGAAGGCCGTAACGGCATTGCTTACGGAAACGTCGCCCGAGAACCAACGTGCTGCACTGACGATGAGACTGCAATCTGAGCTTTATGACATGATTAAGCTACTATTCACATGCAACCGATACTTGGAAATAAAGGACGAATATGGCCGAGTATTACTTCGGGCCGCATTGGTTGATCTATTCAGGGGTGCAAAAATGATGGGACTTTTACTGGATAACTGTGTTAATTTCAATACACAAGACGAAAATGGGAGGGTCTCGATTCGAAACCCTATCTCTTCCCGCGCAGCGGACCTGGTAGGCGTCTTTATGAAGAAACCCGCGAACACACCTAGTACAAATACCAATGGCCAACCACCTGGCCCATCGGGAATTTGGGGTAACCACCCGTGTATCTCGGACAATTCATACCAAATAATTCTTCAATCAAATGAGTCGCGAAAAAGAAAGCGCTCATTAACTGCTAAGGGTAGGCAATCAGAACACCAACCCACTTCTAAATGCTAACGCATACGTGCAGATATCAAGTGGAATGTTACCAGAAAGGAAGAATAGTATCCTCAACAACTAAAGTACTACAAACCTCAGGGTGGAGATGAACGATGACTGAATGAAATATTGCATATTAAGGAGCGCATATTATAAGAGCTATGTATTCACTAGCTATGTACATACTGGTGTAGGGGATAGTTTTTTTTTTTTTTTTTTTTTCTTTCTCTATTTAATTTGTGTTTATTTGCGTATATTTTACGTTTACCACGCACTTTCCTTTCCTTTTCTTTCCTTTCCTACCTCTATTTCTTAGGGCTTATGAGGTTCCCCTCAGCGTAGCTTTCTAGGAATATTGTTTATATAGCTCTCACTTTGGTTGTAACTTCTTGGCATTAGTGGGTGATGGCTGATGACGGGAGTCATTGTGGCTACTCATGTTGTTTCCACCAGACCCATCCCTCCACTGTCTTCAGGGTCTTGGGTAATCGCTCAGCATCCCTGAAAATCCTGTGGGCGATTGTTTACCATCTATCAAATGGCCCACAGTCAGTTTAATCCTAGGCCTAAAAAGCGGTGGTTTTCCCTCAATATATAACCTAAGAGATCTGGACCTCGGAATGGCATATCAGATTTATGAACAATTACTTATGTTCCCAGATGTAATCAGGACACGGTATCTCATGTATATAAGAAGTCCTATTCATCCTATTTTATAAGCCAGGACCTCCGACGCAAAAATCGTACAAAGCTACCCCTACGAGCCACAACGAGACCTGCTTTCTTGATCTTGCTGATCATCCGAATCCTCCGCCGGCAACTGCATCTCCAACCACTCAATCTCCGCATCAAGGTTACCTTTGAGCTCTCTCGCCTCTTCAAGCCTCCTCTCAAGTTCCTCCTCTTCCATCCAGACCCGAAACTGCTCAGCCACCCTCCTCCCAATAACCCCCACCATATCTGCCCGAACCCCCACCTCGGCCGCCACAAGCTTTCTGAGAGCCTCGTTGTGCAGCCGCTGGTCTTCCACTATGGCGCGGTGCGTCTCACGCCACAATTCTAGTAGGTCTTCGTCGGGTGGGTTGGTTAGGGTGGCTTCGACGCACTCAAGAGCCAGGTGGTGTGGCGGATGAGGAGGTCTTGCTCTTGGCGGTGTATTTTGTGCCAGGCCTTGCGGAAGGCAGCAAGGAGGTCGGATTTTTGGGGTAGTGACCTGGAGGAGCTGTTGGTGGGGTCGGTGGTGGCCATGGCGGCGCGGGGTAGATACTCTAAGTTGCGGGCTGGGGACGGTTAATGCGAGGAAAATCCCTTAGTCATCATATAGCAAATTAACCTATTCAAGATATTTCTCACAATTAATGGTTCTAGCGCAGAATCTCAGGAATAGCGAATCGAACTAGACTAGAATATTAGACTTCGGATTGGTCAAATGCCTATTGAGCCTCAATCCGACAAAGCCAAAGCGTAACTTTCAGTCGTCTTGACCAATAGGTAAGTGGTGTTTCAGCCCAGTCCGATTCGTTCCTGAGATTCTGCGGTAGAGCACATACATCTCATATGCTCAATAGGGAAAAACACGAGGGACAAGGAAACAGTTATTTAAGTAGCTATCTAGGCTATTAATACCGGTACCTTATAGCTAGAGACTTCAGTCTATCTAATCTTTCAGTACCCAATTCATCGATCTTCCATCTCGATCTCAGACAATAAGTATATACTATTGACGATACGTTGCTTTCTTTGCACTCCTATCAATTTCCTAATCTAAGAGCTGCCTGTACCTCATAACCTACATAATCACAGTGAATGTGGTGATAACCGAAAGAATTGAAAGAAAGTGGGAAAAGATCAAAAATGCACCAAAAAGAGAAAAGAAAGGAAGGAAGGAAAGGAATGATAAAATAAAATAAAAATAAAAAAGAAAGTGGCCCCCTCTTCTAGCTACCTCAAAATCAAGGAATAGATCTTACTGATGTATGACGAGAAGTAGGGTATTCTCTACAGACCTCATCACCCGCCATGCCTTCATGCACTTTGCCTCCAATTCGTCACTCGGAATGTTGAGCTGCATCCAATTTGCCTCTAATAGGAACGACGCCTCATTTCGCACCAATTCTCGGATATCGTTAAGTTGGGATGCAAGAACCCGTGCATTTCGTTTCTCCTCCGCCTCGGCCCAGTTTATTCGAAATCTGGCTGCTCGTTTTGCCTTTCTGTACGTTATCTCAAGATCTTTGACTTTTTCGATCAGTTTCGCAACGTGGTTGAAGAGGACCCATGCCCTTTGAATCTCTCCAATACGATCCAGAGGGTCACGTATGTTTAGGGCCATAACAATACGTTTAACGTAGGCAATTGTCTTTCCCGCCTCTGTTGTACGAAACTCGCGGCGCAGTTTCAGTACCTGTCTTTGCTTTCTAAAAGCACGTTGAAGAAAAACTGCAGCTGCTGAAGTTCTTTGCTCCGGGTCAAGTAGGCTCAAAGAGAACTCAATACGATGGAGATTCCCGTACACCTCCTGCATACTCTGCCTCAGTCCCAAGGAATCGTGTTGCCGGAGCAAATGGAAGTTCCCTTTGGTCAAGAAACAAGTATTCTCGCTAACCTTCCCCCGCATCTCTAATAGCTTCTCCCACCAAACCTGCGCATATTCAATACCCGACATCTTCCCTTTACTTATACTATACTTCGCCCTGTTCCTGGACTCTTTGTATAGCCTTTCAACTGTTTCACTCAAAAGATGAATTTGAATGCCAAGGGTAAAGAACAAAAATCGACGGCGAATTTTCTCTGTTCTATCCCAGGAAGAAGAATCGACAACCTCTGCACAGATGCCCCTAATAAAGGCCAGTGCCCGTCCTTGAGGACTGTCGAAAAAAGCGCGCCGCTTGAGAATGATTGGATGCCTGGACCTCCACATATGTTGGATTATAATAACCGACGGTTCGATATGACCATAATCCTTGAAGCGATGAACATCATCAACGTTTTGGCTTTTGGCAGTGGTGTTCCCCGATTCTAACTTAGAGTTCAATTCCTCAAATGACTTTTTTGACACCTGCATGGGCACCAGAGAAGAAAAGTAGGTTGGAGTATTTTTGGCAGCGGTGATAATCAGGGGGCGGTCTTTCCCGCCGTAGATTCTAAAGGAATCAAGGTAGTTGCGGCATAAAGCGGCAAAAGGTGTGCGGCTTTTAAAGTCTGGCAACAAAGCGAAATAAACGTTAAGCATCTAGATTCGCATGTAAAGTAAGTATATGCTATCTCTAACACAATACACAAGACTAGAGTGGGAGCACATACCCGATCTACTAGTTTCTCCACTTGAAAACGTTTGGCTTGCAATTGGATACTGATGGGACCGCGGCCGGCCTGCCAAGAATGGGTATTCAAAAGACAAGTACTAAGGAAATGAACATTGCGCCGAGCGAAGATATGTATACCCTGATGCTTGGCCCTGATTCTCCCCAAGAATTTATGCTGGAATTTTCTATTGTCATCAACCTCAAGTACAGGGCTAGGGGTCCAGATATTAATCTTCTCCACGAGGGAGCAGAAACTTTCCATAAGGAGGAGTAGGTCGGTGCGGTGGCGGCTGATAGTTATCACGTCCGGAGCTAGAGTCATCGGCGGTAGCAGTTCCTTGTAGAGTGAGACCCAGGATTGAGGTAATAACATATCGCTAGGGCTGCTCTGGTATATCTTGTATGGAATATGTATGTCAGCTGAAATGGACAACTATTGAAGTTTAAGGGCGAAAACGCTGCCAGCTAGGTTCCTACCAGGTATGTTGCCCACTTCTCGTATAGGGCGATAACTGCATGATAGGAGCGAAGGTCAGTAGAATCAGCATTGCGTATCATTTTATCCAGTGCTTTAATCGAATGTTGCCCGATTCCTGAATTACCAAGACTGGTAGAAATGGTTTGTAGAGTCTGCCAACTCTGCCACGCCTTTTCGTCGAAGGAGCCCAACTCACGGTTAAAGTTGGTAGGTGAGCTTGATGCATAGGCTGGGTACCTTCTCCAGGCGCTATAGGCCAGATTGCTTTCAAAGTTGGGTTTTAAACCTGATAGTGATACATGATTTAGCGACTTCTTAATATAGGAGTACTATCCGATATGTACTAACCCAGGCTTTGTGCAATCTGGAGTTGTTCAAGCATCGAAGAAAGATCACATATGGTGTTCAGATTTTCCTTAAGGCGATAAAACAGTAAGTCGGCCAAGCCTCCGTAAACACCGCTATTCAGAAGACTCTTTGGCTTCCTGATCTCGTCCCATGTTCTCCTCAAAACCTCAGGTGATTGTTCCACAGATGATATATACGTTATACCAGCAATTAAGCGTTCCTGAGATCCTCGCACTATTACAAGCTGGCATTAGAACATCGTTTGGGAGTGGGTCATGTAGGAGCGTCGGGTAATTACTATTTCCGCGAAGACCCTTAATGAAGGGCTCCGGGGCTAGGTTACAAAACCGTTGGTGGTTATACAAAGGAAGAAGGCTATACATAATTGAAGCCATCCGCAGCAGGTCCTACGATACTACGGTTAGCCCCAACACGGATCAACCTCATGCCCTTGGAAAATACTTTGATCATAGTCATAAATTCTTCTTCCTTCACAACAGCTCTATGGAAAAGCTTGCACTCGGAATTATCCTTGTGGGGACCTTTATATCGTTAGATGAACTGTAAGGTCATACAATTGTAGCTGTATCCTTACCTCTATATTGGAAGCTAAGACACGGTTTGGTGTCACGGTGAAAATCTTTTGACGCTTGAGACAACTCGCTCAGTGCTGTAGTTAAGCAGCAAATAGTCCACGAAGCGACTTTCTCATCTATCAGAGTTCGAGACTTGAGCTTGGTGGTGCCGTTGCTGCCATTATATAGTATCGATGATGGGAGAACTACGAGTTCGTCGGTTTTCTTTCTCTGAATGATGCCAAGAAAGTTAAGTAGAGTTTTGGGAGGGTTTGAGTCAATTATTAGCTCCTTTGTCAGAGTAACAGCTGTAGCTATTGACTCTACTGGTAACTCGGTGACAGATATTGCTGAGGTTATGAATGCATGGGCTTTTAAGGTAACCTTGATTATAATATCAGTAAAAGCAAAGTAGCATTAGCAGTAGGGTAGCCTACAATCAAATCAAACATCTGCTTCATCCACGGCTGATCGAAGACGATACTCTCGTAGGGAATTTCATGTCCCCAAAAGCTGTCAAGATTTCCGGGCAAGTTTCTCCAGAACCGGATTATGTATGGAGCATCTGCAGTTGACAGCCAAGTAGGTTGCGGAATCGAGGTGTACACAAGTTCGAAAGGGTCATTATCAGTTCCTAACGAAAGATTGTCGTGTAGAGCTTCGATCTGTCGATGCATGTATACTTCAATCCTATCCTCGAGTGGTAATTGTTCCATACCTCCATACTCATGGCCTACGCTCCAGGCTTCTGCGAGATCACCGCGCGTAACTGCCTCCCTACACAGATCGGAGTATCTCCCTTGTTTAATTAAAAGCTTTGAGAGCTGTTCATTCATCTCATAATCTCGATAGAACTCTTCCTTTTCTTCATCGACAAGCCTTGCCATAACAAGTTCCCTATGCTCGGGTGATATCTTCCCACGTCTCATAAGCAACATGCAGAACCTGGCATAATGGCGCTGGTATGCAGGAGTTAGATCTACATTGTGTCTATGTAATAATAATTGTCAGCGATATCTATCAGGGTTTATCGTTTGGTGGGGGCTCGGCCGCATACTCGTTCAAATATAGGACCAAACTGTCAAATCTGTGGCCCCTGGACAGGACTGAAGCCGCATCAGCGAAACGTCCGCATAAAACAAAGCTGTCTGATGCCTCCTCAAATAACTCCGCCCGAATATATAGATCCGCAGCCCGTGAGAACTCCTTGTGCTTTGCAAAGATATCTATGAAATATATTAGCAACTATACGAGTGCTGGGTAATGATCTACTCACCGCCAGCTTCTTTAAACTCTCCCAGCGCTTCGTAACAACTGGCTTCACGAAGCCCTTGCTTACACTCATGAAATAACTTTGCTGCTTCCCGGAAATATTCCTCAGAGTCCTTCTCTTCCCCACGAGCCAAGAGAGACTTGGCCTTCCTCTCAGATAGTAATGCCCTTGTCAGATCGGTACCTTGTCGGTCACCAGCTCGCCTAAAGCAGAGAAGTGCCTGCCGGGAGCTGTGTCAGATACATAGATGATACAAAAAGGCTATCAAAGAGGAAGCAGACACTTTCATAGTTCTTATTTTCAATAAATTGATATCCCCTTCGCGACCAAATCTCAGGATTCGCATTCTTTCCCGGACGTAATTGCGCCAACCTCTCACGTTTCTATCGTTATAGTTGATTAGCTTGATTAAAGAGTAGCCGGTCACTTCAGGAGGATGTCAATGATCATACATTACTATCATTTGATGAGACTTCATCGACGTCGGGTTTCCAGAGTGTAAGTATGTCCTTGACGCTAGCAGCATTTCTCTCAAAGAACCACAATCTGTACTGTGCCCTAGTTATCGCGACGTAGAGTTGCTTGATTTGGACCGTCAGTTAGTATTTAAGATACTAAGCCCTGGCGAACTTACTTTTAATTCTGAGCAAAAGGCCTAGGTTTATGCATAAATATATTAATATCTTTTTCAAACAAAAAGCGCCTCACGGCCGGAGTACTAACTACTCACCAGATGCTTGACAGGATCGAAACCGCCTGATTGAGCGGCACGCCACGCCGTTAAACAAGGACTGGTACTGAAAAAGTCGAGTAGTAGCACGTCCTCAAACTCCATCCCCTTACTTTCAAGGATAGTCAAAACTAGAGCAAAGTCACCAATTTCATTGCGCACCTTGTCCTGTTGGGATTTGTCCCTAACAATTATTACCTGATCCGCCCCGAACTGCGCGCGATCGGCAGCTAGGTCAGTAGCACCGAACATACTACCCGAGAGTACTTCGGAACCAATGCCAACTTCTTTTATTAGCCTCGAGCTCCATAACAACTTGTCTAGTAGAGATAATACCCACCGAACATTACAGGTTTTGGTCCAGAGAACTGCCCCTCCTCATCTTGCATGAGATCAACCATTTCCGGGAAGCCTATAACTTAGCGCTGTAGTACACTTGAGAATGGGAAGAGACAGGCGTACTCTTATACAATAGCTTCATCACAGACGTTGCAACATTGAGGATCCCTTGATGTGTGCGATAGTTTTTATATAGCTTGTGCACATATGGGCTAATTTTCTTTCCGGAAGAAAAGCGCGTGTAGAGAAGACCTTTGACGTTTTCAAAGCGAAAGACGGAATCCTTTGAGATTGACTGTGCCGTATCGCCGGCTTATATGTATTCTGTTAGTACGGCAAGAGCTTCCGACACATGGCGGTCATTTCATACCGAAGTGAACGGCGTTGGGAGCCTTGACTAAGTTCAACAACAACATAATCTCAAGAAGCCTTTGGTCCTGGATCTCTGAAGATAACCTTAATGAGAATTTATACCTTCGAAATGCAGAGCAGGTTTTCACTTACCATCAATGTAGATTTCATCGAACGCGCTCTGGATTCTGCTCCGCACATCTTTGTTCTTTGACATCCGATTGAGAACATCCCTCGCCCGGTCAATATCATCGATATCGCCAAAGCCCCTTTTTACCTTCTCGTACTGTAAGTAGATATCGTACATACGATCCCTATCTACCTCGATAGGGGAAATGTTAGGTCCTTCCTCGATATATCTCTCGCGTGTTAGAGATTGGAAGTCAATCGAACGACATGCGGCCCCCTTGATGACGCCAATGATTTCCATGAACGCCAATGTAGGCGTGATTGAATTTCCCTTTACTCTGCTGGGCTGAATCTTTTCCCAGTATTGTTCGCTGAAAACTTCAAAGTCTACAACTTGACTCTTTCGGTAAAGGCGCCTACCAGGTCCTTTCTTACCAATCAGAACTTCTTGGGTTGGGAAAAACGAGAAGTCTTTTCGGTCGGAAGCCCTAGCCTATTATTAGTTAAAAGCACTTTTAGCGTAAATAAACTTATAGCTTACCTCAGAGTGTTTTCCAAGATCTTGAGAAAGTGGTTGAATGTACAGACTAGAGGGAAGTCATCTGCAAGGATAGTAAATATTGTATGGTTTACCTCCCTTTCGTCGTCACCGAGCATGAAGTTGAGGCCATTGCTGTCCCCTCCGGCGGAACCAGATTCGCAAGAATGAGTCGAAATTAAACGTTTGGTGTAATCTTTCAGTTTGTTCGACAGAACATGAGACCTGGTAAGCAAAACCTAGCCCAAGGGTTAGAGTCCAGTAGTTTCAGGGAGTTTTCTATACGGGACTTTACTTGGCGTGGCGAGTCTGCAGCCCTGGTATCCCTCGAAGCAATGTATCGCCCAAACAGCTTATATACAAGGCAGGTCGTTTTCCCGGTGCCGCTCCTGCCCTGGATCAGAGTTGAATTCGAGGCGTCTTTAACAACCTCCAGTTCTTCTTTGGCGAGGCTCAAGGGATACTCAGCTGTAAGGTTTTCGGCGCGAATGTTGCTGAATGTGGTTTGGGTAACTATGTAGAACCGGTCTAAAGCAAGAATGAAATAGAGGCTATGAGTAAATTCATTTTATGCGCATTATTGAAAAGTAGCTTATTTACTTACTGAATTTTAGGAGACTTTGACCCAGTTGTTTTTGCGACTTGTCGTCGAGTTCCAGGGTGCCCCTCAATATATCACTGTCCTTTCCATAAGTCCTCGGATAGGCCATTCCAGTTCCTTGGTCCACTTCAAAAGATCTGTGTGCATCAAGACGAACTTCAGAGTATGTTTTGTGAATCAAACGGATATGCGGTTCCGCTTGCTCAATCTAAAATATAATGTTGTTGTCAGTTAACAATCCCCAACGGGATGCTTCTATACAATCGAGGATAATGGAATGATATGATGTCCTAACCGTTTCACTCTTTCCCACTCTCCAGACTTTGAATCCCCACAATTAGAAACCCGTTCTACCCGAGAAACAAAGAAGAGAGCTTACTTCTGATCAATTGTAACAATGCCCCTTCTGCTTCGTCAAATTCGGCATCCAATTCCCAGAGTACAGCACTTTTTTTGTCCTGCCCATATGGGGCCAGGTATAGAAACCTATTAAATGAATTGAAAGGTTGACGAATTGGAGGATCGTCCCACAGACCAGAGGCTAGTTGCATGATGATAGATTCAACCATAACGAACGAACCTTTATCACATAGAACAGTTAGCACCGATCATAAGTATAGAGAGACTCTTGGATTGTATAGACCTTCTTCGTATGCTTGTTGCATATCCTCCAAGGCCTCGGAGGAAATTAGAACCCGCCACATGCCTATTCCGGGTCCAAGAAGATTGGCAAAGTGCCCGAAGTCAAGCTTCATACATGAATCCCGCTGGTTCTGATCAAAACCTGTGGATTCTCTACCAGTAGATAACTCATAACAATGTCGACAAGGAAAAGACTCACTCGCGGCCTTTAACATGCGCACTGTTTCATCCTTCTCCAACGTATAAATGGTCCCCTCAAGGGCAATCTCTGTTGACGGCGGTGAAATTCCGAGTTGTTGTAGCGCAAGAATTAAATCAGGATCCAGTCTCAACGGTTGCAATGGCCTATCAGTCGTAGGCTGCGGGTGATTTCTCAGTGCTTTTATTAGACGTGGAAGAAGAGTATCGAGGTCCTGCCAGCGGTGCTTTTGTTGGTCGATATCATGATTCCCAATACAGGACTCACATTGCTCAATAAGCCTCCTCGTCCATGCGCTGAGTGTTTGGTGGTCGTTTATCATACCGACAAACACTGAAATCCATTGCTTTACAATCCCGCCAGTTCTTCCGGAGATCAATGCTGCAAAGACCGACTTTTCGTTGAGCAATATTGCCCCTAATGTTTCAAAGGAGCGAATTCGGTACGGGAGGCAGCACTCCAGAACAGCGCTAAAGGCGTCTAGGAAACAATTGCCCAACGAGAATTGGTTGAAATCATCGCCGAGAAGTGGTAGAAGGATGCGCTCGGTGAGCTCATTGGCAAGAGCAGGTCCCAACCATGGCTTCTGTCGTGTTGTATCATTCAGGTGGTCAACTGAGTGTTTTTTGAACATGGAAAAAAATCTCGATATTCTTGAGGCATAATAGTCAAAATTAGATAGAAGCTGTAAGAATATTTCTCCGTCAGAAAACAATCGAGATAGTGACCCAGGATTATGTTCCAGCTCGACAAACACAGGGATGCAGTCGGACAACGTAATCTGATCTTTTTTAAAAATGAGGGATACAAAATCCTTTGGAAGAGCTCTTCTTCTCTTGTAAGCTGCCGACATGGCTAAAGTTATTGAGAATGTTTCTAGAGCAGGTAGTGCGATTGAAGTGATTGTTTTTCTTTCTTAATGTTGGGTAAGTTTGTGTAGACCAGCTTTTTTGAATTTTTTTATGTGTTAGCGCGATGTTTAGTTATTATGGGTTGCCTTATTATGCATGCCTTTATGGGTTGCCTGAAATTGTAGCTTATATAGCTGGCATGCATATTATGACGTTTCCGAGCTGGGTCTGCATGTCACCAAAACTGGTTGCCAAGCATCAGTCCAGCTCTAGAGGTTAGAGATCGATGCGACAGATCAAACTCCAGTCGTTCACGGACACTGGGTGGTGACAGAGACTATTGGTGAGAAACAGCCAAGCTTCTTTTTGATACTATATTTCTTATTCGTTGAAATCCCCTTGTTCGATTCGTCAACACCCAGTGTCCGTCTTCACCCCGGCCCCGTGAACGACTGTACAATGTAAAACGGGGTCGAAAAATTGGCTATCTCCTGCTAGCTAGGGATTACCTCCTTCACGATTGGTTAAAGGGCGTAGATCAGGTACGTCTGCTTATAGTAATTTTGATCTCATATGCATACCTAGCCAATTTTTCGAGTAATGGCGGTATGATAGGTAGGTGTGTAAACTTCGGCGTTTGCAGTCGATCTACTCCCATAATGTACTCGCCCGTCTTTGCCAAGGATTTTCACGTGACTCGCACTCTGAGGTTTTATTGGAGAATATCGTGGTGAACCTATGGAGAGGGTGGTCAGGTGAAAATCCTTGGCAAAGACGGGCGAGTAGTACCAGCTAGCCAAACGGCCCGAATTTCCCACAGATCTTCGGCCACGGCACCTGCCAACCGAGGCTGCCATGTGCCTCCGCCAAGACCATGCCGACTGGGAAGCCCATTTACCAAAACTTGAATTATTGAATATCTAGGTTTCTCCGCCGGCCAGCGATTTTAATTAACCGTCCCCCGTAACGATTGGTTGCAAGGCACCGACCACTCTAGTCAGAAGCGGCTGTTTTTAATAAATTTATCATTCATGCATGGCCAGCTCTTCAATAGAGACTTTGCGTCAATGGAGCCAACTCATTGTCCGGTAACCTGATTGATGCTGGTCCCATAACCTACCAATCAGACAATCGAAATGTAGAGCTGGCTCCATCTGCGCAAGGTCTCTAAAATCTCAATTATCATCCGTTACTTGATCTTTAGGACTCAAGAGCTATCCCTGTATTTAATTAAATAAATACGCTAGCCAATATATATATATATCGATATATCGCGGGGAATTCAGTCTTTGGCGGGCCTAGCACTAACATAGGACTAGCACTAGGGGGAACCTCGTAGCCAGAGAACACCGTAGTTATAAGGGAAGATCATTAAAGCCTTCAACAGTGACCACTGCTACTAGTTCTTATAAAAAACAACATGAAGCACTGGTTTTATTAGTCCGTGCTTCGACACTGTTAGGTTAAAAGATTTTGTTCTCGTAATTAGAACTGAGGTTTTTGGGCGAGTATTAGGTTCCTGGAATAGTGTGGGAAACGTATTTCCCTTGTTCATCAGTTATTTAGGCAATAATCAACTGTGTGACCACACTAGCTGTTGAGATTATCATTAATTGTGAGCCGGGGAAAATATATCCTCCTATGTAATAATTGTGGCAAGGTCTAGACCACTCTTATATTATGTCATTACTGCTGTTTGCCAAGGCTATTATTGTTATAAAAGGGCTATTAAATTCCCTCCTGTACTACAGAGAAGATATGACAAGAATTATATTCGCTGCCAGAGTCATTATTTCAAACACTAGCTGGTGAAGGTCACCGAGTGACATTCCATGATTAAGTTAGAATATACCGAGTGATCCTTTGTGATTGGATCAGGTGTGTACCCACACGGCCCAGTCTCCAATCCAGCACCTTAGGAAGGTTCATATGAGGGTTCATTCTTTGGAGTGATGAATGGTTGCGTTTTGAGCAGCTGCCCTGAGATGGAGTGTTCTTGGTCATCTAGGTGTACCTGTGCAACGTGGTAATTTCCGAATTTGTTTTTCGCCAAATCTAGATCTCAAACGAAGCAGGGAGAGGTCCGGTTATACTCTATTGAGAGTAGTTTGAATATGACCTCATATATAGGCCTACGAAATTTGTTTATGGCATATCAACTTAACTCTAGTAGAAACCGGGTACGTACCACGAGAGTGCCAAATATGGCAAGGCCAATCTAGATACCTAAATAGAAACCTTAGGCCAACCATCACTTTTGGTCAAAATTACTAGTTACAGGGGTCTTTTTGCTAGTGGGCAAACAGCATTTTTCAAAATTGATGCTTGGCCTAAAATCTCTAATACCAGGAACGGACGCTTCCAGGGGTTGTTTGTACATGTCCCTCGGCCAATCGTTGTAGAGATAACCCCTAGACGGACATACCAAATCTTTCGAATTCTAGCATTACGTACTTAGGTTTCGGGCAGCACCTCGAGTAGAGATGAATGTATACGATATATGTTCCGTAACACCACAAAAGTCTGGGGCGGGAGTGAGCATCACACTTCGTATATTGGGGAAATTTGACAATCGTTTTTCGTTTGTACGAGGTTTGCAAGATTTAGGAGTCCTCTCATACATTCCCGTCCGAAGACCCGATTACCGACCTGCTATGGCCCAAAATACAGATCACCCAGATATTTCAATTCGGCTTATTGATATTGCCTAGTGCATAAGAGTTTGCCCCCTTATCCCCGTGAATTAATATATGCACACACCCAGGAACCCTGACCCGCTTATACTGGCTGTGTATATGCACATGAGATCAGAATTACTTAGTACTGGACAGATAGCCCCGGTGGGAGATAGGTACTCTCTCTGGCAATCAGGTAATTTAATCCACCTTTTCGTGGCTGGAAAAGTGGAGATTGTCGCATACGGAATATATATCTCAGCCCCCGTTAATTATTCTATTTAGTAGCAGTGATCTTTTTTCAAACCACCTTGGCGGCCCACAAGCAACAGTGGAATCCTAGACAAACACAGAGAGCCGTCCGGGGTATTCTGAACTAGGGCCACATTCAGGCCTCCCATAAACAAGGCAAACGCTACAATTTTTAGTTTACTCGGCACAAACGGCCTTTGCGCAGAAACGACGTTTATATAAGGGTCTCCGCGTAGAAATGTGTCCCGTAAACAATTTTCTTCACCGGCCACCCCTCCCCAAGGCTCACGATGCGGGCTAGACCTATTAAACGAAACAACTCTCACATCACGGCGGGAATCGTGGAGACGGAGACAGAACGCTTGACCGGCGAGAACATCCGCTTGACGGCAGAGATTGCGAGACTCGATGCCGAGAACAGCCGCCTTGCGCACGAGAACGAGAGGGTTGCACGGTCAGCGGAGGAGCTGGCGGTGGTAAAGGCGGATTTGGTTACGGTGAAGAGGGAGGTTTTGAGCGTGCACAAGCAGAAGCAGAATGTTGAGGGGGAGCTTGAGCGGGTGCGAGAGGAGATGGTCGTTACATGGGGACAGGTCGCGGATCTTGTGCTTCAGAGGGAGGGGCTGGATCCGGAGACTAGAGTTATTCTTGCGGATAAGGCGATCGATACTGTTAAGGATAGATGGGAGAAGGCGCTAGACGTGTTGCGGGTAGTGAGGGCGGAGGGTTCGGAGCTGCAATCACTGAATTCGCATCTGGCGGAGGAGCTGGCGAATGTGAAGGGGGAATTTCAGGCTTTGAAGGCGGAGAATGAGGAGCGGCAAACCTTGGATAGACATAACGCACAAGATGCCTCAAATGCCCTACGGTACTGTGCAGCGCTGGAGGATACAGTTGCAGTACTTGAGAAAGGCGGGAATCAGGCACGTGCGGACTTGGCGGGAGTGAAAGAGAAGCTGCAAATGACGGAGGAAGAAAAGATGCAGCTGCGGTCAGAGAATGTACGATTAATGGGAGAGCTATCGAGTGTAAAGGAGGAACTGCGCCTTTCGAATTCGAAGACGGAGAGTCTGGAGAAACTGGAGAGAAACGAAATCTCGACTGAGGAGAATCTATCGGCTCTTACTGTAGAGGGAATCCGTACCACGAAGACTGAAAATACAGCGGTACCTCTGGCTCTGGACATATGCTCAGCTGCAGCAGATGGGTTAATGGCAGCTGCTCAGAGTGAAAATCTGGCGATGAGAAAGCAAATCTCGGAGATGGAAACCAAGTTGGTTTCAGAAAGACAGAGAAACGTTCTGCCCGAGGATGAAAAGGCGCATATAAGAGAGGGTCTGCTGCAAACCGTGGAATATTGCAAACCTGTTGGGGACGCAGTATATATACTGTGGTGTACCCTCGTAGTGGAGTTTGAGACTCTACGACGAGAACACAACATTAACAGGTTATCATCCTCTAACGATGATCTCAAGACTGTCACTGAAGAAAAATCCAAACTTGGAAAGGAGAATCAGCGATTGCGTCATAAGATAAACCAACTCCTCAATTTACCCCCCTAGTGCATGGCGCCCATTAATTGGTAATGATGGCACTAGACTTTGCAATTTAGTCATTATGTTCTCCGCTCGATCTCTCGGGTAGTTTTTAACGTCTTTTAGAATTCGTTTCCCGCCATAAGTCCTTTTATTTTCTATTGATCAAACTTTCCTATGTCTACATGTATCTACTACACGTGCGCGCGCGCCATCTGGAAGACTTGCACGCATGATTTAATGTTCGCGTTGGAGAATGTGATCGTGAATGTTATGGCATATATACTATATTATTACTTTTATTATGTTTCAGCAGTCATCAGCACTATTATATTCCTTGTTATTTCGCCGTTTGATCGGCCCTACTGTTGTTAGAAGATATGTATTACCATTATTCTTATTTTTATCGAATACTATAGATTACCTGGTTTATGACCACACCTACTCGAAATAAGTAAGTATATGGGTAAATGAGCATTTCGTAAAAATCGGTATGAGTAAAATTACATTAACCTTGTAAGTGCATGTAGCTATCGCATGGGAGGATAAAATTGTCAAATTCGCGACCTGGTCCGTGCTGGCAGCCAAGATGTCTCAGAAAGTGTCTCAGTGAAACTTCAGCTCAACGGACCAAAGTACTACCTAGTAGTGGAATCAATTAGCAGAAGCTATACCTTAACGATACTAGTAGTGAAGTGGAACTCAGAATCAGTGCAAATGACATCAACAGTGTGGAATCCTTTGAGTGAGCTGCAGCAAACTCCAGTCCGGTCTAGGAGGTGTCGCCGCCGAGAAAAGTCTTCAGGGTTCGGGCATGAAGGAATTATTCAGGAAGTCCCTGAACAGCCGGAAGAAGGTTTTGCGGAAGTTGATAATTCAATACCATTATACCAACCAATGCCGAGAAACCATCACGAAGCGGAGGCCCTACTTCCTGATGGCCTCGAGGTATGACTCTCTCCTATTATAGTTAGTAAAAGTAAGAGTTCTAATAAATCACAGGGTACGGACTTATCACCTTTTATCACGGAGCGAAGCGGAGGACGGGGCGGAACAGCCAAGGGACACTACCTTTCATGGATACGTTGGGTTCGGAGGGCTGGAATGATTGGCGGGGTTGGGATTACTGTAAGCTAGGAGGCGGGGATGAGTCAGAATAGGTTCTATAGGTTTCTATTATGCGAGGTTGTGAGTCATGGTTGGGGTTACGCGAGGGTACGAGTCAGGCTTGGCTCAGGAGCAATGGGTATATAAGTGAGGCAACGGCGCCTACTCCTGTACTTTTTTCTTTCTTCTTCTTCTTTCCTTACGCAACGTCTTCTGTATCTATTTACAATACATTATAGTCTCTAAATTCTATTAGTGACTATCGCTGTTTCCTATACTTCTCGTTCATACTTTCCCCCTTCGGGAAGTATCGCTGCCACTACCCCGCACCCTGCGGAACGAAACTATACACCTCCACCCCCCCCCCTTGAGACTACCGAGGCGGGACGAAACGATATTATACGAAGTAGAGCGAGGCGAAACTATGAGAGCAAGACGAGATCCGAAATAGAACCAGAAAACCGAGTATATTCTAAAGGACTACAAACTCCTAAAGATAGGAAGGTTGCGTGAAGAGAAAAGGAAAAGAACTATCTACAAGCGAGGACGAGACCTCTATATATATATACCACCTACCAGTCCAATAACTCATCCGAATAACCCTGTACAGAACCCCATAGAATCCCCCAAGACATCCGCGCATCATATCACCGAGCTTACACATCTTATCCCCTATTACCGAAACCATATCTCCGATCCAAACCCTTGTCCCCGAAACCCATAGAACATAAGAGAACCCCTGACTAATCCCTCTTCCCGCAACCTCGCTAGACCGTACTCCACGCCGTGATACCTTTAGACATCTTTGAGCTTTTTTAGACCCCGGATGTACTGGAGTGCTTGTCAGAAAATACCAACCATTACGCAAATCTAAAACGAGCGGAACAACACTTTTCTGCAGCGACTGCCCATAGAAGATGGAAACTAACTACTGCCAAAGAATTAGGTGTCTTTTTGGCTTTGCTTATCGCTATGGGTGTATATCGCTGTAAATCACCTTCAGACATTTGGAGAAAATCCGGTATTAGGATTCATGTTCCAGGATGGAAGGGACCTATCTCTAAAGCTATGTCCAACAACCGGTTCTTTCAAATCAAACGATACCTACATATATCACCACCGTTAGCAGGAGACGAAGAGTTTTCATGGATACGCTAGGTTCGGAGGACTGTATCACGGCGTGGAACATGGTCTAGCGGTGTTGCGGGAAGAGGGATTAGTCAGGGATTCTTCTAGGTTCTTTAGGTTTCGGAAGCAGGGGTTCGGTTCGGTAATAGGGGTTCGGGATTAGGAGATAAGGTTCGGGGTTACGGGTTTTGGGAGATTCTATGGGGTTCTGTGCAGGGTTACGTGGATGAGTCATCGCGGTATGTGGTGTATATATAGGGCCTCGCTCGCCTTGTAGATAGTTCTTTTTTCCTTTCCTCTTCACGCAACCTTCCTATCTTCAGGAGATTGTGGCACTTTAGAATATACTCTGCTTCTCTGGTTCTACTGTCTCGTCTCGCTCCCATAGTTTCGCCTCGACCCACCTCGGATAATATATCTTCGCCCCGCCTCGGTAGTGTACCTTGGTCCTCCGCCTAGTCCTCCGCATCGCTCCGTGATACTAAGGTTGCGTCTCCAACGCCAACCTACACTACACATATCGATATAAACCTATCATGTCACACACAGACCCTATGGAAGAGTCAGAAGGACTCTACGAGACCCTCCAAAGGGATCTAGATACATTCGTAGCTGCACACCCCACCGTCGCTGACGACGCCAGTGAGGAAGCCAAGAAAATCTATGACCTAATGTTCCGCGCTCAACAAACCGTCAAGCAACTCATAATAAATTGGCAGGAAGAAATAGAGAATGGAGATGAGGCTAGAAAAGAATGGACCAAGAAACTTACAAAGTTAGGAAGGGAGAATCAGGATCTGGAGGGACAGATAACAGTTCTCGAAACTCAGGTCACCACCCTCCAAACCCAAGTAAGAACCGCAAATCAAGCAACGCAATCCGCCGCTCAAGACTTCGCCGCTCAGATCGCACTCCCGCTTCCTCCTCCGCCTCCGGTAGCAGACCCTATTCCGCCACCCCCTCTTCGACGTCGCAACCACCTCTTAGAAGGCATTGCCCTTACCCAAGAACCAAGGCCTGAAAGGTCAGAGAAGCTCCCGGACCCGGAGAAATACCGCGGCAATAGGAAGGGACTTCCTCAATTCAAAAACATGTTGAAACTCAAGTTGTTGGGCAATGCCGACAGGTATCCCACTCTGCAGAACCAGTTAACCATTCGCTTCAAGGCGCCACCAGTTTACGCCCTATATTACCACCATCGCATCGACCTCCCATCAACGGCGTTTTTGAAATTTTGGATACAGCCTTCGGGACCTGCACTGCAGAGGTACTGCCCGCCGCGCTTAGAGAGAATTAGGCAACTCAATCGCCCTTCTCGAAATACACGAAGCCTAACGCTACGCCGTGCTGAATGGGAGAAACTGCCAACGTGGAAGCCCTTATGGAAGGTCTGAGCAAGGAACTCACCAAGCTCATGGCCCACGAGAGACTTCGCCACCGCCATCGAACTCGCCACCATCCTCCAACGCTGACAACAAGCAGCAGATAATTACTGCTCGCCACGCCGCCATACTAGGCACCCGCACCCCAAGCTCGCTCAAGATCCCGCTATCAGGCTCCTGCTGCCCCCGCACTCGGGTACTCAGCCCCGCCTCCGCCTCGCCATCAAGCTCCCGCCGCCTAACCCCTATTGCTCATCCGTCTCACACACCAGGAGGAGTAGTTCCGATGGAGTTGTCAACTGGTCAGGCCGCCGACCTCAGGAAAGAGAGGCCCGCCACAGAGAGAATAGCTTTTATTGTGGAGGTGTAGAGACACCTCGTTAGGGAATGCCCGCAGGCGCTGTTTCCCAGGAACCCAGCCCCTGCGATGAGGGGAGCTAGGGCAGATATTAGAGGAGAAGAGAAGGAAGAAGCATCCGCGATGAGGCGTTAAGAAGATTTTTTCCTGACTGAGTGGTACCACCTGCGACGGTTAAAAGACTTTTCTAAGCTTTCGGTTTCTGGGTTTTCGGTTTCGGAGAAGGATATGGATGGGAATCAATTAGTCGTAACTTGCTCAATTTCTCAAAATAAAGATTCTTTCATCCCATCATATGCTCTCATTGATACTGGCGCCTCAGAATACGCGTTCATAGATAAGGACTTCGTATGCCACCACAAACTTAAGACCATTCCTCTCATTCTCCCCCGACACATAGACGTAATAGACGGTAGACCCATCGAATCAGGAAAGGTCACCCATAAAGTCATCCTCAGTCTCGATATCAATGGCCACAGAGAGGACGCTCCCTTCTTTGTCACTCAACTAGGTCATTACCCTATAGTCATGGGCCTTCCTTGGATGCGCAGGCATGCAACAACGATACTACCCGCTGATAACGAAATACAATTCAATTCTTCAAACTGCATAAAGAATTGTTCCCTTACTCACACCAAGATTATTGTTAAAGGGATCTCTATCGAACCTCCCGCTAAACCAACAACAAATATCTCCGTTATTACCTCCTACGCATTCCATAGACTCATCAACAAGAAAAGAAAAGGAATGAAACTCTACTCCACCACGCTCAAAGCCCTCGACGATCTCCTGGCCCAAATGCCTAAGGACCCCCGAGCACTCGTCCCCGTCGAACATCATCAATATCTACATCTTCTTAGTGAACCAAATGCCTCCAAACTCCCTCCTCATCGCACCGAATACGACCTTTCTATTGATATACAGGAAGGAAAAACTGTACCGTTCGGACCCATGTACGGGATGACCCGACTGGAACTCCAGGCACTCAGGGATTATCTAGCAGAGTATCTATCCAATGGATGGATTCGACATAGTACCTCTCCCGCAGGCTCCCCGGTACTGTTTGTCAAAAAGGCTGATGGCTCCCTCCGACTTTGTGTTGACTATAGAAAGTTGAACGCAGTAACGGTGAAGAATCGACATCCTCTTCCACTAACACCAGAAACGCGATGGGTATCTCCTCCGCCAAGATTTCACCAAGCTAGATCTCCGTAATGGATATCATCAGTTGAGAATCGCGAGGGAGACGAGTGGAAAACAGCATTCAGGACGCGGTATGACACTTTGAATACACCGTACATGCCTTTGTAACCAACGCCCGCTGCATTCCAACATTGGGTCAACGATATGCTTCACTTTATCTTGATCACTTTGCAACCGTGATATCTCGATGATATACTTATATACTCGCCACCCTTGAAGAACACAAAGAACACGCCGACAAGGTACGGATACTCGATAAAAATCAGGTTCATCTTAAACCGTAGAAATGCGAATTCAAGACGTTAAAGAAACCATGTATCTCAGCTTTGTTCTCACACCCGAAGGGATCAAGATGGACGAGTCCAAAGTGGCTACCATAAGGAATTGGGAAACCCCCACTTGCCTGAAAGATGTGTAAGAATTCCTAGGGTTCGCGAACTTCTATCGACGATTCATCTACGCGTACTCAAGGGTAGTATCTCCTCTGACCTCTCTAACAAAGACAGGAGTGGTATTCAAATGGACAGACAAGACGGAAAAAGCGTTTCAGGATCTCAAGCTCGCATTCACCACCGCTCCCATTCTTAGACATTTCGACCCCGACCAGGAAATTATTGTGGAAACAGACGCCTCCGACTACGCTCGCCGCCATTATGTCACAGAGGATAACGAAGCGAATTCTGCACCCAGTTGCCTTTTTTTCTCCAAGAAACATACACCGTGAATGCAACTATGAGATATACGATAAAGAACTACTGGCAATCATTCGGGGATTTGAAGAATGGCGCTACTTTTTGGAAACAGCCTCATATCCTATCAAGGTCTTAACAGATCATAGGAACCTTGAATACTTTATGTCAACCAAGCTACTAAATCGTCGGCAAACCCGCTGGTCAGAATTCTTATCACGCTTCGACTTCGTTATTCAGTTTCGTCCAGGAAAACAAGGAGGAAAGCCGGATGCACTCACCAGGCGATCAGGGGATCTCCCTAAGGAGGGGGATGAACGCCTCGCGTATCAGTATCAGACCGTGCTGAAGAGAAAGAATTTGGATAATAAGTTTAAGTTTGTTGGCGGGTTCTTTGGCAAATGAACCCGCTGAAGGAGCGTCCACTGTTCAGGAGTTATTTACGAAAGCTTACCAAGAAGACAGTTTTCCGAGCAAGGTACTCACGATGCTAAAAGATGGCACGAAACAATCGAAACAAATTTCACTCGCCGAATTGGCGGAAAACGAAGACGGACTTCTTCTTTATCGACGCAAACTCTTCGTACCAGAACACGAGGAGTTACAACTTAGACTTCTTCAGGAGTATCACGATAAACCATCAGCAGGACACCCGGGTAGAGCAAAGACCCTCAAGGAGTTCTTCGCCCTCTCTCAGTTCCTAAGGCACCATGGACGGACGTTTCAATGGACTTTGTCACAGGACTACCTCTCAGCAATAACTATCATTCATTAGTCGTTGATAGGCTCACCAAAATGAGACACTTTATTCCATGCACCGAAGAATCAGGAGCTCGAGACGTTGCCCGAATGTATTTAGAGAACGTTTGGAAGCTATATGGCCTACCGGAAAAGATAGTCTCAGATCGCGGCACACAATTCACCTCAGACTTCTGGAAATCACTATGCGAGCGTCTCGAAATTTCTTCTCGTTATTCTACCGCGTTTCACCCTCAGACAGATGGTCAGACTGAAAGAATTAATGCTATTATGGAGCAATATCTTCCCAGCTACGTGGACTATCAACAGGATAACTGGGCTACTTATCTACCCATGGCGGAGTTCGCGACCAACAACCACGTCTCTGAGTCAACCAAGCTCTCGCCCTTCGAAGCCAACTATGGTCGTCATCCTCGCATGAACTTTGGTCCTCTACGACACGGCACTACCACCAACGAGGACCAGGCTAACACCATGGCAAGAGATATGTCAAAAGTGTTTGACTTCCTTCGGGCGGAGATGTTTAGAGCTCAACGGATACAGGAAGAATCGGCCAATGCAAGTCGTCTCACCGCACGATATATGATCGGGGATAAGGTATGGCTGTCCACTCGCAATTTGTTAACAAAGAGACCGTCGAAGAAATTGGACTGGAAGCAAGTCGGACCCTACCCGATTTCTCGCGTCGTCAGCCCCTACGCCTACGAACTTACATTGCCCTCGTCGATGAAGGTTCATCCAGTGTTTCATGTCTCGTTACTCTCGCCTGCTGTCAACGACCCCGTACCAGGTCAATTACAAATACCTCCACCCCCCCTCGAGATCGAAGGCGAACAGGAGTGGGAAGTTGATGCTATTTTGGACTCACGAAAACGACGTGGAAGACTTGAGTACCTCGTTCGATACACCGGTTACGATGAGCCATCATGGCAACCCTACGGCGATGCGACAACTCCCCGAGTTAGTCAAAGACTTTCACTTAACGATACCCACGCAGTTCCTAAGAGGACTTAGGCCTCCGAGGACCTAATATCTATCACGGCGTGAACATGGTCTAGCAGTGTTGAAGAGTGATTAGTCGCGATTCTTCAGGTTCTTTGGGTTCTAAGCAGGGGTTCAGTTCGGTAATAGGGGTTCGGGATTAGGATATAAGGTTGGGTTCGGGGTTACGGGTTTTGGGAGATTCTATGGGGTTCTGTGCAGGGTTACGTGGATGAGTCATCGTGTCGGTATGTGGTGTATATATAGGGGCCTCGTTCGCCATTGTAGATAGTTCTTTTCCTTTCCTCTTCACGCAACCTTCCTATCTTCGTGAGACAAGGCACTTTAGAATATACTCTGCCTTCTGGTTCTTCTACTGCCTCGCCTCGCCCCATTGGTTTCGCCGACCCACCCTGATAATATATCTTCGCCCACCTGCAGACCTTGGTCCTCCGCCTAGTCCTCCGCATCGCTCCGTGATAGACTGGAAGGATTGGCATGGTTGGGATTATTGTAAGCTAGGAGGCGGGGTGGAGTCAGAATAGGTTCTATGGGTTTCTGTTACGCGAGAATGTGAGTCATGGTTGAGGTTACGCGAGGATATGAGTCAGGCTTGGCTCCGGAATAACGGGTATATAAGGGAGGCGATGGCGCCTACTCCTGTACTTTCTTTCTTTTCTTTTTCTCTTTACGCAACGTCTTCTGTATCTATCTACAATACATTATAGTCTCTACTTTCTACTAGTGACTATCGCTGTCCCTTATCTTCTCACTCATACTTCCCCCTCTTGGAAGTATCGCTGCAACCTACCCCGCACCTTATGACTGTGACAAGAGCTATCTACTGGTATCTTCGCTTACACGTCATAATCAGAGACTCTCTGTGGACTCTCTGCCCTACCCTACTGCTGCTATAACTTCGCACCCTGCGGAACGAAGCTATAACCCTCGACACCCCCTTGAGAAGAGTGGTGGGAAAAACTTGAACCATTAAGCAGTAAGATGCGTGAAAGCTGTAAAAAATACTATCTTCCTTCTACATCGGTTACAGTTGATGAGATGATGATACGGTTTGGAGGAAGGAGCAAGCATACAGTCCGAATGCCAAACAAGCCAATAACCGAAGGATATAAGGTGTTTGCAATTTGTGACCATGGATATACGATCAATTGGCGGTTCCACTCCAGGGTTAAGGGTATTGCAGAGTTATCTCCTACCTATCGTGATTCTATTGGAATCTCAGCTTCCACGATAGCAATTGTGTATCAACTTGCGGAATTATTTCTTCCTTACCGTACACATGATTTTATTATCTATATGGACAACCTTTTCAGCACAGTACAGCTTTTTATTAAGCTTCGGAAACTAGGTATTGATGCATGTGGTACAGCTCGTGTACAGGCAGGTCGCTTTCCAAAAGAACACAAAAATGACGCCAAAGATATTCCATGAAATACAGTTACTGGCGGAGTTGTTACTGGAAGTGAAGGATTAGTACTAGGAATTCAATGGCAGGATAACAACCATGTTCACCTACTATCAACCGTACATGATTTATCCGAGAAGGTAATGCAACTGCGGAAACGTCCACGCCTTACTAGTACCAGCGGCCCATTAATAAGACCTGCATTTGGAAACAACCATAAAATGAACGTACCAATACCAGCAATTATTGATGACTATAATTTCTATAAAGGAGGTGTAGATATAGCTGATCAGTTCCGCAGCTATTATTTTACTCAATTAATTGCTAGGCGTACCTGGTTACCTTATTTTTTTTGGTTACTGGACATCACGATTGTGAACTCCTTCCTACTTTATCTACTCGCTACAGCTGGGAATCCGGATACCTCAACTCCTATTACTCACAAAAAATTTCGCCTATTAGTTGCTGGGCAACTCCTTCAAAAGTACGGACCATCAAATAGTATTAGAAAAACCCGATGGTATAGGAGGAAAACAACCATAGTTAGATACAGTAAAATTTATGGGGTTGTCTCACTACCACCCCCCGTTGATTGCCCAATATTAGAACATGTACAAGTAATACCTCTTCTCCCGCTTCTTAAATATTTGGAAATTACTTACATTATTTAGGTGCGTATGGAAAGAAGAAAAGAATGTGAAAATTGCAGGCTGAGGTTACGGAGGGAGGGGTTGAGGGGGAAGCGGGCTCCTACTTCATACTTTTCTTGCAAACTTTGCAAGATTTTTCTATGTCGCTCATGTTTTGTAAAATATCACCAAACTCTGTAGGCCTCGCATTATCAGGCTTTGTACCATCAAGATCCTGTAGGCCTCGCATTACATATCCTGATATCACATGACCTCCAAAAATGGAAATTACCTGCACCTCTCAGTGGCACGGACCAGGTCGCGAATTTGACAATTTTATCCTCCCATGGGATAATCCATTTCCCGAAACAGAACGTACTACGGGTGTAGGGGTAAGTCTGTAGACACCTACTGCTGTTGCAACCACGACCACCGTCTACAGACTTACCCCTACCCCCGTAGTACATACGTATACCATCATGTGGATCTGGAGAAATTATATGCCTTGGCTATTTTGATTGAACACTCAAGTACCTACATATCTCATCCCATAAACTCGGTTGCCCCCCACCACGAAAGAAAAAACCCAATAGCCCACCAACCTCGGACTGTGGAGATGAGCTTAGAAGATGACTGGTTCCAGAGGGGGTCGAACCCTCGACCTTGGCGTTAACATCTCTTGATATTAGCACCACGCGCTAACAAACTGAGCCATGGCCATGGAACCATGCTCCTCCACAGGCTTTATTATATATTTAGGCTATGGAAAGAGAGGGCGCCTTAATTAATGATGTAATAATAAATAAGGAAAGGGGGGGGGCGCCTCCATGCACTGTCACTCGTTGTTCCGGTGTTGTGAGTGATAGTTCGTGAAGTCAGGGGGGGCTAGATAGGTGGAGGGAGGGGCCGGCCCCTCATGTAAGGAGAATCCCGTTTAAACCAAGTGGGTTGTGCAATTCGACCTTGGGACACATACATAATATGCCATTGCAAAAGGATTGCCTTGGATGGCTAAACAATAGATATGGCTGAGCATGAGCGATATTTGTGGCGCTATTGATACATATCTGGTTACAAGCAATATATAAGTGCACCCGAGATGGTCTGACAGACCTAGTATGTATAAGTGGGGGTGCCTGACTATAAGGCTAGGTGCTCTATGAAGTCCGCCGTATAATGTGCGTACGTCGGAACACAAGCTTCAAGGCGTCAAGATTAATACGCAATATATCCTTTACTTTGCTGGCAGTGGTACCGCATATAGTTCGAGGGATGTCGAACGAGTTGGCCCGATATGTACGTACATAAGTGTAGAAATCTATAGAGTGGACATGTATTAATATCATGGTTTGCGAGATATACGTAGCAGAGGACGCGGAAGATTGCCTATGTATATAAGCAGATTCCAGAGAACGTTTAAACACTACATATAGTAGAGATGGCAATATTTAGGGATAGGATAAAAAGGGTGATGCATTCGCGCGCCCTCGAGGGGTTTTTTGTTAGCTGTGTACTTTACATAGGTATCTCCGGATCCCTTGGTGATGTCCATATATGTATTGTATATAGGTATTTACTATTGCATTATGTTTCTTCGATAACTGCTCAATTTGAGACAGACGTTCAGTAAAGTCATGCAGGAATACATGTAATTCATATAAGTAAACATTGCACAATACACAGACCGTATGCATAGTAGAGTAACGTTTAGTATAAAACCTGTGAATCGATATGTTCTTCAGATTCCCCCCCCCACGGTTAATTCGACAAAACGGGTATGTAACATGTAGCATCCAGTCGGCTATTCACCCATTCTCAGGTCAAGACTCCGATGGCGCATGCAGCAACAACTCCAAAAGCACAACTACCTACATACATATGTAGGTACTTCTAGGCCGTATGTTATTTCTCTACCCCGCCAATGACTGACTCGAAACCCCCCACATTTCCGGGCTTGGTTCTCTAAAAGACACGTAGGTTGGAGTAGTACTCTAGTTGTAGCCTTTGGCACTTTGATAAAATCTCTAACCAAGTGTGTGGTCTTGTAACGTAACCCATCTCCACCGTCGACCCAAATCCCCTCCTCCTCCTCCCGGATCCCCCCACCCCCTTACCCCACCATGCGCACCAGACAGACAAAACGAAGCGCATCGACCTCCGTCCCGGCCACGATAGACTCAGAATCAAAGACAGAGACTCTCCCAGAGATCACCCGACTGAGCCTCGAGAACGACCGTCTCGCTTCGGGGCTCGTGCGGCTGAATGCCGAGAACGCACGCCTTACGGTGGAGAACGAGGGGGTTTACGCTCTAAGGGTTGAGCTGGCGACGGTGAAAGAGAAGCTATCTAGAGCTAAAGAAGAGCTCGCGAGCAAGAACGAGGAGGTGTTGCTGTCAACTCCCGGCGAGCCAGCCCAGGCTAATGGTAATCATCATCATCATTACCATGATGAAATATCCAAGGTCAAAGAAGAGCTCTCAAAAAACGTCAAGACCGTGGAACGGCAGCGAGATGAGATTGCAGTGTTGCAGGCGGAGATAAAGAAGTTGGAGTGTCTGGGGGGGGCTGGCAGCCATAAGGTGCAGGGCGGCGAGAGACTGGCTATTGATGCGCTTCCCAAGATGATCAGAGATGAGGTGTTGGTGGCTTTACGGGGCGAGCTAGCTACGGTGAATGAGGAGCTCTCCAGGTTCAAAGAGAAATCCTCAAAGCATGTGGAGGAGAAGCTGCTTTCCAACTTTAAGAATAAGCACCAGCGGGCGGAAAATATGATTGAACAGCAGCGTAATGAGCTTGAGGTGCTGCGCGAGGAGATAAAGAGACTGACAGCCCGGAACGATGAGACGGGAGTGGGTCTACGTAGGCTATCCATGGTTAATTCTGAACTCAAAAGGGTCAGAGAAAGCCTCTGGAAAGAGAGAAACACCATCATATATCAGGGCATTGAAATTTCCGCCCTAATGGAGGAGCAGTCTCGACTCCAGCGTGCGAATGACCGGCTGGAGACGGCGAACGCGGATCTGAAGCTAAAGAACCGCAGGCTCAGCAAAAATCTTTCTACCATATTGACGGAGGGGGCATCTAAGGTGGAGCTACAGATCTCAAACGCCGACTTAAAACTGGAGAACCGCGTATTGAATGAGAGGCTTTCCGCATTTCAGCAGGAGGAGGCGGAGAGGGCGGAACTCAAGGGGAGGGGTGATGGGTTGAAACAGAATTCTGGAGGGACTGGGACGGAAGAGGGTCAGGCACATGAATTCGACGCGGGGATGATACCGCTGCTGATGAAGAAGACATGCGACGGGGATGATGCGGTGGAGAATAAAGAGCTGCTGGATATAATTAGAGCGGGTCCGGGAGAGGAGGCGGCGGCAGTGGGGGGGCAGGAGGTGATGGATACCTCTAGCTCTGCGGAGACGGTTGAAGACGGAACACAAACCATGGAAACCGAAAACAAAATTTCGCAGACTACATCCGATGAAGCGCTGAAAGGCCCAAAGGAGGATATTCCTGAGAAGATGGAGGAGGACCTTGAAGATTGTTTGACTTTAAAGGACTGGGGGGATGTTTCGGTGGAGGAGGAGGAGCTGAGTAATGAGACCACCAGGATCGATACAGCTCCTACTAGTTCTAATGAACAATCCTCAAACCAACTATCAGGAGTGACGGCACAGTTAGACCAAGAAACCTCCATACCTCCGGCTGAAGGCGGCACATTTGCCGAGGTAGTCGTTGAGGCAAAGGAGACTATGTTAATGTCGGTGAACCTGATAGAGGATGACAGGTTTGTAGAAATCAATGTGGGTTCGGCTGCCGTGGGGGGCGAACTTCATGATAAAATGGAACAGACAGCGTATAAGACCTTTGAGAGAGCCGAATGTCTATCTTCCGGTGACCTACAAAAGACCACGCAGCAGTCAGAGGGCAAGCTGGCCTCTGAAACTACGGCAGCAACAGATACATTAGAGGAGACCGATACATTGGGACCTATAGCAGTTAATGAAGAAGCCCGAACGAATACGGAGGATGAGGGGCTGCCAATGGGGGACAACAATTCGGCCCGTTCGGAAGTAAGGCAAAACAGAGTTTTCGAAGGTCAACGCCGAGCGGGGGGGGTTGGCGACGCGGAGCTTGAATCACCATAAACGCCGTTTTGGCCTGTTTCCGGGCGGGTTATAGTTGTTTCAGATAATGCGGGTTCATCCACTGTGACAACTAGTCGACAAGACAATAGTACGAATCACTTATAGGAGGAAGGATTTAGCCAGAGAACATCGGGAGATATCTCAGCTGCAATGAGAGGAGAGTTATAATGGTTGACCTGTTGAGGAACATGGTGGATCCATGGAGGAAAGAAACTTCGATCGATACTTGAAAGTGAGAAATTCATTGCGGGGAGCTTTCACTGTCAGTACTCCCAGATGTACAGCCAGCTCAAAAGAGTTGCTTTCAAGCTTAAACGTCGAAAGACCACTGGCCTGGGGAGAGTTGGGACTTTACTGCTATACTATATATTTCTTCTTGGGTTGAGCCTCGAGTACTATATTATAAGTTTCATGATTTCTAGTTTCTGATTATTATAAAGTCTTCGAATCCATTTGCAACAATATAAGAAAACTACGGTTTCTACAGACGAAGTAGTTTTATTACCCCCTACCTGTTCACTCTAACTTCTACGTACGTACTCGTGGCCAGAAAATAGCTTTTTCTTAAAGTGTCACGATTATTCCAGGGTCAGTTGTTGTTGGCACGCCGAATATTCCCCGAGATCAGACTTCTATAAACTGAGCTATTGTGTATCTCCGGGTACATGTATTGGTCTATTTACTAATGGTGCACATGCCATTCTATTCTATTGGCGCTCAAGACATGCATGAAAATTCCTCTCATACATCAGTATATTAATTATTATTACATCAATTCGATCTATTACTCGAGAAACTGAGCTCGAGAAGAATATGATGAGGATATATAGCCTAGGTTTTTATTGAATTGCAATTGCATAGTACATACATAGCTAAGGAACTTGGAGCTAAAAGTATTCGCACTTATACGTTAACGACCCCCTGCAGTCGAATATCGTTAATTAGAAGGGCCCATTATATTTTGCATAACAATCGGAATTTTGGGCTCCGCGGCAGCTAGTAGAGAGAACCCTTGCACGACCCCCCGTAGGGTTCAATATCCTCCGAGTTTTCCTATCCATTTCATGACGGTGCTGCACATGCAATATCTGCCACGCGCGATACTTCAGACCTTCTGGATGCAACTAGCTCGTCAATATTCGCCGGATAAGGCCTAACAAGCCTATTCCCGGCGCCCTTGGTCCAGAACGCAGTACCCAGGGGGGCGATGTGGGATTATTTGATGTGGAGTTAAATTGTTTTTTTTGTTTTTTTTGGGGGGGGGCTAATTTAGGATTAGAGTGGGAAACTGGATGTAGATATTTCTGGAGAAGGGGAAAATGGGTTTGCTTTATGCCATGTATAACTAGGTAGATTGTCAGTTCCCTTCTAGGGTCCCCGAGCCCCCTAGATAAATATAATTAATTCTATCCCACATGCAACCGAGTAATTAAGGTTAATAACTAATTAGCCACATGGAAATTCTGGCCTATGGGGCCGGATATGAAATGTTTTAACGTACGTACGTAACCCAACCTATATAAATCTAGGTCCCAGACGCATCTATCGCTCACGTGATCACTTATCAGATTCTACTACCTCACTCGATAGCATCGAAATGATAGTTATGACGATATTTTGGTAAAACCATGACCGTTTAATTTGGAGGATATTAGCTATTCATCTCAGCTCAAACTTCAGAGACAACACCGCTGTAGTATTATGTCCTACTTATGTGCTAATATACCTGCTTATTCATCCGCCAAGTCTTACCAGCCTTGATCGCACTCGATCCCCCCCCACTAGGCCTTTATTATCTACATGTCATCATCGAGTTCCTTAATACCGCCTGTCCCCCAGGGATCAATAACAACACCTATCAGAGGACCATAGATAATTACATCAAGTCGTTGAACGTCCTCGTTAAGGACGGTGACCTCCCGAGCGTGCTCGTGATCGACCATGTAGCATCCCTTCTGGAGAGGTATCGTACGGTTGGTCTCAATACCACCGCCATCACCACACCCCCCCCCCAGCTTTCTCTTTTGTGTTCGACCGGTATTTACTCTCCCAACGGGCAGGAAAGTAGAGTTCTAGGAGATGTTCTCCTCTCTTTCCTCAAGACGGATACCCCCCGTGCTAGATCAATCGCATCCTACTTGGCTTGGTCGACTACCCATTTGCTCGGCGACCCATTCGGTCTATGAGTGAGTGATTTGCTCAATGACCCACCCGGTCAACGAGAGCTGTTGATGACCCATCTGGCGTCTACCAGTGTTTACTTCGTAAGCGACTCATCTGGTCATCGACGAGCTACATGTCATGGGGTCCTTCTACCAACCAAGCATAGTTTGAAGATATCCAGCTAGAGACCGGCGCCGGAGCACATCCCCTACTTGGTCATGTCTATGGCTACTTGCCTATTCGGCGCTGGTTTGGTTGTTTCGGTATAATTTCATACCTACGGGCCAAAGAGCTATCACATCGAGCTCGGTACCAGCGCGGGAGCATGCCCCCTACTTGGTCATGCTGTTCCTGCCTATTTGCCCTCAAGGCGCTGGTTTCCAACCGCGTGCTGGGTGGCGCTCGGCGCGCGGTGCGGTTGGTGAGTGTGCGCTTACCCTCTACCAATGACGTGTTTAGGGACCAACAAGGAAGTCGCCAGGCGTTGGTTGGAAGGGAAAAAGCTCCCCTCACCGTTCCATGCGCCAAATATCACTATCAATGGGGATATGGTTGGTGGTTCAGTCAACGCGATCGGGGTTCCTACCCAGTCAGTTCCCGCAAAGGCGAAACGAAAAGTGAGGGTTTATACCTAAACCTCCCCCTCCCTTACTAACTCACCTGGCAGACGGGTGTGAAGAAAGGGGGGAAACGAAGAGGGAACGGGGAAGGGAGAGAAGAAAAGGAAAAGAACAGGAGGAGATACTCTAGCAGCGGCCACGTTAGCGGAAAGTAGTAATAATACATCATATCACCGGATGACTGCCGATACAATGTGGAAGCTTCCAAGTGGTGCATTTGTGGAAACAAGCCTAGCGAGGTCATCTGTAATTGACATTTTTGATCCGTCCATTGAAAAGCTTTTCGATCCGAAGATTGGCGGGAAATCCTCGCATAGGTGCCACCATGGCTTGATATGGATGAGAAACTTGTGAAGTCAATGGAGCGATTTTGGGACGTATGTCTACGCCATTTACTTTCTCACTAATTTCGAGTCCTCCGACCATTTTGCTCTAGCTAATGCCCTTTATTTCATGTGTTGATTCTCGTCAGGCCGAAACATCTGCCCAGCTTCGAAAGGCCTTGGGTACCACCTCTTTCCTCAAAGATAATGAACAATATAGCCGTGAGAAGCATCACGACCTTGATTGGATTGATTTGGGTTTCAAGATGCTGTACGTATAATGCAACTGTATCCTATATATGCCTATGCATGGCTGCTTACAACCCTCAGCCTGCCACTCTATGAAGACCCCGACCAAATACTCCTCAAGGATCATTATGAGCAGTGGTACACGATCAACCTATGGTCTGTGATTGTTGACCGATGTCTCCAAAATCGCAGGAATTACGTTACGTCGGTGAGAATTGAGAGTTATACTTTCTCTATATATCCCAACTAACATTAGTACAGGGGCGAGACCACAAGCATCGAGAGCACTAGCTACAAGGAGAAACCGCGAACGCTTAGCCACCACCAAGCGCAAAAGGCTTGGCGCGAGATTTGACGGACTGCCCAAGATAACAATGGGCAGCTTGAATACCTGGCCATGGAAACTTCAAAGACGTTTGACGGCAAGAATAGCAGTGAATGGCTATGCGACACGAAGAAAGTGGCCAAATCTCTCCATGAGATGCTCTATCGGCTTCAAGGCCATGCCAAGCAGGATGAAAAGATATTACAAGAGATGCACATGGCGGGACTTGTCAGCGCAGGTAAGCGTTTTTATGGCCGGATTCTCTAGTATTGGCGCTAATCGACCGCAGGATTGCACTGCCAGGTTCTTCGTATGACTTATGCGAAGGGTCATGTATGTATTCTCAGTCGAGACCAACTGTTCCATGTGCCTACGCTACCACTGTTGAGCCCAGGAGGTTCTGTCCATTGCTACTTAGTATCTGGTGTATGAAGGTACTTTCCTTGCCTCGATTCTCGCACAAACTTTTAGTAGTTAATAGTTATATCTCTAGATGATTTCTCGAAACACAAAGGTGTCTATCAGAAAATACGGGCTTAAAACCACACTCTCAGACCTACTAGCACCCCCGAGCATTCCCGGTTCCTGGGCTTCTTGTCCTATCATTCCTCCCTCTTGCGATACAGAAGATGAAACATCTCCTCTGGTCATTGTAGAGTAGTGCTTCCCGCGTGTCTAAACTGTGATCTTTGACGTGTTGGTATTGTTCTATATAATTTTATTTCTATACATAAATTAGCCGCTCGGAGCTACTTATTTTGCTTTCGCATTAAACTATATATATACTTAGGCAACCGTTGGTTTATGTCAATAATTTGATCTTGGACGTGAAGCTGCGACATGAAATTTTACTGTCCAAGTGATCTATACGTTCATCGGTGATGAATGAATGGAAGGAAACATGAAGTGAGACGGATAGGCTGGAATGATAATATCTTTCTGTATTGATAATCTTGATACTAGAGGAGAGGGGGTCTCAGTCTTCTCTCTCTTCGACTAAGTAACTCTAGTGAACAAGTATGTACTTACAATTCCCTAAAGGGGTTTGCCACTGTGGTCTATACTACCATGACTGGTCTTTTACATAATACCTAATCCTTAGTAATTGTGGTGATCGTGATACAATACTCTATAGGTTACCATATAAGCAGCTGCCATCGATAAGGAGGCTCCGGGAAACATTCCGACAGACAAGAATTGGCTCCGAATCTGACCCAAGGGGATCTTAGAGCTAACGCTCGGCCCTTACCAGTCTTGCATACTGGTTGCGTGAATAAATAAATCTATACGTCCGACAAACAACGTACGCAGCTAAGAAATGCCTACCACATTGATAGGCCCGGCCTCTTAGTGCTATAACAGCTCCCTCGAATATATATGAGGTAGACTTTTCCTCCGTTTAGTCGCCTGAGTACAGTGCGCGAGTTCTATGTTCTACCAATGGTGCTGGAGTCACTTCTTTGTCCCTCTTACTGTCACCAGTCACGCTGACACAGCAAGCTCAATTAATTCCAATCCTATGTGGTAGAAAACTGGCGAGCTCCAAAGTCGAGTGATAATCAATGATTGATACGTTAAGCACCATTGGTTGATTGATTGATCGATTGATTGATGCATGCAGCCTATAGGGTATGGCAAAGATTGATCGCGATTGATAATGCGTGCAGTTTATAAGGAGTAGTACAACCTAAGAGACTTTTAAGCAGCAGCAGCCAACGGTATTTCCAAACCCCCCCATACCACCTGATACCGGTTATGGGGCGCGAGGAATGATGATGATCATTTCGGTGCGTTCCCCATTAGGAACGGTTAACTCTGACAAATGGTGGAACTATTCAAAGCTCAGCAAAAAAACCTATCAATAGAAAATAATTCTTGAGTAATCAAAGACAATCAATCTTCTTCTACAATGAACCGTCATCTCACCCGTCGCCCCCGTGAACCTACGCCGCCACAGGAGAACTATCCCCCCGAAAAAACCTGTAACAACCAGTCCCGAACAGACAACGTAACAAGGCAGTGCTCACAACCGCGTGGTAAGCTATCATTTGTTTTTTCTTTGCGTGGCTCATTAGCATGCAAGTGTTCACAATGTCAAATGATCATTGAGTCCCTCGGCTGAGCCTGGCGACGATTGTCTAGAACACGAATATTAATTCTACCTACGAAATTTCTTTTTAATATCCGCCATTATTGTGGTCTATCGTAGCACAAGCACTCCGCCCAGGAAACTAATACGCTGACATCATGGAATTTCGCCAGCGAGATCGTATCGCATGCCTTACAAGGCTATCCGGAATCCCATGACAACGGACTGGGTCCGGAGCAACGGCTTGAAACGTACTTGGCTTACTCTCCCCAATGCTCCGTCTCGTTCAAAATGCTTCAACCCATCCTGATTGGATGAAACCTGATAGCACCCCGCACTGATCACCACCAATCTCATGACTCATGCTACCAAATATATTGACCTATCGCTTTTGCCTACTTATCTCAATCTCATACCCCGCCATTTCGTGCCGCCCCTAACCCTGACTGACCCATCCGCCATGGTTTGAGTTGCGAATCATGTAGTATCACTCGACTTTGCTCTCCTTCTTACCGCGAATACGGGCGCGGGAGAGGCCAGCATTCACCCTGTGCGCCCGGAAGGACACAGAAAACCCTGGGCACCAGCGCAGGACTTGAAGAGGGTTTTAGGTGTAAGATGTGATGATGAGGTTATTGAAATCGCTCTAGAATTAAGGTACAGATTATACCTAGTACGTACATAATATACGAGCAAAGAACAAATTGTCCGTAATGAGATCGAGATAGTAATGTGTTGTCTGGCTTTTTCTAGGGGTTGAAACAGAGAGTACGATGCTTGGTTTAATTACTGGTCAGATATTATATTATAGTAATCAATAAAACATACTGTGCCCTCACGGTAATGACAATATATATACCGTGTAACTGTCATAGGCACTTTGACTAACTCCTAGATACTACCAAACATTAGCGACTTTCTCATGTCCCCGAATTAAGACAAGTATGAATTATCAATCAATCAATCAAAGTCCAAAGTCAACATAGAATCGGTGAATACTTGAGTGATAAGATGTGATTCGGCCATGCCCGGGGACATCTTGGCATAGTATGCAGGGATGGCTGCCCCCTTCCCCAGGCTTAGTGGGATGTGCGATGAAGGAAACAGGAATATCAACTCGCCGTTACTATTACTAATTAAATGACTGATCCGCCTTATCCTTTAGGCAGCAATCAAACAGCGCGCCCGGGGGTAGACACGGAGGGATAGACTCACCTAAGCGTCGGCGGCCTTGGGCTACGTTTGATGCAGACCTCTAGCCCTTGGCTGAAGCTAGGTATGTATATATAATTTTCACAGATAGCTACATGTAGTAATATGTTCGATCAATCGCTCTTTACGCTATTAATATTAACTGCACTGGTAGGGTTTTCGCCTTTAAGCTTTCCCAAATCGTGATTACATTCTCCAAACCTTGAAATTACACCCCACATACACGGGAGTACTATGGCTATCAATCGCGGTCTGTCCGTTTCTCATATGGGTTCTATTTATATCCAAGAGATCGAGACGGAAATTGGCAATTCAGGACGCCCAATAGAAGCTCGCAGGTCATAAAAGACCCTACATCTGCAGCAGCGTGCGCCAAGAATAACATCTGAAAAAATCATTGGGAGATGTCCAATGGCCAATCGATAAGGGGAAAGATCATGTCACCGTGCAGCAAAATATTTTAGATATCAATCACGAAGAAGTAGAAGGGATGAGGGTGTAATAACATTAAATTAAGTAAAACATTAGTAGTAACCAAAGATTACATGTAACGGGCCAAATACCCAAGTGTTCAAGTACAATCATTTCCATCCATATCACAATACAGCGCCCAGTAGCTTCAAGACATAGGAAACACATACATGCATCCACATTGTAGGGACGGTCGCACGAGGGAGATCCATCTACACTATTCATCTCAGCGACCAAGCCAGGGAGTCAGCCGTTTAGCTTCTCAACCCAGAAGGCCCCAAGTAACCCCAATCAAGCCTGACGGCCTCAATCATCTTGTAGCAGTTCAATCGGGCATACACATCGGCACCACCGAGTCTGCCAACCCACTTCCTGTTCATTGGTCCCTCGCAATAATCGGTCAACCATTCTCCGTAGGCGCTGGTCCTGGCCCAGGCGTTCTCGGGGTTCGCAGCAGCGGCAGGGCCAACGATCTGAGCAATGAGCGCAGTACTAGCGTCGACGGCCTCGATACAGATCTGCTTAAGATCCATGACATACTCCCTCTGAATTTCGACATCCGCACGGTTTCCAAGACGGGTAACGTGACCACCAATGTAGTAGTCAAAGTCGTACTCGAGGATCTGGTCGTGGGCCTTTGTCCAGCCGGGAATGTACTCGGATGCACCAAGCTCGCCGAAGGGGACCCATCCGGGGAAGACCACATCAATCAAGGCGAGGACTTTCTGCTGAGGAGCGTAGATGAAGATGTTACCGACAGCGTGGTTGTCACCCTTGTATGAGAGTTCGACGGTCTGGTTTCCGACCTCGAGAGTCATATGCTTCTCAAAGGTGACGGTTGGTACGGGGACAGGGGTGGAGCCCTGATTGAGGACTTCAATTATCCGTTCTTTGGATAATTCCTGTGCGATAAAGGTGACATCCGCATCAGCCCAATAGGTGGCGCCTAGGGCGTGATCGGCGTGGCCGTGTGAGTAGACAAAGTGAGTGACCGGAATATCGGTCACATTCCCAATGGCGTACATGCAATTGCGGCCGATAAGGGGGGGGCAGTCCATAACGATGACACCTTCGTCGGAGACAAGGAACCATGACTGGTACTCGCCGCCAAGGATAGCATAGGCTCCTCCACCGAGGTGCTGGGTAAGGTAACCTTGCGCAGGAATTGTATTACCACGGGCAGTCTCAGGGAGAGGAGCCCATTGTGTTGTGCTAGTGCTGTAGTTTGAAGTTTCCGCGCTTCGGGGGCAATGGGCGAAAGCACTAGAAATGAGGGCAAAACCCGCAGAGAGGAGAGAGGAGCGCATCTTTGTAGTCTGTTTGGTGTAGTGAGTGTATGAAAGAATGAAGTTGATGATGCTGTGGACGCTGTGTATGTTGTGGATGGTGGACTGCAAAGGATGGGAGGAGGAGGGGATCTATATATGGTTTTTGTTATCAGCCGTGATATTGCTCTCGTCTGAAAGATTACAACATGGGGGTCCCGTAAAGGGTATCGTTGGCAAAGTAGGGAGGGCCACACTGAACGCCGAAGGTTGTAAAAGACCCAAGGTATTCACCTCTAGAGTAGTTGGTACATTGAGCAGAGACATCGCACAAACTGCTGCGGGCGATCAGTCACACTCATGACTTAGTCTCAGGCCAGACAGTCCGAGGAAATGATCCTAGGACACGGGTCGTTTTCCTTGGTCTGCTCTCGTGGGTTCCTTGGGTTAATGTTGGACAAGACATCAAGTTGTTAGTACTACTAACCACCGCTACTAGCTACCTGTGGGGTGCTATGGCGTTACGGGAAAATGTTGTCCCTTCCGCCCGTGGACCTTCCAACATTTTTTTCATGGGGTACCAACGGAAGAACCTTTACAAGGTCCAGATGTATCTCATCCCTGGGTCGTAGGAACATTGGTGAGACATTGATCCGGAGCTATAGATAGGTCTCAGAAGGGGCCGGCGTTTCTCAGAGGACGGGTGTGGTGTTGTGCCTGACAAAAGGTACCACAAGTAACACAACCTTTTTTTTTCTTTCTTTTTTTTTACGACAGAGCAAATCGCAGGCGTAGTTCGCACGGCAGGGCAACTTCCTGCAAAATGTAGGCGAATATAGGAATTCTCGAGAGCGATCTTTAGTTAATGATCCTTAATAGGAAGAGAAAAAGAAAGGAGTGCCCCCCGATTCAGAACTCCTGATATCTTGGCAGAGTCTGTTGGCACGCATACGGGGTGAGCTGGATTTGATTCCCCATCTCTGCAGGGCAGATTACATTGACCGCAGAAAGTTCACCAATTGTGCTTCAAGAAAAGTTACCGTATTTAACTATGCATAGTAACATGTCTTGTCTAAAAGGTTATGCAGAACAGTTGATCGATAGGTGGCGCACGTGCGCATCTCACGAGAGAAAGTGCCTTTACTCGAGGCTGAAGGATTTTGTGCAGTTATTTGCCCAGATGACAATACCTCAGCCCCACAAGCTATTTATTATCGATAATTCGGATAAATTTCTCCTGCAGGTGTCTGTGGCGTATCTGTGGCTATTGCACTACCTATTTGCTCCCAACATTTGTAAACGTTAATGTCTAAGAGTTTAATGCCACGCCTCCTGTGGGTAATTATAGACTTATCAATCAACGTCCTCCCAGCTGATTGAGGCGCATCCCAAGTGCAGCTGAAAATCACTTTTGCGGATCAGACGCAGCAAACAACTACAAGCGAGCGAGATTTTACTCCAGTCGGAATTTATCTTTCCTATCCCCTCGACCTATAACTGGCGCAGATAAAGAGGTGCTTAGCAGTGGATATACTCCTAAGTCTAGATACAGACAAACACATGCAGATAGGTACTACTTCCCAAAGCTAGGCTTAGTGTGGCGTGGATGGTCCATCGTATCGATAATTTTACTCCCCCTCCTGGCCTCCACCCTCCCCTGAAGTGTATCCCTGCTCGCTTGTTTCCCAGGCGCAGTTAATTAATTAACTATGATGTAGCTTCCTAGCTGTTCTTTAAAGTACTCTAGATTATATATACGTATATACCCTAGGACAACTGTCGTTCCCCAATAATTCCACTACCCTGGAGACGAGATGTTAAGCTCCACCTCTTAGATATCACTTCGTGTTCATCAAAGTGGGTTAGGGTTGTTTGTCGATCATATTCCCAAAATAACCCACTCCTCCCCCCACCCCACCCTTTTCTATGTGCTGTCCACCACCACCACAATCATCATCACCGCCCGTTCACTAGTCGCTTCTCTAGCCTGGGCACCTTAAATTTTGCGCGAGGGCTTATATATTGTGCCACACACTCATAACTGGTTTTTAAATCTTGTAGCGCCCCTATATATAGTGTTCGATGCACCACATATATATAAGTTTCTCTACCCCACTTAATCCCATGGATCTGATAATCTGGTTGTGATAAAACACGTAGCTACTGTCGTTCACTGGGTGTTGACGGACACTGGGTGTTGACGGAACAAGCCAAAAGAGAGACAGCCAAGCCAGGTTTTGCCTGCAATCCGCAACACCCAGTACCCGTCAATACCCCGTGAACGACAGTACATAGTTTATTAATTATGATATACCCGTAATTGTCAGCTAGCTACAGAGACATTGCAGCACCTGAAGTGTTCTGATATATTACCCACTCCCGAAGGGATAAAAAGGGATGGCCGAATAGAGCGGGCAGCCGTTCATCCGGACATCCGAGATAACCGAATTGGGTTTTTGCGGTCTCCGCTCATTCGGTGACGCCAGAAGAGCAGGACGTGTCTCCAGTAGGAACAGCGAGACATTCAGCATTCCCTATCGGGATTCCAAATGCATGAGAGCAGGCCAATCAATGACTTATCAAGATTCAGAAGTGGTGATAGTTACCTAAAGATACATGGTCCTGTCCTCAGCGGGATGGAAGGCTACAAAAAAATTTTTTTTTCTCTGTCGGTGACTTTGGCTCGATGTATGTACATACAAGGGCATTCTTGACATTCACATGTCCCTGCCCCCTATCCAGGCTATCCTTATACCCCAGTCACTATCTATAGGAAACGATCGTCATATGGGAAGGCAGTAACCGTATCATTAGGGATTGAGCAAGACAACCCATTTCCAAATTTGAGTGAAAAGTAGTGCTAGATACAGTAGGATACATCCTGAGTTGGCAACTTTCGGCTTTTTTTCCTTTGATCCTCCTCCTCGCTGTCAACCTTTCATCCCGTATGTGTTCCCCTCTTCGCTTGTTTTCTTTTTCTTTTTTTTATTTTTATTTTTATTTTCTTTTATTTTTTTCCCGGATACCAGGGCCCAAGGGGGGGGGGCGTTATTGTCTTACTGATGCGTTGGTTCAAAAACTAGCTCGACGAGTGACAACGAGCAGAACTCTAGACTTGCTACGCGTTGTAAATATTTAGGGCCGCGCGCGAATGAGTAAATTTGGTATATTCTAGAAAAAAAAGCCTTTGTTGATAGCTACATGTAGTAGTGGGACACAGGATTAAAACAGAGTATGATTTATGATTATAAATTAAGTAAAACATTCTAGAATATATATATACACATGTCGATGTATCGCCCATGAATTATTAATGTTATTATTATCACTATTACTATTACTATATTCAGGCGTTAGGCCTCCCGTGAATTATCCGCTACATACATGTATCCTGTCTTAATCTAAACCCTGACCAAGCCTTACATGGCACGGATATTACCACGCCAAAAATATTTGACGCTTTTTGCGGCTGAGCTTTTCCCCTTTCCATGATAATGATCGACATGTTGCGGGTCGATCATTCCCTAACATGATTAACCTTATTTTTTCTATGGCGATAAAGTACTCGATCTTGGGTCGTCCGCATAAGCGAGTTTAAGTGCCCGTCAAGAGGTGCCACGCCGGTCGCAATCAATCAATTGGCTCAATTGCAGAGTATTAAACGGGAGGTACCGTTAAGTTGTTCTATTCTAGAGTACCATACTCTACTCTACATGTACTTACATGTTGTATGTATTTACATGAGTACATACTTATCTTATATATAGAGTACATATGTCTCTCGTATGTACCTGCTCAACTCTCTAGAGTACTTGCAGGGCTGTAACAACGAGTACCTACATGTTCCCTTCAGCTGCCCAGGCTCGGTCATTGATATATATCTCTCTGTTGCCTTGCATATAACAACTATTCTAGGTCTCCCCTCCCTCCACCGTACCCGATTTAGTGCCTTGCATGAATAACGCATGACAACTGCATCTTACACGACAGACATCTCTCCCTCCCCCTCCCCGTCCCCCCCCCTTTCTTAATTAATTTCTTCTTCTTCCCCCACCACGAGGCTGCACGATATTAACCTACGTCACCAAAGTAGGTAGGTACTCTACTCTACAGACCCACATAAATGCACTTTTGATCTGAGTCCGAGATAATAAACCACGCTGGACCTGAAGACTCGCTTACTAGAACATCTGGTCAGACGATCGTGAGTGGGTTGGTCATTTGTCATGTTCGGCGAGTTCCTACAATATGCAGTGGGGGAGAAGTCAGGTACATACTGGAGTCAAAAGCACTCGAGTATCGAGCACTTGACCACCTATTGCTAAAATAAACAATGGCTGAAATTTTCTCCTCTGTAGTCTCTTGGCTGATTACCAGATATCAAAAATAAGTCATACAATTCACCAATCATGGTCAGTTTGACAACGTTCACGGCCTCACAGGGTTCTACATTCCTCATGAACACATCCCCCATTTTTGCGAAATTCCACCAATGGCTGAAGGGCATATCCCTACTCTCGCTAGAGCACAAGGCAAGACGAGAGACGGTATGGGTGAAACCGATCAAAATTAGTGGGACTGCCGATCTCAACAAGTCTACTCTAGGAGGAAGTAATCGGTCTTGTCGCCGTGCATTAATTCAGATTTCAAACTTGACCCTGGGAGTCTATCGGTTCAACCGTTCTACCACTGCTCGCTAGAATGTCGTGCTATCATGCGGCGAGTACCGTTCTAGAGGAACGGGATACGAGTGTGCCAATATACCCCAGTTTTTGTGGCTTCCCCAATATAGGGTAGAGTAGAGAAGTCCAAGTATGTCGGGGAGATGCATTTAGTGCATATTGAACTCTAACCCTGAATCCACGAACACGTATTCCGGAATTGTAAGCATGATAAATGGTCCATATAAGAAAATATAACTAGATACCCCCCCAATCCCTTCTTTTTAGCCATCGTATGTTCCCGGGGTTAAGCCTGGATTTCAGTAATGTCAATTGGAAGTTTTTACAGTGCTTTTGAAATCAGGGCGTTGGTTGATATTTAATTATGTACATTATAACACGCTGAATCCAAATGCCATTATCGGAAGTAGGTTCTACCTATTTGTAAGAGATAGATTGTCCCACATCCTTGAATTAGAAAGATGCAGCTTCTTGTGATCCCGCTAGTTCAAGATACTGGTGGTAGAACTATTGGTAAGGCCTATAGTAGTTTCAAAGGCCTTATTTTCTCACTAGGGATGTATAGGATTCTGATGTGTATTGGCCGCGGTCTGTTCTCGGCACGGAAATTAAGAATATTCCTTTCCTTCCCCTCGGAGCGGAGATCTTTAATTTCGGGATTATGCACCCCGTTGTTTGCACCAAACATGAAAACAGCACCACTGGGTACTCCTTATGGGCTACACTAAACCAACCAAACGTTACCTTTCATGTGAGATCTAAGCCATGGTACATCCGACCAGGAAATTCGCTGGAAATTCACCTTAATTAGGGTTTCTTAACATCAACGCTATATTTACTAGCCACCATCTTGGCGTGCATAGGGCGGGGTAATATTTTGTCCACAAACTGTAGCTAAGAATTAGTAGATGTTTTGCCCAGAGAGAATTCCTAATAATTTGACCACTAGTGTGTCTCACACAGGATAGATTAACAGAATAGCGAAGGCTCACCTACGCAAGAAACTTCATCGATTACTTATACACCCAAGCATGACCACTCTCGGGGCCGGCATCCGCATACGTATACACGGCCAATGGCAGTTGTGTAGTAGGTCTTCCTGAAAGATAAGCTGATTCCATCCGTAGCCGTTGAAGGTGTGTTAAGACATTGGATGACAAGAGTACTGGCACGGGACAAAGACCGGATATGCGAAAGTCACATTACATATATATGACATGCGGAAGTAGGTACATATCGACACTCATATATGCTCTGAACGGTAAATGTCAAAGTTTACTCATCCTGCAGGTATAATCAATCCTATTTGTCGCACCAATACACATGATCTTTGCAGATGTGATTGAACCTGTCGGCGCTCCCGGGCCCGGGTAAGCAACATAGAGGAAACAGACATTCGTTGAATGAGACAATCGGATAAGATCTCTCTTATCTTACATATGAGCATCTCAAATACAACATGCCAACATATCTCAGCAGCGAATGAGAGTATAATGGGCGGATATTAAATGCAATGACGTTAAGGTCGAAGGTGCCCCTTGATCATCAGGTACCACATAAAGCTATGCATGTAAGATTGATAGAAGGCGGGGAATATCCCCCATTTGGCACACCACCCCGAGCTCCGACGTCGTATAACCAATCATGGAAACAAAGGTACGCGTACCGATCCCTACTCCCTGGCTTCTGTGGGATCTGCAGGGGAATGTGACCTCCCCTTTCGCTATGGTTGTACTGAGACATGTATACTGAGAAAGTGTAATTCTGTAATCCGGTGCTCTAGATGAGAAGAAGATTTGCTGTAAGTTAAATAACAGGACGGGTGGTGGTCTGCCGTCGGTCCGGTGGTCTACCCACAGCGTCCATAGAGCGGTTAGATAGCATAACAGACCTAGGGGCTAAAGACCTCTCCCACTGGGAAACCATAACCTTAGGTATCAATACGAGGAACACTCATTGTCGTTTTGGGATGAGTGTTGGAATCGAGTGATATTTTGTGAGTCGGATATCTTCCGACACGACTTGGCGCTCTGTGGTTGGACCACGCTCTGCAGCCCACCTTGACCCCGCATATCAAGGAATGTTATTCCAATTGTCGATGAAAACTGCCGTGTTGTGTCAACTGCTTGCTTTTTGGCAGGTACCTGTTATTTCCTCAAAGTATGTGTGTCGAATCTCCTGCACGCGATTTTTCGCATTTAATTACTTGCGCTCGGGATATATTTGGGCTAGAAACCTCTGAATGGTACTAAATTAATGGTGAGAGGGCCATGCTAAGTATCCGCGGCTGTGAACGAACCCCTTTTCCTTCGCGCGTGAGATGGGAACTATAGTACTATCCCAATATTATTGTGGGTAGAGATAGTTTCATAGACCCCTGGGCCTCTGTCAAATTTTCCGACTTGAATCCCGAGGCCCAAAGGTTAAGAGGATCCAGCGATATTGAGGGGCATCCCCGAGAAGATTCTAAACAACTGGTACAGTCTTTCACCGTCTCTTGACGAATACTGCCAGTTGACGAACAGGGATTCCAAGTATATATCGCAAGAAACAGCCAACCTGCGAGATCTCCAGTCCTACAATTTCCACTGGCCTAAAGTCCCCTGTTCGTCAACTGGCGGTATTTGTCAAGCGACGGTGGACGACTGTACCTGTCGTAACTGATTGGGCGCATGCAGATCATGAAGCACCCGATCAAGTTGTCGACCATGTTTTGACAGGCCAAAGTACTAGATACGGCCTGATCTAAGGAACGTGTAACTTCGAATAGGAAGTTGGCTATGTATATCTTGCAGGTCTCTGCATCATTAGTTAATTACTGGATATCGGCGTGTTGGGATGCTTGAGGGCTCGGCGCAGGTCGCATGACGGGAACCTAAGATGCGTGCCGTTTGAGGTGTCACCTGTCTCCTATTTCCGGGAACCGGGCTGGCCCCTTTTTACAATACAAGAATAGTAGAAGTGAAGTAATGAGTGTGACTAGTATGGAAAAAAAGCAGTACTAAACCACATGCGGCGAATATCCGAGTGATATTGTATGATTCTCATAATTTATTTCCCTTATTCCCGCACCCAAACACATTCTCACACTTTACCCAATTAATGTGTTTATGAGAGCCCTTAATTAAATCATAATTATATCTATGGAAAACTAGCTATGCCCCTCACTATCTCTTTGTCGATTGTTGCCCTCCTATAATAGAGGAATTGTGTTTGTATGGAGGAACAATGAGATCTGTTAGTAAAACTACACTAGGTTTGTCTTTTCTTGGGGGCAGAGTTTACTGACAGCTTCTGTATAAACTTATGTTACGAGATAAAATAAGTACGAAACGTCTGGATGGGGGGAAGAGCGGGCCCGGAAAATCATGCAGATAAGATAGAACTTTTTATGAAGCCCTGCCAAAAGCTGCCTGAAGCTAATCTCACCCACCAAGCAGAGGGATTCAGGCGCATGAAGAAAACAAGTCTCTATCCCTTAGTCTGTCAGTAAAATGCTGACCCCCCAAGAAGAAGCAAATTTTGTGTGGCTTTACTAACAGATCCCGTTATCTCCCTTATCAAATAACAGAACTTCCATACAAATTTAATTCCTCTATTATAGGGGGGTCAGCATTGACAGACTAAGGGATAAGGTTAAAATATGTTGGTATACGGTGCCGCGTACCTTAGGGGTGACATAAATTGCATTGCTTATAACTTTTCAACAAAACAAGATACCAAAAATCTAACAGACCAAGTTGTAGATATAGTTTATATGAAGACTTTGGTCTGTTGGACTTTTGATATCTTGTCTGGTTAAAAAGTTATAAGCGATGCTATTTACCTAGTTTTGCGTGTAGAAAGCGCCAAGACCTGGTAAAGTGGAACAGTTTTATTCCATTCATACCCCTACACTACAGACTTGTAGATTCTAAGGTTCTTATTGGTTCATAAGGGGACGGAGTGGCTAAGGTTGTTACAACTGAGGTACCGGCATGTAACCTTCAAGACGCGGCACCATACACCCTCATTCATCCTGTATGCCCGCCATAAAATTTTATTAGACTAGGCACATTCCTTAGTCATGGATTATCACTCGATTGAAATATAATCTTTGAATTGTTTTTTTTTGTTTACATCATTAATTGTATATAATCTTCGAATTCATTAATTTTGTGTAGCCTAAAAATCTCATTTATAGGTTTTTGACTTGTATAATGTAGGGGATATAATATCAGACTTCGTTATCCTTTCAGCCTTGGGTACCAAAGAGGGATTTTATATACCCTATAAGGCAGTCACATATGTGTGTTCCGGACGTGTAGTCCTTGGCGGAGTGGTTGGGCGCTCGGGGGCGGCACATATTACAGCACTTCGTCTTGTCGTTAATCCATGATATACATCCTGTTGTACTGATACACATCACTTCTGCGCAAAGCTTCAATTTACGCTTCCGATGCTAGGGAGAAACGCAGCACCATTGTTGGTGTTAAATTTTTTAAACGACAGTACAAATATATTAGATGTAGTGATCGAAGGTTATGTGAATTAATCAGTCAATTAAGATTTGGTGCCTTATGGGTTATGGGTTTAAGAGGTGTCAATAGCTATGTATCTTATGACTCTAGCAATTAATTATCAATATTGGACAGGTTAGCTTACAAGAAATACATATAAGAGCGCGCGCAACTGTTGAAATACGTGTAGTATAGGAGTTAGCTGGCCATGGCTAGGCTTGGTGTGTCTTATGATACTTATGATAGGTGGTATATATACCTTGCCCTCATATATGGCATCTTGCATGCTATGCTGCCCTGAAGTATTGGTACGTCCCTCTGGGCTTAGGAACCATGAATCAATACTTTGTTCAATACGTACTAGCTAGGTGAAGGGAGAGGAAGTAAGGCGATAAGGGAGTAAGGGAGTACGATAGGTGCATGCATGCACGTGAATCGGATGGATCGAGTGCGATTCTCTTTCTTTTTCTTTCTTTCTTTCCTTCCGTGTTTTAGATGGCGGTGGAGGAGAGGGCAGTTCTGGGGAGTGCTATATTGCCATAGTATAAGGGCTAGATGTAATTAATGATGTAAACAACAAAAAAGTACGTACTAGCTATATATATGATCTACATGTAGATATCATATATATACATGTATATACACGTTGTAGGCCGCGCTAGTGGTCAATGATTAGTAATATAACTGGGACGCGTACTGTAGCCGAGGTAGGCGCCAAAGGAAACATACCCTTGGCAGTGTTATATATACATGTAGTACAGGTGTCTGCACTACGACTACATGTATGTATACATGTAGTTCCTTGTCTTGTTTCGTTATCATCATCACGTATCGTTTGAAGAAGAGACTGAACAACCTCTTGGAATTATATTGTGTGCTTTGGAAGATATATCCTGGCCGTATTAATTGTGAAGGGTCTGGATCGACTATGGTTAATTGGGGTTATAATATTATATATATATATAAATTATCACTGTACTCTTTTGTGCCAAGGTAAATATTACTAGAAAAATGCTACTCAAATCCCTCATATATTGTATTTTAGACATGACAAGAGTTTATTCCGCTGCCACAGTCAATATTACGAACACAGCCCACCAGCAGCGTTCGAGTTATATTTCATGACCAAAATTCACTTAGCAACGCGCGCCTTACTACATGTAACATTATGCGACCTCGAATCTCATGATTTTTCTTATCATCATCAAGTATGGAGCGGTAAACGTGTCAAAAGTAATTTCACCAACGGTGGTAAATAATTTACCACCGTTGGTAAAACCACTTTTGACACGTTTACCGCACCATACCATCAAGTCTCTTCTTGATCCGATGCTATGAAATATAAGTGGTTTCAATAATTCAAGTAAGAAAAAAGGTCTTCTATTATGCATGCATGTATGTATGAAGTATAAATAAATATAAGGTCTTCTATTATTCATCCTAGATAGGAGTTTTACGCTTGCAGATATGTTTCTAGATATATAGTTAGTCATTTACCCGTAGATACCTAGTCATTCATTCTTAGCGGAAGGATATTTTCTTTTTATCATTTAAGATCGGCTCGAGCCAGCTGGCCAGCTCAAGTCTGACTTAGCTCATCGACCATACTAGGTAGGCAACTACATATACCCCGGGGGTCCTTAAAGTGATGCAACGAGCTTAGTACTCCGGTGTCGCGACCACCATCAAAGCTAGACGTACCCAGTCAACCTTTTCATTTTTTTTTTCATATACTATTTATTATATATGAAGCTCTGCCTGATGCAATTCGATCCATATAAATTATTTTCCAGCTTTGGGCATGGTGGCCAGTAGTTGCATGCAAAGTTGTGGTTCTTTGTCGCCGTTGCATCACTTTGGAGACCCCCCGGGGTATAGTGGCGGACACTCAAAACCGACCCTTAGTTAAGTTGTTCTAGAAGCTATAGGGAAGTGGTTTTTTATTTATTTCGAAATCCCTTCTGTAGGGCTGTTGGGGGTAGGTAACAGAACTATTTTACAGAAGGACTTTCTTCCTGGACAAGTGTTGTGGTGTTGAAAGTCAGTGGGTGAAGGATAGTTTGATGGTCGGTTCTGTGTGTCCGCCACTGTACATGTATGGATTAGCAACATGGCAAAATCCAACACCGATTCAAGGTCTTCGATTTTAGATGGTACAGCTCCTGAAAGAGTCAACAAGGAAGTAATTGCGGCGAGAATAAGTTTCCGCCAAGTTTGTGTGAGAAAACGCTGTTGCAACACAGAATTAGAAGTGGTGGCAGAAACTTATTCTTGCGGTAAGTATATCTTGAGATATAAGCTATATATTCATATATACTATATCTTTCATTCCTGGTATTTTATGGCTTTGTCAAAGGATTCGTGGGCCGGGAAAACTCTCCCGTTTGGCCGATTTTGGCGCACCGACACCAATCTAGGCCCAAGGACTATTTGCTAAGCTTTGGGCAGGGCAGAACCATTATCGGCAGTTCCTTATATATGAATTTGCTATTTCCGTATAACATAGTGCCGGCCTTAATTAATTCGTGATTGAGAAACCATAACCTTTACTAATTGCATAAGACTCATGTGATCCAAAGCTATATATATCGTAACCAAGGAACAGTAATGTGGACTATAAGTAGGTCTACCCGAGGTTTAATTGGGGTAAACAACTGATTTTTTTAGTTAAAAGCCCTGAGAACTTTTGTGGGGTGGTTGCTGCCAGGATTTCTCAGGACTTAATTAACACCTGAGTGTACTATATTAAGTTATCATTAAACCATCTTACTTTTCGTTATCAGCCTAAGCAGCACTTTGTCTAAAACTAGCTCATTCCAAGGCACGTGCACCTGAAACCTTTAACTCAAATTTTGCTACATGTCTTAAAATAAATAATAGGTCACAATGAGTGGCCCCATATATCCATATATGTTCTTTCAGACCGAATTTAGCTCTATATCCGATCAATGGGTGCGAAGTACGAACTGCTGATGATACAAGGGATATGTGGTCTTGATTTTTTTAAACAATACTGAGGTAGATATAGATATATATGAGACAGATTGGATTCGTGATCTGCGTAAGAAAAGATTTTCGGAAAAATTCTTCGAAGCTCAAAATATGACAGAACAGTTCAATATCTCTCATAGTTAATATTCCAAAGTACATCAACTAAACCGTGAAAGATCTCTCGTGAGAAAGCCTTTGTAGTGTTTCTATACATAACTCCTACACCGTTCTATCTAAGTGGCTTATTTTTATAATTCATTCAAACTAACTGCCATTGTAACCATCAAGTAGCTAGGCTGCAGAGGGGTGTGGTATTTTGCGAGTAGGGGTGGGATTAGAGATAAGATTCTATACAGTGTTGTATATTGAGTGAAACAAGGGTCAATATTCAGTTACGCGCGCGTACAGAAGAAAATTATCATTTGTAATGTGTAACCCTAGGCCTGATGTGTCATATTTTCCCGTTCTCACCTAACTATACGTATCTCAAAGCCCAATTTCTCCTACCACAACTATGCGCGTAGGGAAGAAGAAATCCTAACACAATCCCGGACGTGGTAGGCAGCACCTAAATCCTGCCGGCCCTGGGCACTCCCCCACTGTATCTAGTTAGTCGGAATTCGGCAGAAATAATTTAGAAGTAGAGATAGATACCTGGGCCCAGCCTCCATGCCGGAGAGGTGCAGTCAGAGGTCCACATACAAGATCCACATTGTCCAGATGGTCCACAAGAAGCTTTAGTGCAACACCTTACGTTATCAGGATCATTTAGACAGTAATTGCGGGTACTTGTTCCACCATCCCGAGCGCAGTTTTGGGTCGTAACACAAACACCAGTCCCTCTCCCTGGGACGTAACAAGGGTCGTTGATGGCAGCCTGAACGGCTGTAAGGATGAGGAGGACAGTCATGGGTAGATACATGATGTGTTTAAGTTGATATATTGCAGATGTGTTGAAGAGAAACAAGCAAGAGTGTGGAGGGTAGGGAGGTAAATTGGGGCAGGTAGCCGTTTATATATGTAGAACTACATGCTGAGGGACCTAGCTGGCCTTTTTCGGTTGGGCGGGCTGTGGGGCCGGAGTTCTATAGTACTGATTCACATACTCTGCTAAAATAATCAATAGGCGTATTTAGCAATGCTCAGATACAAACCTCTAGGCCAAGAAACATCAAAAAGAGTATATCAAACTCATTTTTATTCCTCTCATAAGCTGGTATATATCTACATATCTACCTAAGGGGTCACTTTTGTTTGAGAATTCACAACGCAAAGAGCACTAGTGGTTGAAAAAATGTGAGAACAAGTCGAATGTGTTCTTGTTAACCTAGAGATTGTACTCTGATATTGTTGAGGTAAAATCTCTACTGGCGGGCAGTCTATAGAAAAGTCGGCGTGAGAAGTGCTTGTGTCCTATTACGCAAAAAAAAACTATATATATATATATATATAGGGGTCTGGTGGCCGGCACCAGATGTGATAGGTCAAGACAAAAATTACTTTTTAGCAAAACGCTCTGTGCTAGGGAATTCCCATTCTCCACCTTAATTATGGAGAAGGGGAATACGAGGTTCTGACGTTGATATTTCTGGTTGAGTGACTGGAGGCAGAGATCAGCACCAGATATTCCTGGCCGGCTAGGGGAAAGAACCAGAAATACGATAGGGTTATTTGTATGGCAGAGCCACGCCACTCCATACAAATAACCCCCGTATTGTCATTTTCAAAGTTTCTGCAGCTGTGGTATTCTGTTTGACTACGATGACATCATCCTGAGCGACAGAACGGGCGTTGATAGCCGGGTGGTTTACTCCTCGATCCAATCGGCTGTAGAAAAGCAAGTGGCGTTTCGAGGCGCAACTGGCTCAATTAAAACACAAAATCAACGCCCACGATAAACGCGTACCGTAAAAACCCAAAAGGTTCGCTATCTCCAGTCTACTTAACTATTGGCTGAACGGTGTAGATCGTGTCTGCGGTGCATACCTAGTAACATTGGTCTCGTATGCACAGCAAATTTTTCGAGTTATGGGGCACTATCCTTTGTCCTTTGATTGGTGCCCGCCTTAGGCATATCGTAAAAGCATATCTACTCCAGCTGAAGCGGAGATTGGCTAGGGTTTAGAGTACTTGTTAAGATGAAGCTATTGTTAGTATCAGCTATAGCCTTGTTGCATTAACTGGGTGGCGGTATATGAAGCCAGAGTATTACAACAATATAATGGCTAGATGGAGCTGTAAATGTGTCAAAAGTAATTTTACTAACGTAAATTATTTTACTGCACCTAAATATCGGATATGTTGGGACGCTCCGCCTGCCGTACTCCACTGGAAGAGGCCAGTGGTAACCACGCTCTCCACGCATATGGCGTAAGCCACAGAAACTAGCATTCGTATCCATTAGAAGAGACGGGTCCCTCTAGTGGAATAAGACTATTCGGATTGATATTTCGTAGTGACCACCGTGGAATTTACCGAGACACAGACTATCACTCGCTCGTTTTGAGAGACATGTCCATCTAGCTATTATACGCAATTTTGAGGTGCATGGGGTTTCTCCCCACTGTTAAAGACCCCGCCAACAAGAGTGTTGGTACAAGTATGGCTTTCACCCAGCTAAGCACCCCGCGGAACATGGATAATCACTCGGCCAAGGGGTTGGACGGTGTTGATTTTTGACTCCCGGGGCATGCATTTGAGTATTCATCTGGAGGAGGTTGAGTTATGATTTTAGATATTAATCTCCTGGTATGAAAGACTTTAGCCCCCGATGTTGGGGGGGGGGGGATTAGGGCAACACCCAATGAAAAGATTTGCGGATTTGGGAATTGGAAGCGTTAGGGGGTTGGTGTATACGTGAATGATATAGTGACACACAGGTACCTACTCTACCATACCCTCCACGTCTAACGCAATATGGCCAAGAAAACGGGCCCACCGGCAGGAATTTCGAATATTGCAGAGCCTTGAGAGGATCAATGGCGCCAGCTCCGGCCTCGAGGAGCATACACCAGCTACCAGACACTGCCGGTTTCATCAGCTACAAAAATGGTGTTACGAGACTCTCTCTCCGCTTCCATAGCCCCAGAGTATGCGGGGAAGCGAAAGGCTGCAATTAACATTCCACAAATATATAGCACGGGTGAATAGCTAGCTACATGACAAGATGTTGATATCGCTTCTCCAACATCCCCTTTTTGACCGCGCCTCTACTGGCAGGGAGTCCCCTGAAATCTTATCATATCGTAACTTATCTTAGTTAGCTAAGGTAATAATCATGTAGTGCAATATGATTCGGTTCTAGTATTATTGGAAAGTGGGCCACCATACTATGATATAAAAATCCGCACACGAGGGATTATTAAAAGGTTGTAATACGATATACCGCGGCCGTACAGTGCAAATAGATTTCGGGTAAGAGGAAGAGAATATAATTGTCTTGCTTACGCCTTGGCGTCCTAAGACCAATTTTGTCGCCTATGGCGAGATTTTCGTCTTGGACGCTCTTTTGCTAGACGAGCAGTCATGGAAAAGCTTAGACGCCGCTTTCCGTGGCTAAATTGACGTCATATTGACTATTAGATGAGTAGGCGGCAAAGGATATCTCGCGCAGGGTTATCTGACTGGGCGTGAGAGTATTTATTTAGTTCTATATAATTCTCTATAGAATATTAGTATATACATACGTATATGTCTGCGCACCTGCTGCGCGGCCACCAGGCCGCTTGACCATGTGTGTCCAGCATCTCCCTACTTAATTGCGGCCTAGAAGTCGTCGATGTGGCCATGGGCGTACGTTGTTTTGGTTCAGTCGATTAGTACTAGGAGTCGAATTAGGTGCCGGACTAGGCGGGGACGAGGTTTCGAATTTAGAGTCTAATGGAGGTTAGAATAGATAGAATTTTGGAGACAGGATCGAGGTAGGGAGATATACAAGATGGAGCTGGAGCACAAGCTCGCATATATCAGGTCCCGCTGTTCTACTTTACAGCTATGGGTAAGACCCCCGTTTCTACTCGTCCCTCCGAACATGACCAATATTATATATAAAAGGGGACTTGGTAATTTTTTGTATCTATGTAATATTATAGTAGTCGTGTTCGGAAACATGGAGTTAGTAGTATAATAATCTTACCCATAGCTGCCCCTCTTCTGCCGACACTTGTGAGACGAGATTCTATACGCGCCCAATATTAATCCATAAAGACGCGCGGGCCCAGCTGGCCAGGCGCAGCGCAGCAAGACGGGGAGCCCTGGACTCCAGCATTTTTTTTCTCTCGCCGACATCGTAGGAATTAATATAATGTTGTAATCAAAAGTAGATCACGCGGGGTGCTGCAAGGGAAAGTTATTTACATGTTATTTACATTGAAACAGCTCTATATATATCTTTTCTGGTGTGTAATTTCCTTCGTTCAACATATATATCCACTTAGTCGAATCTCAGTACTTTAACTCGATGTATTCCTTGTAATTGCTGCATCCAACCTACATGTATGTTACTGTTTCCTTGATCCCCGATTGTCCCGCAGTGTGCCTTCCGTTTTTTTCTGTAGTACGATAGATTGCAGCTGTTGAACCCGGGTAGCTAGCCAGTTTATCCTGCCCCTTGCTTCATCCAGTTCGGCCTGCTGTCTTCCCTCCATCGTGTTTATGAGATTCTGTGTCTCATTCTTCTCCACCTTAATCCTCTTCTCTCTATCCCAGTACTCGAGTGTCATCTTCAGGATTTTGCTGTTTGCTTCGTCCCGCTCTTTGGTTCGTTCTTGCAACCTTTGCTCCTTCATAATTGTCTGTTTTCTTGCCTCAGCGAGCTCCCACCGCACCCTATTCTCCCTTTCCCGGTATTCACTCTTCGTCTTCCGAGCCTCACGTCTCATTGCCCTTATCTTTTCATTCGCAGAACTCAGCCCTACCTCTAGGTATCTCTGCATCGGTATGTACGTGTTGTTTTTCTCTTGTTGACTGCTTTTCATCATTTCCATCTTTTTTTCCGCGGCACCCAATTGTGCCATGAGGCCAGATTCTTTCTTCAAGTGCTCCATCCTCATTTTTTCAATCTGCTTCCGAGCATCGTTCAACTTTTTCGTCAGAGAAATCTTCTCCTCACGGTGATCTATTTTCATGGTTTCCACCTCTTGTGACGTGATGTACAGATCTGTCCTAATTTCATCTGCTTCCCCCTCCATTGTTTTCACCCGTTCTATCGCAGAATTTAGCCTCGCCTTTAGGTCCGCCGTCTCTTCCGCGTGCTCTCTTTCAATTTTATCTATATGCTGTCGAGTACCGACCATGTCTGCAATCAGATCCCGCTCCCAACTGCGGTGATTGCTGTCAACCGTTTCCGTATTTTCTCCCAAGCCATTCACAAGTGCCACCACGCGTTCCTTTACTTGTTCATCATGCAGGAATGCTGATAGTACGTACCAACTCCGATGATCCGTTGTATATGAAAAGAAACGTCCCCGAGGGAGGATGGTGTTCTTCGACATTGCTTGATACTTCTCTCTGTCTTTTGGGCTTGGTCGGGCTTTTCCGAGGGCCTTGCTCTGCTTCGACGTCGATCAATTCTTTTGGTGAGTTCAGCTCTTCTTTGATCTTCATCGGGCTTTTTTGGGAGCTCTCCCTCGGGACATTGGTTACTCGTTTTCGGGAGCTTTGCTCTGCGTCGACATCGACCAATTCTTTTAGAGAGTTCGGCTCTTCTTTGACCTTCGTCGGGCTTTTTTGGGAGCTCTCCCCTCCGAAGTAGGTTGGCCGTTTTCGGGAGCTTTGCTCTGGTTCCGGATCGACCGATTCTTTTGGGGAGTTTAGCTCTTTCCTGACCTTCATTGAGCTTTTTTTGGAGCTCTCCCCCCCGACATTGGTTGCCCGTTTTCGGGAGCTTTGCTCTGCTTCGACATCGACTGGTCTTTTCCGGGGATCCGCATCTCCAACGATAATGATTGGGTTTCTTCGGGAGCCGGGTGGGGTTGTCATAATGGTTGTGTAGAGTGTGTGATGGGGGTAGTAGTGACGGGTAGTTTGGGGGGGGGGGTGGTGGGAGACAGCTTGTCAGTAGCTAGGCTTCCCACCTTATGCAGCATGACCCAGCTGAGGATGACAAAGCATGCATTCCAAACAACTACCCGTGAGTGAAATGATCTTGATAATAATAACCTCCCTAGGAATTGATCCCGGTAATTACCATTGTACTAGTTGCCTGCATGGATATCTTTTCCTCAGCTTGCCTCTGTAGCTATAGTATAATATCAGGTACGTGATAGCTTGGCCAATTGGGGGGGCAGCTTCTACGCTGGGGATCGGTGCCGTATACCAGTTACTGAGTCCCAGGGTTGAGGTTTGCTATTTGAGGTCACTGTATTCAGTTCCAAGGTTTTTGGTTTGTAGTGCCATTCACGAGTGATTTTGGACAATTTACGATAAAAGCCCAGCCAAACCTGTTGACCTCCCAAACTTTGAGCTTATTCCACAGCTATTTATCCAATTCGAACACTGCTGCGAGGATAGTGGTACCAGGTCTAGACTAGAGCTAGGGGCGGGGTAAATCAAAGAGGATCGAATAATGCTAGTCGATCCTACTACTTGCTCCTGCATGCAGGGGGTGAAGAGATAGAGTATCCTTGTATTTACAGAGCTGTTGCGGGCAAGGAGCACCCGCTATTCCGAGCCAACTTGAAACCTTTTGTACCTAGATGACAGAGCTCGAAACTAGTACTAATGGTAAGTATGCGAATGTTTGCCTCTAGCTAATTGCTTCATCTATTAGAAGTACTATGCATACCGGGGGGTAAGTCTGTAGACAGTCGTGATTACAATAGAATTAAGTAGCTGTCATTAATAGGACTACCGCGCTACCGCCGCAACTGCAGTACAATCCTTGCGACTAGATCCTTTAAAACTAGACCCGCTCATGGGGGTATGGAGGCCACGGGGGTATGGGGATTTTCCTACTGCAACGCCGAAAAGTACTAAAACCAATTTTCAGATATATATATTGGTATAATTCAAGATGATGGATTGTTTGAGCTGCATGTAGTATCTCGAATTTACTTGTTCTTGGGGGTTTAGCTGTCCTTTGGGTGAGGACAAACCAGAAATCCCCACACCCCCGTGGCCGCCATACCGTACCCCCGTGGGAGCGTCTAGTGGTCATTCCGACTCATTAATCCCTTACAGAGAACCCAGGGTTAGGGTTATAGACGACGTCTTGTGACGCGAATACATTATCTACAGGTACAATGAACTAATGAGACCAGTGAATCTGGGCCTTCCTAGAGTAATATTCCCCCTCGAGCTTTTCCTGGTCCACAGTCAGGGCGCCGACGGGGTATCTGTAGTGCAAGGGGGAGGGGGATAAATCGGTCGTCTGACCTCTGGCCTTGATTCAGTGAGCTCAGATATGCAAAGGCTATGGTGGTCTATATTGACGGCTAGTGAGCTCTCCTGGCTGCCGTTTGCCTCGGGTGAGTGAGAAACCATCACGCTGTATGCTTGGCTTTAGCGGAACAGCTGTTGTGTTATCCTATCGTCTAGAAACAAGCAAATCTAGCGTGGCCTACCAACAGGCCTTCTTATCTCTCTTATCAAATTGTAGATCTCCCATGGAAATTTAATTCCTCTATTAAATATAGAGGGCCAGCATCGACGGACCATGCGGTACCTACTTTACATCAATAGCGGAAAAGCTATTGATTGCTGGCTATATACCCATAGAAAGTTGTAATTTATGTAACTCATGCCCCATTAGAAATACATGAGTAGAGGCTAGGTTCTAGATCTAGATGAGGGTTAGCATTTTGTTTCCGACAGAATGTTTTCACCAGCCACGTGCACCAGACCTACCTGGGCGATTAAAGTGAATTTTTCGGTACTACGTGGTGCACAATATGGGTCGTGAAAGGTTGATGAAGGGGAATAAGATATAAGCGTGGATTTGGAGTGGACTGCGGTAGGGGTTGAGTTCCATTGATCGATATCACACTTCGCGAGACATATTTTGCCTCTCTGCGTATATATAGCCAATGGACCAGTCACTTAGTCTGTAGCTGTGAGGTCGATTGCATCGTCTCTTCAGTCTTAAGATGCTCATATCCAGTTAATCCCCACCATCAACGGAGATTAGTAGGGTGTATCTGGGGGGGGGAGGGGGAGGCGAGATGGTGTCACGGGTAAGGTAATCATACATGTTATTGATTGCATATTCCTATCGATTATTTATAGTAGCTAGCAGGCCCGCCTTCCCGCCTTCTACATCAATTCTTACGCCAACCAATAATCTTTGTCTTTATACTGTATAATATTATATATCATACTCTCCATTACCTATCACGCTTGTATAATTAAAAAAACGAAACATAACAATCACCTCTTTAGGTAATATCATTGGAGTAGACTCTACCAGAAGCCTTTCTGGTGGTAACATTGTTCCTACTTAGGCTACAATCCTATTTGAACCCATATATTGCTAACTATAAGTGGTTATTGTCCTCGTAATTTAGTTCCTGTTTTATGCTGTCGAGGCTGGGCAATGTTTGCAGGCGTGATATTTGAGTCGTTTTTTTTTTACTCCTTGCATTTGAAACGACTATAGATCCTATGTAACGACATGATCAATCACACAAATGAAAGGAGAAACATACGACAAGTAGTAATCAACGGGGGGTAGGCACTTCACACCGGACCCGGACCCAGAAATTGATCAATGAGACATAGCTCAACCAATCTCGAACCCCTCAGGCCTAGGCATGTCTAACAACCAACCGTATAAGTCAACCCCCCAACCACACACCAATTTATCCATATGTCTGCTCACTTCTATGCCTCCTTTAATTTCTGAATCAGAAAGTCAAAACATTCATCCGTCTCCGCCGTCCACTGCCCCCTCAACCCGTCCGCAACCAGTCTCTGGGCTAGCTTCGTCTTTGCCGCGTTCAGCTCCGTTTCAGAGCCCGTCTTCACGTTTACCGTGATAACTTCGTCGTTTGCCGGGTCGTTTGGCTTCGGTAGACGGATGATGAGGTCCCCTTTCACCGTGGTCCCGCTGCCCTTCTTGAAGTACATGAAGACAGACAGACCCCATCCGGGGTCCTGACCCGCCGGCACCAACCTAGATGATGATTGTTAGTTTAATCTGGAGCCACCCCCCTTGGGGGGTACGGGGGTTCAAAATATTCATAGCCAGTGAAAGATCGGGGGGGGGGGGGCTTTGGTATTACCGAGAGAGGAATACAGAAGCATTCTGGCCGAGAGCATTGGTTTTTGCAAGTTCGAGGGCTTCCGTGTCGGTCTTTTCTTCCATCTTCTTGAAGCCCGTCTGGTTCTTGATCTGGTCGGTGTCAGCAGCTTCCCCCCGCGGGGTTGGTTAATCGACCTACATAATGATCTGTTCCCCACTTTTGAGTCCCTGAATCGTATTTCATATCATACATAGTCTCAGCATTTTTTACGGTCGGATCTGGTGTATTGATGGCCTTTGGTACGTTGGCGATAACATCGAACGAGAGTCTCTGCCTTGTAGTGGTAGCCGGCATCTTGACGGGTGTGTTGAACCCCGAGTCGACAGTGTAGTAACGGTCCTCGGTTGTGCTCTTGAAAGCTACATTGCCGTGGTCCTTGTGGCACATGAGGCGGGCGGCGGTAGCGCTGCCCGCGGACTTGAAGGCGATGGCAAAGTTGAAGCAGTTGCCGCCGGGGATAGAGTATGTTTGGCCTTTGCTGGTAGCCCAGTAGGAGAAGGTTGTGAAGGGCGTGGTTGACCATGTCTGTTTGAACGAGGCCACGATGGGGGTGTCTTTATTATCTGGGGGGTTGTGAGAGGAGTTAGAGTCGAGGAAGGGAGCTGGAGGCGGGGTGAAAGGGGCCAGTTACCTAAAGGTTCTAGGGGCGGTGGGTTCGACATGGCGGCTGAGATTATTGGGGGGGAGGGGGAATCCTGGGGAAGAATCTATGAATTGATAGTTCGTTTCACAGAGTACTGCCAAAGAGTTAGAGTTTGACGTTGGCCACCGGAGCCGGAGCATCGTGAGATGTTAAATCATCCACAGTGGAAAACATGTGATTAGAACCGAATTGATTATGCGACTCGTCGAGAATACGAGAATGCAAGTCCAAGGCCAGCAGAGGGGATCGAGGCGGGGTGCATGTTCAGCGCATTTGATCATGACCATCGATCGCGATGCATGCTGTAGGCCGATCCCTTATATATCGGTGATATCGATACGCCTGACTAAACCCCCCAATAGATGTCACCAACCAGATACTGAACTAGAGATATTTACATCAGCTCCGCTGCATTCGCTGCATCGATATTTAAATTGAGGTGTAGGGAACTCACCAGGTTATTGCAATAGAAATACAACAAGAGGTAGAATTGTTGTAAAAGCAGGGCAAACTTTGTGTCGCTGGCTGGGCCAATTCATAATACCTTGTAAGTACTGCCTCTCAAACTGTAAATACACAGCAATTCAATTACCCATCCCGGACTTTATTGCATATATCTGTGAATACGCTGCAAGTGCTTCCGGAAACAGAGAAGATGCGGGACTACCCCCCACTACCCTGCCCGGGCTCAGTGCGGGGTAGTCCAGCCCGTTGTGGTTTATAGGCGGTGGGGCGGGATTTTGCCATATTGCTACATGTAGCCTGTAGAGGTATCATATCATCTCCTCCAGGTAGATAGTCAAGTTCACATCGATCTGACCATTGATATATAAACCGTGCTATAGCTAGCTCATGCATATGCCTAAGGTACAAAAGACTCCAGAGTCTTTTTCTACTTGCGTGGTTGGTTAATGGGAGGATAGGCACCAATCAAGTTACCGGCAAAGGGCCTATTGTAGAGTACATAGCAAGCCACAATTCTCCCCCCTCTCCCCCATCCCCAAAATGCCGCGACGGGAGAGAAAACGAAAAAATAAAAAGCAAAGAGTACGATCACCAATCATCCAGTCATTCCACTAAGCTACAATTGTACAACCCCACCACCACTTCATGCCGCGTCCGCCGGCGTTTCCCCCTCCTCACTCTTCGCCCCCGCGTCCAGCTCTGCGATAATATCTTCATACTTCTTGCGTGGTTCTGTGGTTGTATCTATTTATTTGTCAAAGTGAGCATGTAGGCAGGCTAACGACCAGTAGGGGCACCCGGGGGTGGAGGAGCGTACGTTTCTTCAGTATCGTGTCTAGTTCAGCATCTTTACTAGTGCTTCGTGCGGCATCCAAGGAGGAGGAGGAGGATGCTTGTTCCTGCCGGAGGATGGCTTCATGGACAAGTTCCTCCATCGTCTTTTCGGGGGCCATTGTATTTTTGTTTTCTTTGTTGGTGTGCCAAAGGGTAGGTATGGCTGGGTAGGAGGAGAATGACAGAGGGCTGAGGTTGGAGGAGATGGACGTAGGCCCGGGGAGGGGGAGCGATATTAATATAAGTTGGTGTCAGCTTTGGTTGGGTGGCGTGCCGGATGGGGTTAGAGGCCGGAGAGAATGCTGATCAAAAGATAAGATAAGATAAGATAAGATAAGGAGATAAGATAGGTATGGGCTCATAGATCGGTCTTAATCAATAATTGATCTCCCATACAAGTTGAGGTTCTCTGCTATGGGGGGGTTAGCATTGTTAGCTTATGAAATATGGGTACTACTCACTGGTACTCTGCGTTCTTCCCAGTCCTTTTCTTTGCTGCATGAACGGCGAACCCATTGCTGTATATATACCATGGTCTACTGGATCCTAGCTAGGAATAACTTTGATAGCTAGTGAATAGCGAGGCCGGTAGTAAAATGTGAGAGAGACTTGTAATGAACAGACATAGGTCCTAGAGGTCATTACTGGGTATTCTTAACGTGGGAGGGTAAAGTGAGATGGGGGTATAGAGGTGCGCGTCCGTGTGATGAGGAGTGTTTCGGCTTTCTTCTCTGTATAAATCATGGGTGTGTTAGGGCGATATCTCCCGGATGTTTGAACTAGTGAATTCTCCCCTTTCATTGGTGTGGAGAAAGGTGCAAGGTAGTAAGAACTCCCTGCAGGGCTGCACCAAGAGCTATTTGTAGAACCACCGGCGGGAACTAACCGTCGGAAGTGAGGTGGCGGGTTCCATATCTGGGCCAGAATCCGCATTGTGAGTCGACGTATCCCGAGTACAGCGGTAGGTAATAAGTGATGGAACACAGTGATGCCTGTTTTGGTAAAACGCCACCAACATTTGGTGTTTGTACCTCAGGGCGTTCCATCAGTTATTACCTGTCGCTGTACAACCTGAGCTGTGATGCCTTATATATCTCTTCATCATTGAAAGCTACTGGTGAGCTATCAATTATTCAAATGTATGAAGGATAAATAGGTAAATATCGATTATTTAAACCAGAGTTTGTAGGAAAGATGAGTGATATGTCATGATCTGACAAAAGATGAGTGATATATTATGATTGCATTGAACACGCGAGTGATTTTTCATGATGATACTATATTCTGGGAAGTTTCGTTAGGGTAGGTGTAATTAACGATACCCCAAAAGCGATTCAAAAACTTAAATTGCCACTGGAAATACATGCTTTTCTTCTCTATAGCTTGTTTGCATTCAATTACCATCCTGAGGGGGATAGGAGAGGTTATTCAGCGTGAAATTCTTGATGCCGTGGGGAGGTCAATGCTGGGATCATAAATGCCCAAGGTGTGAGCCAGAAATATGAGCTTGAATATAACGAGATACATGAACGACTATTGCAACAAACCTCTCATCGACTATGCATAGCCTTTCATTCGGTTTCCTTGCGGGTTGGGCATTTTTAATATTTACCTGGAATCAGATTTGTGGGTCTTATATATCTGTTGCTTCGTGGTATTCTGCAAATGGACATATTAAGTCATAGGCTTTATGTTTACTGGGCCATCGCACTATTGGGCGAGCCCGAGCCCGTATTTGGGCGGGCCGGGGTTTTTTTTTTTTTTTTTTTTTTTTCAAATCAAAGTATGCGCCGTCAATCTCAATTAAATTCATTCCTGACAGAAAAGCTTAATGAAAATTGTCATAAAACCTGGAACATGATACGAAGAACAAAGGTTCATTTACCGGGGTCGAGATTGACAGGGCTGGTCAATAAGCTAGGGGAAAAGTTTGTCTACAAGGGGCAGAGTGCCAAGCATACAAGGGCCAAAGATCTATTGGGTCACGTAGATGGGTTGTGCGAGTGAATTTCGCTTGACTTTGTAATCACTTGATTCCCAGTGGCAGGAACGCAGTCTGAAATAACTAGATGGACTACGGTTTGTGTAGATAAAGAGGCACGCATTCATCAATCGACTTTGAAAAAGATCCATATGGAAGGATGAGGAGCCAGTTGACGGCCTTATAGAATACCCGAGTTTTACTGTGCTTCGAAGCTCGTGGAGCGAACAAGTATCAGAACTTAAGACATAGATATAGTTATTAGGTGGCATTTTATGTACGTAAGAGCGTTATGGTGACATGATGCTAGATGTTGGGTGTAAGGAATAAGAGAGGGGAGAAACCGAATAGATATAGGCAATAACCCACCCGCAAAATTTAAAATCAAGGCAGAAGCTCAAGATCACCACCTCCAAAGGAAGAGAAATGATTAAGCTCTCCAAGGTATTGGTTATTAGGCAGCCTTGGGGGAACCACGAGTTACTCGTATTATGCGTATGCACATGTACTGAGACTTGGCTCTTTCGTCATCACAGAAGCCCCTTATTATCGATCGCCTCATCCAACAATTGGAGACCTTTCAACGAGCGCTCATGCACTATCTACATCTTGATTGTGAGCCAAGTGATTAATCAGCGCGTTGGTCCAACCCCGCTGTGTAACCATAAGCTGAGATCGTCTACTCAAGACCACCACCCCGAGCTCTCTGCCGGAGTAAGTGCTTCATTCTGCTCAAGCCATCAAACTACACCACTGAGACGGTATGGAACCCAAGGTCCTCAACAGTAGCTGTACTAATGGGTGACTCATAGGATCACACGAGCCGTCCAAGTGAAGAAATGTTCGAGTTGTTTCGAAGTAATATCGATGCGTTGATGCAGGTCATTGTGCCCGCGCAGCGCCGGGGCCTGTCGGACCACGAAGCGCGAGAAGCCGTGCATCGGTATTGCCAGAAAGTGATGGCGGAAACCATACTTCGAATGTCGGAGGTGGACCACGTCCTCGAGCTACCCCCCAACGAGAGGAGCAAGGATGGGCCGGAGTGTAAGACAGGCGGCACCACGCAACCGTGGGCGGAGATAGGCGGTGCAAAGGCAAGGGAGAAGATGGCCAGAGCGTCTACAGAGGAGCAGGAACTCGGACTGGAAATGGAGAAACTCAGGCTAGAAAACGCTAGAATGGCTGTAGAGGTAAAGCGACTCAAGGTAGAGGTGGAGAACGTGAAGATGGAGAGGCAGCCGTAGCGGCGGTAGATATTGCGAAGGCGATGGCGGGGGGGGGGGGTTGTTTGACTGGCTTGAACAGTTTTACGAAGCTAGAATAGTATCATGGGAGCCCGTGTGCCGAGGACGATCTGGGTGGATGCGATAGAATTTGATGATAGCTATAGATTGATAGGATTATCATGGTGGGTCAGGTAGAGATGTAGCGTAGCTTTATCAAACTATCGCAGTTCGCCCTCTCTCTCTCAGGTTGCAAGTTGCCGAGGACCACATTTCTACGTGCCTACTACATGTGCGCATGCTTAATGTCCAATAATAGCAACCGTCTTTTAGTTCACCCGGTATCTGGTCAGTGATTCGGTGTAATAGCATTTTGGCTCCCTAGGTATATCAACAATCAATAGATGGCCCGATTTAGTGGAGAGAATGCACAGAAGGTTGAATTTCCTGCTTTGCAACCTCGACGACGGCAACGCCCATCTCGAGCGTGCATATGGATGCCCCCTGCCTACGTTACTGGAGACTATATACATGTACCCGCAACTGTATAACGATAGATAGTGAACTAAAGACCCGCTATTCTCAGGGGGTAGGCATTAGCGGCCCAGAACAGCGATCTTTACTTGGTATACCCTATGGCACTTACACACATCACTAACCGCCTGTGATGTAGGGTTTGCAATAGGCCCATCTTTTGTTGGGTCTGCCAAGGTCCAATCAAAGCATCTTGCGCCATGTCCTTCATTTCTGGGGAAGGGTCGGGTCGACAGGTCTATCAAAACCCTCTACCCACTATAATACCATGGGTCGAGTGATGATCCATGATCGAATAAGTGAACCTTTTTGACTTCATTATGGTATGATAAATTACTTTGGATCCTTAAGGTTTGATTGATAACTCATAAGCATATTGATCCTATAAGGCCATGACAAAATCTTACCTCCTTGTCTCCTGGGTGGGTCCCAAAAGGCCGGATTTCTTCTAGATATAGACTAAAACCATAGACCCGGGTCTCTTTCTATCCTACCCGGGTCAAGTGAAAAAGCCCGTGAAATTGGCTTTGTGTCAGGTCCTCAATTTTATTTGACTGGTCCGGCTGAGTCGAAGCGCTTTTCGGACCCGGATGTACCCGTTGCGAAGCCTGCCGTGGTGCCTCATGGAGCGCAGGGGCTTATGTAGTATTTCATTGATAGCATATCACTCGTGACCTATCTGGGGTCGCTTTTACAATCTGATCTTTTAAGAGGTACAAATATAAAGCAGAATCTCGATTGACAGATATGAACTTTTGGCATGCCTTATATGCAAGGTTAGAGGTATACCGTGTCCTTTGATAATGACAGATAGCGATCATGGGCGGTGCTCCTAGAAACTATCTCCTAGGTACTACAACTATGGGTAAGCTTTGCATATCTCGGGAGTCAATAATCAACAATTGCTGTTGATTTTAGCATTCCGAATATGGAGATACTCCCGGTCACTACCATCAACGGAGTCAGGTCACACGAGGACCTGGCATATCTGGATGGTGGGGATTAAGCGGCCCTGGTCGCCTTTTATTTTGGGGTCTACAAACTCCATTAATGTTTCAAAAAAGACTTTGCTTTATCTCAAAGATCGTCAAATAAATTTGTTAAGCTCGAAGGTTCAGATACATTGACATCTCTTGTATACTCGGTGAATAGGAGGCAAATGTGTTTCATCAGATCTGATCGGGACAGGGTCTTAAGGTGAGGTCTCGTTCTTACTCCCCACAATCGCGCGCACAACCAGTTCCTAACCAACAGTCGGACCTACCTACGGCCCCATTCCTCATAAGCCCTATTAAAACTCTATTAAGGGCTCTGGTAGTGAGTATCTATTCTCTAATCCATTCTCTCTATGCGAGTCTCCTCTAATATATGGTAAATAGGATTTAATAGCATGCTGCCAATATCTGAAGTCTCCGCCAGTTTGCTGCTTAAGGCTGCAAGAAGTATGAGGGCATTGCAGTATGTCGAGAATGCCGAGAATACCAATCGAATATGGGGTTACCCCCCCCCCCCTCTTTCCCAAGACCTTATTGACTGACCGAATGTGGAGGAGAAGACTGAGCGATTGTAGTTAGAGCACGAGAAGGGTAGTGGTGATGAAATAGAAGTGAGAGGGAGCGCAAGTATATTGAAGCAGAGAAAGACCTAGCATCATGCCACCTAACTCGAGCCCCGGGAGTCGGGCGCCGCTCCAGATGCATATGGCCCCGACGATTTCCTGGAGTAGTTCGTCGCCCCGGCCGCGGCAAATGAGAAGAGCTCTATAGCCAGTCGTAGGTCGCAAGTTATCACCTAAAACGGCCATCAAACAGGTTAGGTAGGAGAGGCGAGGTGGGAGGGAGCTGATCAAAACATCAGTGTCATAGGAGCTGGGGCTGGGTGCGCAGGATGGTAGCAAGAGAGGAGCATAGATGAGCACGTAGTTTACGCGTATAATAAATAAATAAAAGGAGCACGCAATCAATCCCGGTCCGGGTGAATTAAAAAAAAAGAAATCTCAATCTGAGTGATTGTCCATGATTCCGGCACTCCGAGTGACTTTACATGACTTGCTCAGGTATGTGCTTAATAATAATAATAATACTTCATACTCGCATGCAACCTTCCAAAACTCAGTCCGACCGGCTTGGCGGGGTATACAAGGGATTGGGGGGAGCAGGATTCGAACCCACGACCTCACGCTTTGCAACACGAGGTAATCAAGTAGTTCAGGTATGTGCTTGCTTAGAGTGGCATGGTGAGGCTTGGCCATTGCCACACTCAACGATCACCCATATCAGCGCAAAGGAATATTCGGGTGTTATAAAGCCCCAGGGGATGAGCCCCTAATTTAGAAATAATAGGAACATACAGGAAACCTCACTTGGTAGGCTACAGCAATTGGATATGAGTCTAATATCATCCTCGGCGATCGAACTAGCTAACTTGCAATTTTTGCTATGAGATACAAATCATAATTCTGGTGAATAAAGCCCCCTCGGCCTTTAAAACTTCGATTGAGAAAGAGAAAGATTCATTCTAGGTGTCCAGGTTGGTTACCGAGCTTCCGTAGTCTCCATTTAGTGGATTTTAGTCGACTCGCTGAATAAGACGCGTTTTCCTGTTGAGGATACATCCCAGGATATTCTCTGGCGGCACTGATAGTACAAGTGCATGGGCCCTTAGGTATTCGACAGCCTCCCTAACAGCGTTATCTAGTGGCCTTCCGAATATTAGCCCTTGATATTCCTTTTGCAGTAGTATCAAACACATACTCTTCGATACCCAAGAATTCCATATTTGCCGCGATTCTCTCCTTATCATCAATGTGAGGGTTCCTCTGAATTTCTTCAACAACCTGTGCATTTTGTAGTCCCTCCATACCACACCCTATGTATGAAATAGGTCGTATATGAGCAAGTGAAAACCACCCCATGAGTCCTTATTGATCATAGGAATAAGCTAGGAGGAGCGTAATACTTACCTGTATGTTTCATTACCAGAATTGCATTAGTACCTAGCATCTGCTGCGAGACGACCAGGCTCCTCAAGGCGTCCTGAACATTTCCCCCTGCGTTGCGGATCACGTGTGCTTCCCCGAGCCCAATACCAAGCAAGTCTCTTTCGCTTATCCATGCATCCATGCATGTCACTGTTAATGATATCAATCATGTCAACATATGTAAATAGCAGTCTTGAATTGCAAAGCTAGATGAACAAAGTAGATACACACCTATAGCTAGCCTTCTTGATGGTTTACCGGTTGGAATGTCAATAGGAGACTTCTCCGCAAATCGGGAGTTATCTTCAATGATTCTCTCGAAATCGAAGAGTTCTGATGACATGGTATTCAGTTGGTGGTGATTGAAGGATTTTGGAAGTTGCGACGTTTTTGGCCTTGATTGGAATGGTGAAGGTGTTTTTCCTGAGAGGCTTGTGAGGGCTTTATATTGACTGAGAAAGAAGACGTACTATACCAGTGGGAAACTGGCAGAGTAGCTCATAGAAATGAACAGAACACACACACGCATCGAGTGAATAATTGCTCAAGATCGTACAGAGTTTGGCATTGAGCAGCTATACGCTCGCGAACTTTCGAAGCTTGTTCTGCGGTGAGGGGGGATTGTAGGAGGTATTGTACACTAGTTCTCCTAGAGCTCCACTGTTGCGATATAGACGGTTTCCCTGGCCACCTGGACACCCCGCTCGCTCGGAGAGGGGAGATTTAACGTAAAAAATTGGAAGACCAACAGTTTAAGGGGCTTCTCTATCCCTTCTCTACCGATCATCATTGGTTGTCCAAGTGAGGGGGGTGTCCAAGTGGCCGGGAAGTCGTCTATATCCAACCCAGGAACTAGCTGTAGGTGGAGTACCCACTTGGCACAGTTAAAACCTACTATCCAGCTCCATTAACAGGTTTGGGTGTGTCCTCCGATATTTGTCCCAAGAGCGTATCCTACTCCAATAACCTTATGAATAGAAATGGCAATCCGGTTTAGGCTCTAGCTCTGTTGAATGGTAGATAGACCGTATGAAGAGAAGTTGACCACCAACCAGGTGGTTGTGGATATATATTAGCTCAGAGAGTCCTCATCGCACTGGAATAGTGGTGTTCTGCGCTTCGATCCATCGAGTGCGAGAGGCCTGAACCTGCAAGGCAATTAACCAATCTGGACCAATTGAGGCCTTCAACGTTGATTGCCGCCGTGCTGGAGTGTACTTTGTAGGTTTTGTAGGTACTAGTCTCCTGAAGTAATATGGTAGCTTCGAGGATACTGTATAATATCTGGAAAATACCAATGCAATGCAGCTGCCTGTCGGAGGTATATGGAGTATGCATGCGCAGCCGCAGCGATCGAACCAATCATCATTGGCGTGGTATAAATCTACATTATATAAACCATCTCCACCTCACTTCAATCCCCCCAAGAACAATAACATGTCTTCTACTGGTTTAGACCTCTTCGCCAATCTCCCTCTCGAACTCATATTCCTCATCGAAAACCACCTCTCAAACTACGACCTGTCGCACCTCTGCCGCACTAGCCGCACCCACCAACATATCTTTACCCCTACTCTCCATAGGCGCTTCGTTGCCGAGTTCAGAGAAATTACTAGGCGGGCAGTCAAGACCCGCCGCATTCCATCCCTTCAAAGTATCCTCGCCCTCGCCCTCAACCCCAGTCCCGATACCGAAATCGCTGAGCTCGAGCTTTGGGTCCGAGGCGAGCTCAAGCGCGAAGTACAACACAGCCTTCGGACTGGGTCCTCGCACGCGTGGGGAAGCGTAGAACGCTCGCCCCGCTTCCGACACAGGCACCTTCTTGACCCCCCGCTCAGGTAAATGACCCCTAGTTGTCGTAACCCTTGGGTTTCATATAATTGGTGGGTTGACAGCAGTAAAACAACAAAAAGGTACCACGATGCCGCAGGGCCCGAACAGGCCCAAATCATCGTGGAAATGGACTTCCTCAAGCTTCTCCTGGCGCACGGCATCAGTCCTGTCGAAGATGGCGATCAGACCTGGACAATGGGTAAAGATATCGGCAGGAGGATGATGTACCAGGCAGTCCTGAGCGGGGATGTGGAGCTGGTGGGCTGGCTGTTTGGCGTGGCGCGCTTGGAGGTGCGGCCGAGCGACCTCCAAGTGACAAGGGGCGCTTCACTGCGGAATTTTAGGGTGCATCAGAGGTTTGAGGGCGTTTCACTGATGGATGTTATGATGCGTCCGGGGTTTGAGGGCGCTTCACTGCTAGATGTTGCGAGGTTTGGGGAAGTTTCACTGCTGGATGTTGCGGTTCGTCGGAGGTTTGATCGGGAGAGGGGGAAGAATGTGGAGGAGATGATACAGCTATTGATGCACTATGACCGGGATCCTAAGCTTACATTCTCCGTTCGCTTCCGGGGCGCCGAGCCGGTGATAGCCAGGCTTGGTCTAAAGGATAAGTGGGTACCCTTTCCTAGTTGTCATGGAACTGGCGGGCTAATTGTAGTAGGGAAGATGCAGACTTTTCCAAACAGAGGAGACGGTGTGGCCCTCTTGGGGTACAACCAGCAAACCGTCTGGTAGAATAGGTGCGTTTGGTGTACATGGGATAGGCGATCCCCTTCTGTATTGATCAGGGTCTGTTTGAAGTCTGTAGAAGGAATTGAACGTTGATGAAAGATTGTGACGGTTGTACTATCTGTGTACAGATATTCACACTCTACCACGGCGAGAAATGCATCGTTTGATGCATTACCCATATAAAAGAGATGCATAATCACCTCACATGATGCATAAACGGTTCTGAGATTTTAAATGTGTTCTTTTTGATGATTTATCTGATACATTTAGTACTAAAGTAGCTCTTTGGGCTCAATAATAAGGCAGTGGACAAGGGACAAACATCAAACCAACTCATGGCACATGCAGTAACATGTATATTAGTTATTCCAACAAGCTGGAAGGCTATGGGTTCAATCCACTCCCAAAGCTGTTCTTTTTAAAATTTATTTTTTAATTCTTAAGAACACAGGAAAGTTGTCAGTAAATGTGCAAAACGGGACTGATGATGCATTTTTCGATGCATTTTTCGATGCATATATAGATGCATATACAGTGTACTGACATACAAATAACCAATGATGCATTTACGATAAATTTACCGATGCATTTTGGGGGGTGGTAGAGACAGGAGAGGAGTGACGTTGATCAACCCACTGCCCACTGTCCTAATCTCAACAAATCATCTAACAAGTGCAGTTATGGCCAACGGCTCTAGCGGGACTTTAAAATGGAGTTTTAGGTATATATATATGGAAACAGATTTCAGGCGATTTCGGTTTATAATGATCTGGCGGGGTTGTGATTAGAATGATGAGAGGTAGGCCGTCCCACTGGCCATAGTAGGTAGCTAGGCTCGCTACCGGACGTAGGTTGCAGGGAGTGCTTACTCCTGGGGTTAAGCCGTTCTGCCCACGGCCCCGTAGAAGGGTTGCACGCCAAAGTGCCTATTAATCCTGTCGATCGGGTGAATTAATGGATCCGCATTCGCCATGGCGGGAAGGGCCACGAAAACTGGCACAGGAATCACAGTGGTCCTAAACTGGTAGGAACGTGTACCCTACCTTCATAGATATCTCGCACCCCACGCCATATCTCAGGCACTATACCGTAACCAATTACAAGTGCCCTGGCACGATATAGATCCCTCCCGTCTCGCCTGGAGTGTTTCAGGATAGGGGGTCAAAATGCCAACATTATATTTATATATACTTGCAGTAAGAATAGGTTTCCACGAGGTTTGTGAGAGAGATATGTATATATAGGAATGATTCAGATTTCGAATTTCACCCCCGCTCAACACATACCCATACCGCCACCTTCAAGATCTACGCAGAGATGGAGCATGGAGCGCGGAACTGGCACTTCTTTCCGTTCCCGCGGCCATCTCTCTAATATATGCACTTCAATACCCTCAGCGGGCGCCGTGATAGTTGCGCCTTTAGAAATATTAGGGTTAGGGTTATGGAGATGGCCTAGATCCATGCATGCCGCCCGACCTTCCCCGACCGACTTGATCTAGATTCTAGCTTGTAGCTAGCTGCGGTGTGAGCCTCGACAATTATAGTCGATTACCACTCGGTATATGAATTTCCATTTTATATATATACAGTCACACTGCAAAAGTGTTTGTGGTTCCGATCTCAGAGTGAGACATCTCTCCAAATGTAACCGTGGTGGGCCATCAACCCCCACCAAGAGAAGACTTCCCCAGTGACAAATGCTACCTTACCCGGAAACTATATTATATCTTTTCGATATCGGTTGCAATAAAGGGTGCGCCACACTGCGCACTGACATTAAAACTAAATCACGAACGCTTTTGCTGAGTGGCTGTACGTTGAATTCGTGGGATGATAGAATATACGAGGGTGTCAAACGCAGTAGTAAGAACCCGTTTCCATGTTAAGGACTATATCCATCCCGACCCTTACAACCCGTTTCAGAAGCTACTTGTACCAAGCTTTCAGGGTTAGGGTTCCCTTCCAATAAGGTGTCCGTACTTTGTATTAGGAGCCCCAACTACATACACACCCGGTTCACCCCAGCCAGGGAGCTAAACGGGCTAGTGTTTTTAATCGGTTCTAGAAGAACGGTTCTAGAATAACGGTTCTAGAAAAACAGATTGGGCTGACAACCGTATAACTACTGGTAGGGAGTAAAGAGGGGCGGAGGTGGTGAAGCATGTGATACGTGAGATTTCTGTTGGAGGGGACTGGAGATATCGATGGCGCTCTGCTGGAAGTGGTCGACTATGCGTGGGTGGTAGGGGGGTGTAGTTGTCAAAAGTTAGAACGAGAATACAACAATGGTGGCGGTTGCCACCCATACTTGGAGCAAGTAGACGGTGTTGGCTGGTTCTTGTAAACAGTCTCTGTCTTCGTCTAATGATAAAAATTGGGATGATATGATCATGAGACTATCCAGAGGCGCGGACACTTGTGCGTAAGTAATGACTAGAAGCTGCATTTCCTATGAGCATAGGCGATATGCTGTAGGTAGGGATGCAGACAGGCGGAGAGGCGAGTGATAATTTATGATCATGATTCATCCTGTGCCTGCACCTCCGCCCAGAAGCATACCATTTTTAACGTCAAAAAAAAAAACCTCTTTTGGGCACAAGTTAGACGTCAAAAAAGACCTTGTTTCTAGGCGCGGATTGCTAGGGTTAGGAAACGCCAAGTTTTGACACTGCGCGATAAGCATTGGGGTTCACGAACCCCACATCACAGAAAGGCCTATAAATACATAACTTACCCCCTAGTGCAGAATAGCTACAATCCCGGTACCGAATGTGTCAGTTCGGGCCGTCCGGCGATATGTGTATCACAATGCAGGGGATGAGCCTCGCTCATCCAATACACAGTCTCTACCACGGCGAGAAATGCATCGTTTGATGCATTACCCATATAAAAGAGATGCATAATCACCTCACATGATGCATAAACGGTTCTGAGATTTTAAATGTGTTCTTTTTGATGATTTATCTGATACATTTAGTACTAAAGTAGCTCTTTGGGCTCAATAATAAGGCAGTGGACAAGGGACAAACATCAAACCAACTCATGGCACATGCAGTAACATGTATATTAGTTATTCCAACAAGCTGGAAGGCTATGGGTTCAATCCACTCCCAAAGCTGTTCTTTTTAAAATTTATTTTTTAATTCTTAAGAACACAGGAAAGTTGTCAGTAAATGTGCAAAACGGGACTGATGATGCATTTTTCGATGCATTTTTCGATGCATATATAGATGCATATACAGTGTACTGACATACAAATAACCAATGATGCATTTACGATAAATTTACCGATGCATTTTGGGGGGTGGTAGAGAGTAACAGCTGCCGACTTCGCCGCACTTACCTACTTTACCGCCAGTCCGTATAAAAATCTGGCTGATTTTTCGATATCAACAGGGTGGGGTGTGGTAGGTTCTTGGTGCCTTGCATGGCGGCGGTGGTGGGGTGCGGCTTGCTTAATTTTTTATGGTGGGGATGCGACCGAGCGGGGTGGCGCTGGTGTGGCGGGTGCGACGGCAGAAGGCGGCACATATACATGTACATGACGGCGATGGGGAAAATTATTGTAGAAGTATGGTGCGGGTCCTATTGGCTGGGGCAGCCCCTTATAGTGTTTCTACAATAATTTTCCCCACCGCTATATACTTCTGGTATGAGAACGAGTTGACCTCTTTTAACATATCGTTGTATAACTATATAATATATGCTACTATTTCCCTATGTTCATTCCGGGCACAGGTATTAAGCTTCTAAGGATATTCATAAGATCAGGCCTAATAAAGTAGGAACTAAAGGAATATCACGAGTGGAAAGGAACATCAGCGTTTTCTCCCCAAATTTTTCAATTGCTAAACTAGATCGACATAAATCCCCGATGCCTTGATAAATTAAATTCTCCATCGGGCAGAAAGAGGACATCGTTCCTCCATATCGGAAACAAAAGAAAAAAGAAACCAACTAAACGCCATTGGCGGATAAAGAGTAAGGGGAGCTCTCAAGAACAAATGTACTCTACCATCGATGTACCTTTTACGGCAGAAATGGAACAAATTCCCACAAGGACCATCTCTCCCCCACTACAGGTTCGGGCCCGCCCTCCGCACGCCCGGGTTCGGCATTCATTGCGATCGGGTTTGCTCGATCAGGACGGCACCTTTGCACGGTTACGTAATTCGAATCATTATCTGACTCTGCCACGCTACGAATTCTGACCCTAAATAGTTAAGAAAGGTGGGTTAGTATATAGTCAAAATGTAAAATCTGTAACGCCACATACAAAAGAGGCTCTTCTTGTAGAAGCAACCATCTCTGATTCTCGTCCTTAATGCCTGCACCATGCCTAGGGTAAACAATGAGGTCGGTGAGTCGATTGGCGACGGCCGCTGTGTTCACTCCTCCACGGAAGTCCCAGACATCGTTCGAGGGCTCCGCCATATTTTTCGGGTCTGCTGCTCGAATTACCACCTCGGCGCCCGCTATATACTCAAGAAACCACACAGCCGGCTTGATTAGGCCGTCCTCCGTAAGCTGTACGCTGTTCGCACCGCCTCGATCTACAATACTTAGGGAGTGGCCTGGAACATTGGGACATCTGATATGATATGGGCCTGGCGGGAACTGATCCGGTGAAGATCATCAGTAGGTCATTCCAGGACAATATAACTAGAGAGAGGGGTTTCGTACGGTATCCATTATTCAAGAGTAAAGTTGACTGTTAGGTTTGAGCAGTAGTAGGTAGTAGGTAGCAGGTAGTAGTGAAGTTGGTGGTTAGGTTGTGATGAGAGGGATCCAGCAGGAGAGCGCGGTGATGGCTCGCCTTAAATAGAGTTTTCTCCGTAGGCCCCCAACCTAGGCGAATCTTTCAAAAATCCACATATTACTCGCGTTTTGCACGCGACTGGCCGTATTGAATGCCATACAAAGAGGTGGTTTTGGCTTACCATATGCTATTTTGCACTTGCTCTTCATTTAATGATTCGTTTACACTCTAACTAGGCTGCGGGTTGAGCAATACCACAACAACTGGTATTCATTAACACATATCAATCGATATAACCTTTCTCTGCTACTTACATAGAGTTGAAAAGGTTTAGTCTCGCCTATCTGTAGCCTCTCCTCAAGGCGCGTGATCTCGTTTCCTACGGGCCAGCGAGTTCACCCACCGAGCGCAGCATTCAACTTCCACCCGGATATCTCTTGGCTGCAGCTTTAGCAGCAGTTTTTTTGCTTGTGAAAGAACTTGACACTCGGTCAGTGGTGAACTCACTTTGTGGGGTATTCCGCGATATAAAAAGGGTATATCTGCATGAACACATGAAACATGATGCTTTGGCCCGAACTTGCATCTAGATGCGGAGATAGTGCTTCTAAAGGGTGAGCGGGAGTACTGTTCCACGAGAGGTTTTCAAGTGTAGAACTATTGAAATCTCAGGGCTTACTAATATCAGATATTGAGGTTATGTGGTCAGAATTTGAGAAATGAATGTTGCGGTCCTCTTTTATCAAAATCCGAATAGAGTACTTCTTGTCATAACTCCCCGAGTATTCCCGCTCCCTCTACTCGTAGATTCGTGGCGTTTCCGGGTGCGCCCGTTGTTGCGTGCCATATAGAAAGGTAGCGTTGGCGAGTTCTTTCTGTTTATGCAGTAGTAGTTGAGTCCCGAAACGCTGTGAATTGCGAGTACGAGTAGACCACCATACGTAGAGCGGTGGAGTGTCGGTGGGAATGTAAGCTCTGACGCTATCCCAGCTCCATCCTACCATATCTCACATACAGAGAACTATTATTTACCCTCCGATCTAGCTGATATCAAGACTGAACGGCTCCAGCTGAGCTTTGTCCTGCATTATTGCAGGACGTGTTTTTGAACAAGTGTGCTATGAATATTCTACAATTTGGTGAGTAGTGGTTCGAGTAGTATATAAATGTGTAAAATGGTCATTTTGATGGAGATGTCAATTATGCAACCTCTTCCCATTAGCGCAACGATCCGCACCCGCACCCCGCATGTCCCCTGCCTATCAACGTAATGTTCCCCCCTCCCACAAAATTTCCGGCTTGTGGTTCGAGGACGATGTTCAGCTGAAGTCTATCAATCTTGATATGCAAGGCGCAGATCTGTGCGCTCATGGGAAGAGATTGCATATTGGCCCCTCCATGTGAGACAATTGATAATTGCTCGATCCCCGCAAAACAACGTTTCTGCAGCCGCTGTTACGTACAATACCCTAAATGGGGCACTAATTGGCAAGCTTTGATAGGAGTATTAGAGTCTAGAGTGCTAGAAATTTTGACGGCCGCCTTGTAGTGGAGTGGTGGAGACAGGATTCTCAATGATAATCTGGTATTGTGACGTATCGATAATACCCGCAGGTTGTACGGTGAGTAAAATACGATATGATGATATCTAGGAAATAGTCGGTAGGATATAGATTTTAACTGTATCGATAGTATCTTGGTAGGGATTTGGCGCCCAAAAAAAACTTCAGTTGCTTTTTCTAACTCAAAAAAGGAGAAAAAGACTAGATTTATGCTCCCGAACCCTTGCAGGAACATATTAGGACATCACTCGTTTATAGTATGATATATCATGGTTGGCACGATAAGGAGTCTGCAAAATATCATGCAGTTCGAACACCCAGGACATACCGCAGAATCTCAGGAATAACGAATCGAACTGGACTGGAATCTTAGACTTCGGATTGGTCAAATGCCTGTTGAGCGTAACTTTTAGTCGCCTTGACCAATAGGTAAGCAGTATTCCAGCCCAGTCAGGTTCGTTATTCCTGGGATTCTGCGGTAGCAGTACGATATGGCATGAGAATAATAACGGTACCGTACTATTGAGAGCTCTCTTGCGCAGCCCGTGGATTTGGTGCGCTAGCGCTGACCAAAATGACGAGCCAAACAAATGGTCAAAGCGCTGGCGCGCCTCTTCGGATGCTGGTGGTTGAACAAACCCAAAATCTAAGGGCCCGTTCGGACAACTCAATAATCTAGATTGGATGACTTCCCGTAGAGGGTTTAGAACCTAGGTTCTCTGGTAGGGCTCATAAACAACCAATCATATTACTGCTTTCCAGGTTTCTAAAGTTTAGAAATCTAAACCGACCCCTCCACCCCTCTATTCAGATTCAGATTCTAGAATCTAAATTTTCACGGGAAGTCATCCATTATTTGCGGTGATCTGGTGGGTCATCGGCCCCTGGGTCATCACAGTAATCCAGGCTGTTCGTGCAATTGGGTAATCCAACATTTGGAACTCCCGATTATCCCAAGAAAATAATCACATCTGGAGGTAATTACTCCCACACAACACATATTCTGAAAGCCTAATCCTATTTCAACGTTATCTGGACATGTAGATTATCTACTGATTATGATTATTATGATTACCATTTTCACTTTTTGATAATCCAATCTGCCCAACAACCCAAAGAAATAATCTAAGGTTGTCCGAACGGGCCCTAAAAATATACATCTTGAATTCTTGTCTATTTAAATACTTCTACTATTGATTCCTATCAACTCTATCAAATATTATCTCTTAATAATGAAACGCAGCTATCGATTGATCATGTATCAGAATTGTATGTTTCTCGATACTGCTTGCAAGATCTGTTACACAAAGCGCTTGACTATATAAGGTTATCGCTCTCACGGATGAAATTGTCAAATTCGCGACATGACTGCATGTCAACCGTACTAGCTATTTTGGGGAATCAGGTGATGACCATGTGATATCGGGTTCTCTTACACGATTGCGGGGTGGAGTAGGGGATGGGGTTTTGACAGGGTGTCAACAGGAAGCCTATAAGCTATCAGGTCTATCTCACAAGTCATGTGAAGAGAGAACATAACCTCAAGTCCTTGCTGGTGACTTTCAAAAAATATGCCAAACCAGAAGACAGAGCTCTCATTTACACCCAAACTATCGTGGATCTGGAGATTCTTTGCAAGGAGTACAAGACGTGCAGGTACAATGCCGAATATCCTGCCAAGGCCAAAGAATATGAGAGATGGGTCTCCGGGAGGAATAAGGTCATGATTGCGACCAGTGCTTTGGGAGCAGGGATTGATGTGAGGTGCATTAGATTGGTGATTTACTACAAATCGCCCTTTCTATTGATTGATCTGGTACAAGGACTGGCAGAGCTGGCCGGGACGGGAAGAGAGTTGAGTCAGTTTGTCTGATAGCACATGAAGACCATAAAAGGGGATGGAATGCTACTGCCAAGAAGGAGTTCCCAGAAGAGGTTAAGGCTTTGTACAATTATTTAAAGACTGAGGGCTGCAGAAGAGCTGCTATCAATAATTATTTTAACGGCACTGAACAGGAATATACCGTAGGTTTGGATGAGCTATACGACAACTGCCTATTTGTTGCTGCAACTCAGAAGGAGAAAAGGCGTGCTGGGAGAATTAGTGGAGAGGGTAGACGAGTTAATCGGGAGGTCAGGCGTAAACATTTGAACGTCGAGGAAAAGTAAGTACGCTGTCAAAAAAGGCTTATGGGACGTAACTAACTGTGTAGGTTAGCTAAGATGAATTGTTACGGAGATTCTGAGTATTCTTAGTCACAAAATGGTGGGGGTTCAAGTATGAAGGGAAATATAGTTCATGTATGTCATACTAGCGACGGTTTCTTTGCAATGTAGTTAGAGATTTAATACTCGTGATATTCGAATTGTTTGTACTGAACAGAGAGGACTAATCTGAGGGTTGGTACTCTAAACATAAAACAGCATAGGCTTGAAAAACTAGAAAAGAACGTGATCTACCGCGTACTTTCATTCACGAAGGGTTCCGGAGAGAGACAGTCAGGCCCATTTTATTAGTTCCCATTGATCAAAAAAGTGAAATATGGTGCAGCGTGTCTTAAAGGTGACACGTCGGTATTCCAGCTGGAACAATCTTGGCTACTCCGATGCTTTTGAACCAATTAGAGCATTGCAATCCAGCCACTTTACGGCTGGAAACGATATCTTAGCCGCAACTCTGTAATGAAGGGGTATAAATGGGTATAATACTGTTCCACTTCACCAGGTCTTGGCGCTTTTTACATACAAAAACAGATAAATGGCATTCCTAATAACTTTTCAACAAGACAAGATATCAAAAATCTGTCAAAACCCCACCCCCTACTCCGCCCCGCAATCGTGTACCCCTTGCGCCCCTACCAAACAATATCCTGAGGCCAGTTCGCATCACACACATACAAATTACTGCCACGCTGGACTACTACGGGTCGCATACAAATTCAACGCACCCATGTTCGTGGGCACCTGGCCATAAGAACGTGTCCCCAATCTCCACCTAGTGCCCCTACACTCGCCCTCTACACTCGCTTTCACTTTCCCTTGGGTTTTGAAGCCACACTCACATAGCTTATTGCTAGCGATGGACGGGCACAGTGAATGCCTGTTCGTGAACCTACATGTATAGGCGCCATGGCGCGATTCTGAGGCGAGTGATATTAAGATTGTGGCTCTGCATCGAATGCATGTTTTTTTAGCGCTTGGAAACATGCTTTCCTTACATATGGAATCATGGTTTTTAAACTGCTGGGTATCATGCCTCCTTGGTGCAGGGAAGCGATTAGGAAGTATTACCCACCTAGCTTCCTCCCTCTACACTCGCTTCCATACCCTAGAAGCTAATAGGAAACCATATCCAGGTGGCTTTCTGCCTCTACACTCACATCCCCACCATGGGGGCCATTATGGGGCTACATTCATGTGGCTCCCTGTCTCCGTACCCGCTTCCATACCCGGGAAGCCATTAGAGAGCCACACCTATATAGCCTCCTGCCAGCGGCGGGCGGGAACAGTGAATCGTTGTTCGCGATCTTACATTTGGAGTCTGAAGCAAGTGATGATCGATAATTTTAACAGGGGCGAGGATGGGTTAGGGGTCAAGGGCGACCATATGAGCGAGGGCGAGGACCAGGATAGGGCGAGGGCGAGGGTGAGGACAGGTTTGACCCAGGGTACACCTTGAGTATGAGCTGTCTCAGGATCAGGTTCAGGTTCAGAGGCGAGACGAGGATAAAGGGGCCGGGGCCTAAAGGTGTAGATTGCTAACATAAAGAAGGCGTTGCCTAGAGAGGCGAGGACATATGAAAGAATGAGCTCTATATATTCAATTATTCCCTCTACCGATGACTCACTCCACAGAAACTCATAGAAACCCAGAGAAACCCATGAACTCCCGAGCCGCCCATACTTTTTTGTTTACATCATTAATCTTGTTCTGAGTCCCCTCCTGCAGTGTGTAGGCCATTAGGAGGTAACAACCGTATGGGCCCCTGCTAGCGATGAGCGGGTGCAGTGAATCCTCGTTCATGTGGAGACATACACCAGAGCGCAATTCTGAGGCGAGTGATAGTGTATGATTCTGTACTGAAATCATGCTTTTTCGACTGCTTCACCTGCGCCTAGAATCGCGGCTCTTACTTTTGACGAATGGAAGCCATTAAGAAGCCACGTCCAAATAGTTCCCTGTCTGTGCGCTTCTGCACCATTGGATTCATTGTGGGGCCGCACCCACATGGAACACACACCCAAATGGCTCTCTGTCCTTACACTCACCTCCACTCCATGGAAGCTATTAAGAAGCCACAACCACATGGTTTCCTGCTTTGCACTGGCCCCCACACCATGGAAGCAATTCTAAAAGTTCCACACATATAGCTCCCTGCCGCGCTCGGGCGGGCACAGTTAACTCTTGTCTACATCAAAAGCATCCATTCCAGACCCCCCCACCTGCGCCTAGAATCATGCTTTTTTGGCGCATGAATGCTGTTAGGAGGCGACACTGGAATGGCTTCCTGCCTCTACACTCGCTTCCGCATCGTGGGAGCTGTACCATGGAAGCCACACCCAAGCGTCTCCCTGCCCCTACACTCGCTTCCACACTATGTAAACCACTCGAAGCCATACACATACGATGGCTTCCTGGCACTGCACTCGCTTCCACATACTGGAACCCATTATGGCTCCACACCCATATGGCCCCCTGCGACTGGCAGGTACAATGAACACTGGCTCTACACTCGCCATGACTCCGCCCCTGAAGTGTGGAAGGCATTAGGAAGCCACACCCAAATCGCTTCCTGCTCCTACACACGCTTCCACACACTGTCAAAACCCCGTCCCCTACTACGCCTCGCAATCGTGTACCCCTCGCGCCACCACCATACAATATATTGAGGCCAGTTCGCATCATACGCATACAAATTAATGCCCCGCTGGACAACTACGGGTTGCATACAAATTCAACGCACCCCCAGCAACCAAGCTCCCAGCCACGCTCACAGGCACTTGACCATAAGAACGTGTCCCCCATCTCCACCACATCCAAGCTCCCTCTCACACCCATTGTTTATATGCTTGCCCCCAGCACTCAAGCTCGCAATCACGCCCCGGCCACAGGAGCGTCACGGTGTCCCCAATCTATGCCGTATCAAAACTCCTTTGCAACGTGTCTCTCACTTTCTCTACACTCATCTCCCCTACACCCACCCCCTCTACACCTGCCCTGCCCCTACACTCGCCCTGGCTCCACTCCCGGATTTGGAGGCTACAGCACATGGCTTCCTGCCGGTGACGGGCGCGCGCAGTGAATCTTTGTTCACGACCTTACATCTGGAGCCGTGATTGTGCATTGAAGGCCTGCTTTTTCAACTGTTTCAGTAGAAATATGCTTTTTGCTAGCATGAAATCGTGGTTTTTAGACACTTCGAAATCAAACTTTTTTGTAAAATGGAAACCATTAGGTTGCTACATCCATGTGGCGATCTCTACTAGTCAAGTTTTTATTAATAGGACTTCGGTCGCTACAGCCATTACCTACCCCCGTCCTATTGATAAAAATTTGGCAAGTACACTCGTTCCCACTCTATTGAAACAATTAGGAAGCCACACCCACATGGCTCCCTAGCAGCGACAGGTGGGTCCAGTGAATCCTCGTTCGCACCCTTCTATGTAGAGGCATACACCTATATGGCCTCCTGCCTCTACACTGGCTTTGGCACCATAAAACCCATTACGGAGCCGTGCCTATATGGCTTCTTGCCTCTACACTCGTTTCTACACACTGGGAGTCATTACAGAACCACACCCATATGCACCCTGCCAGCAACGGGCAGGCAGTGAATCCTCGTTCGCACTCTTCCATCTGGAGTCATACACCATGGCGCTATTATGGAGCAGGTGATAATCCATGATTCTACATTCAATGCATGCTTTCGATCGCTTCACCTCTACATGACATGCTTCTTTGGAGCATGAAAACATGATCTTTTAGCGTATGGAAACGTTTAGGAAGCCTCACCTTGATGGCTCCCTGCCTTTAAACTGTCCTCCGCACTATGGAAGCCATTTTGGAGCCACATCCACATAGCTACCTACCTCCGCACTCGCTTCCACACACTGGAAGCCATTTTGAAGCCACGACCACACATGGCTACCTGCTTCTGCACTCGCTTCCACGCCATGGAGACCATTATGTAGTCACACCCATATCGCGGCGGGGAACGCAGTGGATCGTGCCTCTACATTTACCCTCGCCCCGCCTGGAGTGTGGAGGGCACTAGGGAGCCGAACCCAAATACCTCTTTGCCTCTACATTGGCCACCACACCATAGAACCCACACCAAAATGGCATCCCTCTTCCACACCATGGAACCCATCTTGAAGCCACACCCAAATCGCAATCGCTCCCTCCCCTTACACTCACTTCCACACCATGGATCCATGGAAGCCGTGCAAAAATGGCTCCCTGCATTTACACTCGCTTCCCAACCTGGAGCCATTATAGAGCCACTCCCAAATGCCTGTCTACCTCTGCATTCACTCCCACACTATGAAGCCATCTCGAAGCTACACACATATGCTCCCTACCAGGCGCGGTCGGGCGCAGTCAACTCTCGTTTGCAATCTTGTGGAGTCACGATTCTAGAGTGAATGCTAATCTCTGATTCTGCATTAAATGCATGTCTTTGACCGCTTCACCTCTATATGACATGCTTTTTTGGCGCGTAGAAATATTCTTTGGAGTGTGAAAACATGATTTTTTGGGGCATGGAAACGATTAGGAAGCCTTACCGAAATGGTTCCCTTCCCTACACTGGCCTGCGTACTGTGGAAACCATACTGTAATGGCTCCCTGTCCCTACACCCGCTTCCAAACTGTGGAAACCATTATGGAGGCACACCCATATGACCTTCTGCCAGTGACGGGCGGGCCCAATGTATTCTAGGCCGCGGCCTTACATGTACTTTCTTAGCTGCTCCATTTACGCTAAGAGTCTGCGCCTGGAAACACGTTGCCCTTTGCTACCTGAGTCTCCCAGATAGCTTGAGATGGACATAGGCCTTAGTAGCAGCGCGTAGCGTAGCGCAATATTTTAAATGAAATTGATGAATGCGCCGGAGAATATTATAGGGCTTTCTGGTGGGGTGTCCTCAGGGTTAAGGTTAACAGAAAATGGCGAGGTGCTTCGCAATGAGCAAAAGTCAATCCCAAGCTGACTGTACGGCACCTTTTACTTTGTAACAAGAGGGTAAGAGAGGCCGTACAGCGCTATTTACCTCCAGTCATATTACACATAGGACACTGTCAAAACCCCATCCCCTACTCCGACCCGCAATCGTGTACCCCTTGCGCCCCCACCACACAATATCCTGAGGCCAGTTCGAGTCACACACATACAAATTACTGCCACGCTGGACTACTACGGGTCGCATACAAATCAACGCACCCCCAGCACCTAAGCTCCCAACCACGCTCGCAGGCACCTGGCCATAAAAACGTGTCCCCAATCTCCACGCATTCAAGGGTTCTCAACACGTCTTGCATCCACTGCCTCTACGCTCACCCTCTATACTCGCTCTCACTTGCATCCGGCTTTGGGAGCTACACCCACATAGCTTATTGCTACTGATGGGCGTGCGCAGTGAATGCTTGTTCGCGACTTTACATGTATAGGCACCATGGCGCGATTCTGAAGCGAGTGATATTGCGTTTGCATTGAATGTATGCTTTTTTGGTGCATGGAATCGTGGTTTTTAGAGCACGAGGAATCCTGCTTTCTTGGTGCGTGCAAGCCATTTTGGAGCCACACCCATATGGTTTCTTGCCTCTGCACTCGCTTTCATACCATAGAACTCATCTCGAGGCCATACACATATACAAAATACTGATGCGCTGGACAACTATAGGTGGCATCCAGATTCACAACACTCAAGCCCCAACCACGTTTGCAGGCACCTGGCCATAAGAACGTGTCCCCTATTCCCACCGAATCCAAGCCCCCTTCCAACCCGTCCCGTACCCACTACCCCCAAACCCGCCCACCACACTCGCCCCGATCCTGCTACCGGCCCGGGATTTGGAAGCTACACCCATATGGCCTCTGTCAAAACCCCGTCCCCTACTACGCCCCGCAATCGGGTACCTTGCGCCCTCATCATACAAAATCCTGAGGCCAGTTCACGTCACTCACATACAAAATACTGCCACGCTGGACAACTACGGGTTGCATACAAATTCAACGTACCGCTGGCACCCAAGCCTGCAACTACGCTGGCACGCACCTAGCAATAAGGTAGCCCCAGTGGCCCCCTGTCTCGACACCCGCTTGCACACCCTAGAAGCCATGTCGAGGCCACACACATATGGCCTCCTGCCAGTGACAGGCGGGTGCAGTGAATCCTCATTCGCAACCTTACAGGCACCATAGCGTAATTGTAAAACGAGTGATAATCCATAACCCGGCACTTAATCTATGCTTTTTCAATCGCTTTACTTGTGCCTGGAAACAGTTCATTAGAGCATGTAATCCTTTGGAGATTTAGATAAAGGCATGCTTTTTTGGCATATGGATTCGTGGTTTTGTAGCTCTACCTCTGTACTCGCCCTGACTCCGCGCCCGGAGACTTGAAGCCATGGGAAGCCACACCCAAATGACTTCCTGCCTCTACACTCGCTTCCATACACTGGAATACATGTACTCCGGTGTGAAGGGTAAGTGTTTAGAACGCGGCGGTGCGGTTTGCGTTGCTACGTTCTACTCACTTACCCTTGACACCGTAGTACAGGCCACACACATATGGCTTCCTACCTCTGCACTTGCTTCCACTCCCTAGAAGCCAGCATGGAGCCACACCCGTATGGCCTTCTACCGATCTAAGGTGGGGGCAGTTAACTCTCGTTCGCACCCTTCTATATGGAGTCGCGATTCCAGGGCGAGTGATAATCGATGGTTCTGCATCAAATGCATGGCTTCACCTGCACCTAGAAACATAATTCTTTGGAGCATTGAATCGTGGTCTCTAGACTGCTTTGCCTGCGCCTGGAAACCACTCTTCTGGTTAACGGAAGTTATTAGAAAGCAACACCAAGATGGAAGCCATTATAGAGCCACACCCATATGGCTACCTCCCTGTACACTTGGTTCCGCACCCTGGCAGCCAAGTTGAAGCCAAACACATATGGCTGCCCGCGGGCGGGTGCAGTGGGTCCTCGTTCTCGACCTTAATCTGGAGGCATGCAGCATGGCGCAATTGTGGAGCGCGTAATAATCCATCACTCACCATTAAATGCATGCTTCTCGGCTGCTTCAGATCCACAGGAAAACATGATTTTTGGCACGTGGAATCATGTTTTTTTAGCACATGGAAAACACTAGGAAACAACATCCGAAAGGCTTCCTACCTCTACACTGGCCTCCGCACCATGGGAGTCATACCCAAATGGCCCTACACTCGATTTCACACCATGGAAGCCATTATGGAGCCACGCACATATGGCGCCCTGCTGGGTGGGTGCAGTGAATCCTCGTTTGCGACCTTATATATAGTTTCTTGGCTCCCCCTTCTGCGCTAAGCGTCTGCGCTTGGAAATACGTGTGTTTTTCACGATAACCTGCGCCCTTACCCTCACCTCTCTGACCACTGTGTCCTCGACCCTACCACCACCGCTTCCACACCATCACCTCCTCCACCGCCTTCACCTCCCCCACCGCCTCCACTACCAGCTTGGCTCCCACACCATCACCCCACCACCGCCTTCACCTCTACCACCGCCTCCACTAACGACTCAGCGTCCACGTCCACCGTGATTGCGGCCCCTACCGCCACCTCCACCTCCACCCCCACTATGATCACTACCTCCACCTCTAGTATGATTACTACCCCGCGACCACGACCATCATTATAACAACGACCGCCACTACTTGACTCTACACTTGCCCTGACTCTGCCACTGGAGTTTCCAAGTCATTGGAAGCCACACCTAAATGGCTCTCTCTGCCGAGGGCTGGCGGGCGCATGATTGGTAGTTTTGCGAAACTTCCTGCTTTGATTGACGTTGAAGTTAGTTAGACATTGGGGTGGGGTAACTTGAGATAGATTATCAATAGACATAGGCCTTGGTGCCAGCACGTAGTGAAACATTTCACATGAAACTGATGAATGTGCCGGAGAATATAAAATTAAGATTGACCTTAAAAGTTATGGGGAGAACTACTTCAAGCAATAATGTACGGGTAATGATGATTAAGGTGGGGAGTGGTGCGGGTTGGTGGAGAATTGAGCCTCAACTAGGGGGGAGAGATTAAGCGAGAAATACTTGGCCTTTGACAGGACCCCCCTCCCAAAGTACGGTAGGGCTGAGATATGCATAAATGTAACGGAAGAAGCCGATCTGTGTGGTGCAGATGCAGGTACCGATGTTAACACCTCTATATCCCGCCCCTCCATCACCCCTCCATCACCTCTCCATCACCTCTCCACCCCTCCTCTCCTCCATCTCCACTTCTCTTATCCTTCACTCTTCATCTCCTCTGTCCAAAATCATCACCGGATTCATCATCACCATCTCGCAAAAGCCATCGGTAAGCTACTACTTCATCTCCGATACTTGATATTATTTATTTCTATCATCATTAAGCGAACTCTTTATCACCTAGTACTGCTACCGGAATCTTTGCCAAATCAATGGCCATCAATCCTCGCCTCCTCGGCTTCTCAAAGTAATTATATAGAAACGTCCCATCATCACTAATCATCATCAGGGTGTCCTTCCATTGAGATTTATTAAATTCGCTACCAGTAAGATGTAACTTACTTGTCTAGAACCGTCTAAAAACCCATCTGGCATCTTTGAGGCAACGTTCACATTATCTCCTGCATAACACTCTGGTCTTTTCACTTATGAGTATAAAGCTCCCTCACCTTTCTATCTTCCCCTTCCTTCCGTCTTCATCCATCATCCAATCCATTTACTGGCTAGTCCCCGTTACTGTAACTACAGTGTCCCTCTCCTACCTTCATTCACTGGCTAGTCTCCGTTACTGTAACTCCAGTATCCCCATTCACTGGCTAGTCCACGTTACTGTAACTCCAGTGTCCCTTTCCTACCTTCATCCCCTCCCATACTCATCTAGCTGCTTTTGCTCTAGATCCCACACTTCCACTTCTTTTCCGCTGGTTCGCTAATCCCGTATAATTCCAGTGCCTCCCTCTATTACTCTTCCATTCACTGGCTAGTCTCCGTTACTGTAACTCCAGTATTCCTTTCCTACCTTTACCCACTGGCTAGTTCCCGTTACTGTAACTCCAGTGTTTCTTTGCTCCCTTCATCTACTCCCATCCTCATCTAGCTGCTTTTTGCTCTAGATCCCACACTCTCATTTCTTTTCTGCTGGTTCGCTAATCCCGTATAATTCCAGTGCCTCCCCATCACCCCCCATTCACTGGCTGGTCGTTGCTGTAACTCCAGTGTCCCCTTCCTACCTTCATCCCCCCCCATACTCATCTGAATGCTTTTTGCTCTAGATCCCACATTTCTGTTGGTTCGCTAATCCCGTATAATTCCAGTGCCCCTCCCATTACTCCTTTATTCACTGGCTGGTCCCTGTTGCTGTAACTCCAGTGTTCCTTTCCTATCCTCATCCCCTCCCATACTCATCTAGCTGCTTTTCGCTCTAGATCCCACCTTGTGCTGGTTCGCTAATCCCGTATAATTCCAGTGCCCCCCCCCCATTCCATTCACTGGCTAGTCTCCGTTACTGTAACTCCAGTGTCCCTTTCCTACCTTCATCCCCTCCCCATTCACTGGCTAGTCCCGTTACTGTAACTCCAGTTCCCCTTTCCTACCCCCATCCCCTCTCATACCTATCTAGCTGCTTTTCGCTCTAGATCTGACACTTCTATTTCCTTTCTGCTGGTTCGCTAATCCCGTATAATTCCAGCGCCACCCCTATTACTCCTCCATTCACTGGCTGGCCCCCGTTGCTGTAACTCCAGTTCTCCTTTCCTATCCCCATCCCCTCCCATACCCTTTCACCTGCTACCCCATCTACCGTGCATAATCCCGGTGTCATTGACTCATATCACTTAGCTTCGCCATGCGTCTAAGTCCAGTTGTCTATTATTCCCTCTCCCCGCCCCAACTTGTTTTTTCTCTTCTCTCCCCTCCCCCCGCTTTTTTTTCTGTATCCCATTCAATATTTTAGTAACTGTGGAATAGACGGTCATCTATCTTTATGATTAAAGGTTTTTATTCATCTCCCATCCCGTATTGTATTCTACTAATGCTTGAATAGTTAATATTCCTACCTGATCCCCGCAGGTAGTGCTATCCATATGATTCCAATCTCTTTTCCTCCCGATCAGGCTAACTACTCCCTAGTCATGCCTCCTCAATATATTATCTTTTATCTTCCCGGTCGCTTCCTCCTCTTCATTTTAGCTTTTTAGCCTTTTTGTATAATTTTAACTCTTTATCTGCCCGCCCACAGGTTTCCTTGATCAATGCTGCTAATGCCGTCAATATCAATATATGGCGTCAAAGTATTACTCCACTGACTCATTTACTTTTGCTTATACCTTGCTTATCATTCATAGTATATATACACGATCTATATCTCTTGGTCTTTGTGAACATTTATGTATGACGAATTAGCAAGTGTATGCCCCCCCCCCCCCAATACTGGTTAACTGAATTTATTACTACCTCAGCTTCACTTGTAATCATCCATTGCCGGGCTCCGGAACACATTACTTGAGAGGAATTATCGTAAGTCTGCTCGTCTTTCATTATATTACTTGACTAATATCGAATAAAGGCTTGTGGTTCTCTGATGCCTGGCCCCGGGACATATTACTCAAGAGCAATTACCGTGGGCCCACCTATCCCCGACTATGGAATTTAACTAATATCAAATAAAGTTGTTTTGCTATACCAGCTGCCAGTGGGTCCAATAGAGCTGGTGGGGTGTCTCGTTAGATTGTTGGAAAGGAACTGCAGGGATTTTGCATTAGGTTTAGAGGATTAAGTGAAAGTTAAATAGAGGTTTAATATCACTCCTTATTCACTTTGCGATTTGAAGAAGCATTGTTTCACAATTATACTTCCATCGCTAATACTACCCCCTACTAGCATAGCGATATAATGCTCTTACCCAGAATAAGCTTTCAAGGGTTTATTCTTTCAATCCCTATTCTAATTCCTCTCGAGAGACATGTATTCCGAAACACATATCACGATATCACAGCTTCCCACTCCGGAATTGACAATAATTGAGATCGTGTTCATAGCCTTATCTCTCCCAGCATTTTACTACACTGATTCTAACTACCCAGCCACGTAGTCAAATCACATGCTTACCTCTCTTCGTAGATTGCGCCAGAATCTTTATCCTGTATATTTATTGATCCTCAGATTGAGTAATTATTTTTACCCATCTCGGTCCACCTATTATACCCTTATAGTTTCTCACTTAGTCCTCCCCTTCCCGCCACTTATCATTTTCCAGTTCCGTACCAACAGATTTTGGTTTATCTGTCTGTCCATTTAGTTCGTATATCAGAAGGAGGATCAAAGATATTTTCACGTTCTTCTGCAATCCGAATATTATAGCGAGAAACTTACAAGAAGGTCTCTAATGTATTGATAATCGAATCCGGTAGTGCCCTTCGGTATCCGTCCATTTATGTACTATTATAAATCTCAAGCTCGATTTGAGTTCGCAATGGGGTATCAGATAAACCAAAACCACTCGGCTCAGGATCCAGACCTCAGAAAGGGTGGGATATAGTGCCCATAAGCAAGTGGAGATGCTAATAGGACTAGTCATCATCAGATAGAGGTTAACAAAAGGAAATTATTCCCGGCCATAAGAACAAACACGGGTGATATTCAGTGAAGCGCATTAAAAAAAATATATCACAAGATTTATGGCCTTTGCATGATCAGCGGTTGTATTGAATAATATACATAAAACGTTCGTTGGGTATCTGTATTCTCGGAGTACAAATATATGTCGGTCATGATTCAAATTTCATCTCCTACTATCTGTTACATGCGCATGAGTCCATTCTGACCTATGCTTCAGGCTATAGTAGAAGTTATTGCTACAAAAGAAAGTTCGAGCAGATACTTTGGTATCTGTATTTTCTTAAAACACACGTCTAAAACTCTGCTCAATGTCCACTCCTACGTGGATAATCTATGCCACTCCCGTAACCTCCTTCCTCGCTTGAAACACCTTATATAGGCTATCGACATATGATACTTATACTTACAAACACCTGGAGGCCTTCGACTGGATTTTCATAGATGATATCGAAAATGGTCAACCCTGTAACTTTCATTTCTAGGCCGTTCGTTCTTGTGCGTAAAAAGTATGAAACCGAGGGTCTCCCTCCGGGATCCATAGGATAAGATACCATACCTTTTCCTAGTTTACTTAAAGTATTTAAAACAATTACGGTCTAGTCTTTGGTTCGGTCATAGAGTATCACTCGTCCCTACCCGCCCCTGGAACTTCAAACCAGGAATCCCTCTCGTCTAGATATGAGATCATTAGATACCGGAGAGCGCAGCTCCAAGCACCCCTAAAAGGCTTCGGCTACAATAGATTGTACCGGTACGTGCTATTCCTTCCCGATAGTATTTCTCCCTGAAGTATAGAGCTTAATTGATACATAAAACTATATCATTCCTCAAAAACTAATGCATGGAATGTGTTTCCATTTGGCTCATAGTATGAGATAGATAATAGCTGCAGCGGTTACTCGCTTCAATAAATCATGCTTTACTATAGGTTCTCGTTGCATCGCAATTTGCGCCTGCCGTTGTTTTCTTCCGATCGATCATCAAGTAATTATATTTGTCTTAGAAACAGATCGGCATCTTGCAGAGTATTAGCCCGCAGCCGTTTAGTTAGGGTTAGGGTTCGTTAGTTAGGGTTAGTTAGGGTTAGTTAGGGTTAGTTAGGGTTAGTTAGGGTTAGTTAGGATTAGTTAGGGTTAGTTAGGGTTAGTTAGGGTTAGTTAGGGTTAGTTAGGGTTAGTTAGGGTTAGTTAGGGTTAGTTAGGGTTAGTTAGGGTTAGGTTAGTTAGGTTAGTTAGGTTAGTTAGGCTAGTTAGGTTAGTTAGGGTTAGGTTAGTTAGTTAGGTTAGTTAGGTTAA